>LZPO01044458.1:163049-179601 GCA_001675575.1 Neotoma lepida | reverse complement strand
TGGTCGCACATACCCTGAAGCCAAAGAGGTACCCGCCTCCACTCCCAGATGGGATGGGTACAACACTACGTCATGATTCACATGTTAATGGTCCTACTTCAGGCAGGACCAGGTGACACTTGTCATCATGCCACATGCACACCTGCAGAAACTGATGTCCGACTCAGAAATGCCACCTAACCAACTAACTCCACTCCCTGGGTTTCCAAAGCACAGCTCGAGTCCTTATAGCAGGCATTGGAGCTGGGCCTGCCACCATGTCCTCATCATCAGCCCAGGAACAGACAGTAGAGAGAAACTTCAGTCTCGTGGCCTTTGACTTCCCCTCAAGGTGCCAATCTGGGACCGTGACAATGAGTGCAGGAAGCCACCTCAATGTGCAGGCTACCAGAATTATCATCAGGACTGTGACATGAGGAGCTCCCTGTAACCCCACAGCCAGCTCCTGCCCACTCCTGATGTCCACCTCTTCGTCCCCTGCATGAGCAGTGAGGTAGGTGGTCGAGGTAGTGAAAGGGTAAGGAATTTAGTGCCAGGAACCTGAAGAACCCAGAATGCACTAGCCATAGATCCCTAATGAACCATGTGTCTGTCCGCCCTTTACCTTGCAGACAGGGTAGCCACCTGCTATGTGGTACAGGCTTTGTGATTCTCTAAATGTTTCTCTCTTGGTCTCCTGACAGGGCACAGCTATTGCCCTCATGGCTAGGAGGGGGCTCTNGGGAGGGACCAGGGGTGTGGAGAAGGAAGAGGGGTCCCCTATGTCTATGCAGAGGCTCATGTCCCACAAGGACTGAAGTACCTCAATCAGAAGTCCCCTTTTCCACTCAGAATCCCTAATTCTCTGCCCTTAAGACCTCAGGGTCCCTAAGGGCCACTGGCCCTGAATATCAGGTATCAGTTCATTTCTTCCAGGTCCATAGCCTGCTATGGTTGAGAAGAAAGGGTTGTTGGATAAAGTTTCCTAGGGAAAACATAACCAAATGTCTGCTCCCCACAGATACAGCACCAACGACAGACCTAAATACCACTCCCCCAATGTCCAGCTTNATGAACCAATGAGGTTATGGGACTCACAGAACATGGGTGACCCCAAAACAGCCATACATTGGAAAGTCTTACCTCAGCATGGATGGTGACTTCCCCACAGCTGCATAGGTAGAATCTCCCTAGAATTAACCCTCCATCCCCAATATACTATAGCCCCTTCCCAGACCACAAGGCCACCTGGAACTAGGGTAAAATCATACACAGAGCTGGCTGGAGAACACAGGAGTGGCTGGAATCTCAGAGAAGGGTCCAAAGGCTCTCCTTAGTCCCTTNTATAAGGGAATGCCAATAGTCAATAGGCCCTACCTCAGGGATCTCTTGCAAGTGGTCCCAGCTGCTGTCTGAAGATGATGGCTGTTACACTGTGAGGATAGTATTCTACACAACAACGGGCCACGCAGGTCGGGGGGAGGGGCGGTGTTCCTATCTCATGTGGCATTAAAGAGAGTCACAAAGCAGAAAGCCAGAGTGGGAAGAGATATTTGCTTTGGAAAGCAATTAGGTTAAAAACCTGCTCTGCTGGCTGACACCCAAATCACCTCTGGACTGTTCCAGGTGCTGTGAGCAGAATGACGTTCTCCCATGAGTCAGTGTCACTCCGACACAGGGAAGGGGACATTTTCTGGGCTTGGTGCTGGGGGTATAGAACCCTGCATCTCTCACTCCTCTGTTCCATGGCTGTGTGACCCACAGCAGATAGGCAGAGGAAAAATGGAGCTGGGAACTAGATCCACGCCAAAAGGTCCTAGTTGCTTGGTGTGTACACACATCAGCAGAAGGCCACAGGATGGCAAAAGTAGGGAGTCTGGGAGCCTGCCTACTCCCTCCCAGCCTGGTTCCTTATGCCTTTGCATTTTGGGGGGGGTCTCAACTTTCCCCTACGGGGAAAAGTTCCCTGGAGATGCTGCCTCATGAGGGACCAGAAGAGCCACAGCCTCTAGTCCCATCAGGGCTGACTGCCCTGTGTCTAACTTTGCTGTGTCTCCTAAAACACCTTGCCCTGCCTAGAGCTGCTCGCAAGGTCTCTCCTGACCCGGAGAACATCTATTCCTCTGCCTGGAGTCCTAAGAGACCTGGAAGATTCCCTCTGACCCCTCAGCTCCCCACTTATGCCTCAGGCCATTCACCTCAAGCATTACCTACACACGCCTGGTTCCTCCATCTGCAGGCTTCTACACCTGTCCTGGCCTAAAACATTCTTCTCTCTCCCTCACCCAACCAGCCCTGTCTGATAAGACCATGTTTGCCTCTCTCCAGCAGGAAGGACCAGGGAGCGGGGCTAGCCAGGTGGGAGGAAAGCTGACCAGGCAGGCGCCAGGCTCTCCAGACAAGCTGTAATATGTACTGTGCATATAGAGGCCAGAGTTTGACTCTGGTGTCTTCTTCAATTGCTCAGTTGAACCCAGATCTCACGGATTTGGCTAGTCTACCCCACCCAGCTTGCTTGAAGTCCTGTCTCTGCCTCCTGCACACTGGAATTCCAGGTGGGCTCTATTCCCTCTCAAATTTATGTAGTGCTGGAGGTCCAAACTCCATCCTCACACTTGTATGGCAAGCTCCTTACCCACTGGGCCATCTTCCCATGCCCAAATCAATCTCTCTCTCTCTCTCTCTCTCTCTCTCTCTCTCTCTCTCTCTCTCTCTCTCTTTCTTTTTCAAGACAGGGTTTCTCTGTGTGTAACAGCTCTGGCAGTCCTGGGACACCACTTTGTAGACCAGGCTAGCCTCAAACTCACAGAGATCTGCCTGTCTCTACCTCCCAAGTGCTGGGATTAAAGGCGTGTGCCACCACTGCCTGGCAAGAAAGGATTTAAGGTGAGGGTACAAAGTGCTTCCTGCCTCATAGCATCTTCCCTTCTGCTGACCCAGTGCAGGTCTGGACAATTCTCAGTGTGGTGCCAGCCAGTCTCACCTCAGTGTGAAAGATGCTGCAACAGATGGTCAGAGGACATTTCTATTGCAATNCAGCAACTCCAACCTCACATGAGCTCCTTTTTGCCAAACAGCATGTCTTTCTCAATTGTCCCATTTCTGTCAAGAGGCTACCACAGGGGCATACAGTAGAGACACAGAATCCAAGTGCTCTGTCTTAAACATTAACCCAAAAAGAGTGACACCAGAGCACAAAGGCAGCCTCCATGCGTGGAAATTACAAACTGTTCCATTACCAAAGTCAAGACAGGTATTAGAGAAAGGGTTGGGCTGATTCTCTGCCCATCTCCCAAAGTTGCCAAGCCAGGGCCTTTTCTGGAACAAAGCCTCTATTCAGAGCATTCCAGCACTGCATTTTTGGAATAATATAGGCCTGGTCTGCTCAAATAAATTACCCTTCCCCTTTGAGCTGGCTCATTACCTGGAAGGCAAAGTGTGGCAATTTGGATGGAGACAGGAGAGGACGCTGAAAGGGATGTGCACAGCTCACCCAAACCACATGTGCCCCCGCCTCATTTTGAAAGGAAAAGAAGAAGCTCCAGAGATGGCCCAGCAATTAAGAGCACTTACTGCTCTTGTAAAGGACCAAGGTTTGGTTCCCAGCACCACATGGTGCCTCTCAAACATCTATAACTCCAGTTCTGGGGGATCCAACACCCCTCCTGACCTGCTCGGATGAACACAGTGCACCTACATACACTCAGGTACACACACAAAACTAAGTTAATAATTTTTAAAAAAGCAAACAGAAAAAGAGCATTGCAGACTATTAACGTTCTGCTTTTACAATCCATGCTTCTGTCCATTATGTAGGTTATTATAACAGAACCAATCATCTCCATGCTTCTGTCCATTATGTAGGTTATCATAACAAACAGAACCAATNCTCTCTCTCTCTCTCTCTCTCTCTTTCTTTCTTTTTCAAGACAGGGTTTCTTTATGTAACAGCCCTGGCTGTCCTGGAACTCCCTTTGTAGACCAGGCTGGTCTCGAACTCACAGAGATTTCCCCCCCTGCCTCTGCCTCCCTAGTGCTGGGATTATAGGAGTGCGTCACCACGACCAGCTCCAAATCTCTTTCTTAAAGACCTGCCCTACCACTCTAGGAACCCTAGGNGGATTCACCTACCCTGCCCTATGGGCACTCCTCAGAGGGCAGGAGGGAGGGAGTCGCCACCTGCCCTCACATGGGGTAGGCCCCACAAGTATGATGCAATTGGAAAACAGCAGAAAGTGCCACACATGCCCTTTCCTCTTGTATTGCCTCACTTTCAACACCCTGTGGAGACCGGAGACTGCCGGCTGTGAGAGCATTCCAGGAAGGCAGATGTTCCCACTCAAGGTCTGGGGCCAAANAACACACTGGTGAGGATCCAATGAGAAACCTTGGGTCCCTGAAGTCGGTGTTTGTAACACTCCAGTTAGATTTCCTTTGTGTTACTGGAAAAGAGAAAACACCAACAAATNGAACAGANGTAACAAGCTCCCATGTTACTTAAGCAACTCCATTATTCTCTGGCATTTGGGAGCACAGGAGATAAAATCAATTCCTTTCATGGTTATTCAAACACTTTCCTCTTTTGAAAACACATGCAGAGATAGCTCTAATTTAGGTTATGTTGGTGAACCAAAATAATGGCCAAGCAGGGGTTTCTATCTTCTAATTACAAGGAATTTAGGACAAAATATTCATGTAAGTGATTCTGAGATACTTGATAAATGGGTCATAACGAGTTCATTTTGCTGCTAAAATCCTTCACACTCAACACAGAACTAACTCCCATTGTCAGGAAGAGGTGGCAATGAGACAGGAAGCCAGCAGCCCCTCCTGCAGGCTGGTGCATCCTGGAAGTGAAAACCAATTCCAGCATCCATGTAAACCACTGGACCCTAAGTCCCTTGTGGTGGGAGACGTGCCTTGACAAGTGTAGGGAGCTGAGGCTCCCCCATCCACCCCCAGGCCTATGCAGTCAGCCAATCCCAAGATGAATGAGCAAGGCCCCAATGTAGCGCTGAGCATCTGAGTCAGAGCAACAACACCCTGGACTATTTTCAATCCTACCATTAAATACTCAATTACAAAAGAAAAAAAAAATACACCCTCGCCTACCTTAAAGGAACAATACTTATTTGTCAATTAAGTAAGCGGTTGGGGATGGGGTTTGACAGGGGAAGCTGGCCTCCATCCCCTGGCAACAGGATCCTACAGAGACTGAACCATACCTGTTGCACAGCCAAGACAAGCCCTGGTGGCCTGCTGAGCCAGGCCCTGGGGACAGGATTTGTACTCAGGCAACTGGCACCAATGGGCTCTCCTCAGACATTACAGTGTCNTCAATGTCTGTCCCAGGCCCTCAGCCAACTGCTGGGAACAGAGGGGAGGAGGCACCTGCCTTTGTGGTGCCTACTACAATGGGAAGAAGGGGTGGCAAACTGGCCAGTCCTCAGGTTGGGGCTAGCTCTGATAGCCCATCAGTGTCACTTGACGCCTCTGACTGTGCCTGGCTCATGGTGAGGGGTAAGGATGGCCTTTCCATGGGATATAACTCACAACGGTCTAAGAGTGTGCCGGGAAGTTCTGGTGAATGCAGGTTTAAATTAGTAAAGTCCTTTTACCACAGGTCATGTCAGTGGTGGCCTCTGGAACTGATGGCTGAGCATCTCCCAGAATCCCTCCTCTGCCAAAGTAAGGTCTAGGAGAGCCTTGGGTCTCCACCAGCCTCTGGCTCAGCCACTCAGGTCAACAGTAGGGACACACACTGGCTTCGGAGCTACCCACCTCACAGCTTTCTGGGTATCTGGCCTTGGGGAAGGAACCTGACCTCTCTAAACCAGTCCTACAGCACAGAATCCGTGAGATGGTAGCATCTCCTACCATCAAACATATCATGCCACAGGTGACAAGNGGCGGGAGGGTCCTAGGAAGGAATGGGAGATTATGTGACCNTCTAACTACCATGCAGACACTTGTCTGCTAAGAGGTTCCCCAGGAGAGGAGAAGGGAAAGAGGTTCGGGCAGATACAAGGTGACCTTCAGGGGTGCCCATGGTGAGGGGGTGTCACTCAGAAGCCTGAGAAGAGGGGTCATCGAAAGACTTGAGGGTTATTCCTCAAGNCCAATGCCCAAGAATAAGAGTGAAGACAGGACTGACCTTTGGAAATACATAACCCCAGGTGGGTCACAGGATGACAAGAGTATGGGCCCTGCCATAAGGCAAGGTGGGACCTCCCTGACTCCCACTTCCTCATCTGCAATGTGGAGACCACATGACACCTTTTGGGGTCATTGTAGGGGGNATGGCAGCCTCCTCCATGCACCCTCTGGCCCCCTTGAAGGTGGTACTATCACCCACTCACTCTCTGCCTTGGGCAGCCTCAAGCTCCCTCCCCAGGCCCAATCAACCCAGCCCCCATACTGCCATCTGCCCTTGGGCTACCTGGGGTAGAGATTCTGCTATCCAGAGCTCCCTAACATCCAGCGCTCCCCAGCAACCAGGACTCTTCTTTTATGGAGGTTCCATGGCTTTGGTAGCTGCGAAGAAGGTCCCTTACTGCGGAAGGGCTCACCTCGACAGCTCTGTAGCAGGGACCTTGCTCTACCCAGCAGCTGCCCTGGATGGCTATGGACCACCAGACGGTAGACCCAGGCTTTACTCAGTCTCACAGCTGACACTGCTTGGGTAGGCACTTTCCGCATGACATCTCAGTGCCACTCTGGACAAAACATGAGAAACACTCAGAGAGGTTCAGCCCCACCACCATGGCATAACTTAGGGCAGAGGGCTTTGGCACCAGTCAGTCCGGGCCAGCGGTTGCCACCCAGACTCATCCAATCCAATACTTTCCCCACACCTTGTGGGACCACCAAGTGACAGGGATGTAGGACTAGGGGAAGTGTCACTATGGTACCTCAGGGTGGGAAGAGGCCCAGGGCTGGAGGACCTGGAGCAGGCTAATCAGTAGGTCAGAGGAATGATTGGCAACTTACAGCTTTGAAGACCCCAACCCCCAGGCCCATTTGTAGATGGCCAGTCCTGAAGTGCAGAGCTGCCTATGTGGTTGCAGGTCAGCTGGGGCTTTTAAAAGCCCACAAAGTAGTTGGCCAGGGCCCAGCTCCCCTTTTCCTGCCTACCTGCCCCATCCCACATACATCAATTTAAACAGAGCACCCACCCATGGTATGTTGGGAGCCAGCCAGTCTTCCCCTCGTCCACATAGCTTTGCTGGTCTCAAGGGGCTNGCATGCTTGCCTTCCTCTCAGGGGGCTAGCCTCTGGGCCTCCCCAACCCTGATATTTAACAGCTACATAAGGCACNTGTCACCTGTTGGCACACACTGTCCTATGCAGATTTAGAACTAGCAGACCTGGATCACAGGGCCTGCCCCTCCCAGGGAATCCCATCTAGTCCCCAGGGCCATCCACTCTGTGAGTCACAGTTCTTGATGTCCAGCTCAGAGAGCAATGCTCAGATGGCCCAGGCTAAGCCCGACACAGCCTGACCTCCCNAACCCAGCGGACTAGATACCACCCACTTCAGTCTCTTCTCTGCCCCTGGTGCCCCACCTGACCAGGCCTTTGTCTCTTGCCATTTGCCTCCAATCCAGTGAGAGGAGTGGGGCTCCCAGCAGGGCAGGGGTGTGTGTGTGTAGGAGGCCATCCAGGCCATCCTCCTGGGGCTCCACCCTGGTGCTGCGGTGGCTGACTCATGCTTCATTTCCTCTCTACAAAGGCAACGATGTGTGTGGTAAAGTCACACGTGAGCCGCTCCCACCGTTGGGCAGTGGCCCTGAAGACCAACAGCAGACACTAACATATGTCATCCCTCTGAATTCTACCTCCAGCACCTGTGAGTCCCTCCCTTCTACTCTTCTCTCTCACTTCCACACCCTCCCCCTCTTCTCAACTGTATTTAAACCTTCTGACGGAAATGCTTTCTGAAGTGATTCACACATCCCTGCACTCTTCAGCAAGCTGTTGAACAAAATGTCACCTTCCTTCTCAATGCAGGATCTACGAAGCTTGCCTTTCCACGTTCTTCGAGGCCACACCACCTCTGACCTCCATCCCATCCCCACTTCCACCCCCATCCCTGGCCACCTCTCAGTACTGCCTTGGGAAATGACACATGACCCCTCCCTTCTTCTATCAGACCCCTGACCAAACTACAGGCAAGCTGGTGAGGAAGGGGTACGCTACAGAAACTAGCCACTGAAGCTAGAATGGGACCCCAAAAAGGTATATTCTGAGGCTCTCCAGGGCACAGACAGCATAGCTTTCTCCTACGCTGAGGGGTGTCACTCTGGACAGCTGGGCTTCCAGCCAGCCTCCCAACCATGCCCACACATACTCCAACCTCAGGTTCCACTTCTCAGACTTGTGAAATGACTCATACACCTCCTTCTATGCCTAGCAGTGGCTAGGGACAAAAAAATAATCATCTCCTCTGGCTCAGGGTCCCTTCTCCAAGTCCCTGGCTCATCAAAACCCAGAAGGGTCCTGTCTGTACGTGACTGAAAACTTCTCTGGGGCATGGATTAATTCATCCTGTTAGAAGATTATGGAAAACAAAAGAATGGCCACAGAGCAAGCCAAGAAACCCCTACCAGCTTGTGGCTTTGCAGCCACTCGAGTAGCTAGCTGGAGCAGGCCTCTTCTGAAAACAGAATGGGTTCTGTGACGCTGACGTTGTGTGGATACATTTATTTATTTATTTATTTATTTATTTATTTATTTATTTATTTATTTATTTATAGTCTGTGCTGAGTACTGAAGCGCAAAGCCTCATACATGCTAGGTCACTGCCAGACCACTGAGCTACACTTGCGGCTCACTGAATTTTGTTTTGAGACAGGGTCTCCCTGTGTAGCCCAGGCTGACTCTGAACTCACAGTCCTCCTGCCTCAGCCTTCTGGGAACACATGCCCAGTTATCTACTTATCTGTCTTTTTTTTTTTTTTAAGAACTTGAGGTTTCTGTTTTTTAAGATTTTTTAAATTTATTTTAATTTTATGTGCACTGGTGTTTTATCTGCATGTATGTCTGTGTGAGGGTGTCAGAAGCCCTGGAACTGGNGTTACAGACAGGTGTGAGCTGCTATGTGGGTTCAGGGAATTGAACCTGGGTCATCTGGAAGAACAGTCAGTGCTCTCAACCGCTGAGCCATCTCTCCAGCCCCCGATTTATTTATTTTTGTTTTATGTATATGAGTGTTTTGCCTGCATATATGTGTGGTACCCACAGAGGTCAAAAGAGGGCATCAGATCTACTGGAACTAGAGTTAAAGATAATTGTGAGCTGCCATGTTGGTGCTGGGAACTGAACTCTGGTCCTCTGCTAGAACAGCGAGTGCTCTTGACCACTGAGTCCTCTCTCCACCCTGAGCTTCAGAGTCTTAAATGCCAAACTGTTCACTCAATGGACCACCCAGAGTATGCCTTCCTGACATCATGGGTCCCACCCCACGTGTCCTCTGAGCTACATGCCTCAGCAACCTGCTGGGTTGCNGGGTAGGACAACCAGGTTACCATGAAGGACCACAGACCTTCACTGACACAGCCAAGGCTTACCAAGGTAAGCCAAGGCTTACACTTACCAAGGCTGCTTTTTCAGGCAANGGGCAGCCATTCTTCCTTCCACCACAAGGCCCCCAAAGGACAGTGGTGACATGCAGTACTATCTAGTGTCCAGCATGGAGCAGGTCCTTGATAAACATGTACAGAGAAAAGGATGGATGTGCAGATGGAGCTAGGATCTTTTGAGCCAGGGCTTCTTAAAGTGAAACCAGAAGTTCTCCCCCTATATCAGTAGTCAACAGTGGGAGAAAACAGAAATCAACATGTATAGACAACAGTGTGCATTCCCTTCCCTGCGAGTGTAGACAGTACAGATCACACACCCCCACCCCTTCCATCACCTCCATGCCCATCAGGGATTGGAGTGGCATCTATCCCTGGACACACAGGGCTCAGCCTACATCACACAGAAAACAGAATCCCAACCACTGAACGTGTCACTGAGCCCAGCCCAGAGTCTTCTGAGTATCCTGTCTCATTTCAGTCAAGGGGATAAAATATGAAATAGTGGTGCTGTCCAGGCATCTCCTGAGCCTGCTCAGGTGGAAGCTTTCTTCCGAAATATCAGCATCCCTCAGCCCTGTTCTCAGGCCCATCATCAGGTCTGGGACCCATCTACCCATACCTACCCATCCATTCAGCCTGCACCCAGCCACTTCCAACCTACACAATTTCTGTCTAAGTTCTGTGCGTGCGTACCCCCCACCCTGCCACAGGCACCAGCTGCTGATGACCTGAACAGCTAGCTGGGACAGGGCAGTGACTACCATTGAGCCCACTATAAAGAAATGGAACCAAGCAAAGCCTAAGTCAGCAACGACAGAGTGCCCACTTTGTTCCCTTTTCCCGCCATGGGAGGCAACGGCGCATGTGTGACACTTCCCTGAATGGCAAGTAGGTGTACCTTCTGTGCTCAGAGAACCATTCAAAGACTCCTCCCTGCTGAAGTGGCAAGTTCAGAGGCAGAGAGCAGGCAGACCCAGCCAGGATTAAAGTCAAAGATCTCTGAGCGACAAAGCAGCCAGCTGACAGCCTTTCTCCTCCCTGCCTGAGGAGGCCAGACTATGGGGATTCCTTCAAAAGTGGGGCTCNACTCTTAACAATTCAAAGGAATGTCCCAGTCTGTGCCCATCCCACAGCCAGGCTGTTGAGCACAGCAGGGAAGTCCCTCCATACACAGTTTCCCCCTTGTTCTGCCTCCCATCACAGAAGCATCTCTGGGGAGGTGGTTGCCCCNCCTAGGCTCTGCAGGTCCAAAGTGCATACCCACTGCATGGGCTGGGAAGGCTCTGGGTTGGCAAACCCTCCTTGAGTGCTGCAAGGTAACAGTTCTNATGCCACCTTGTGAATACTAACATTGAAGGATTAAGCACATGCGTGGCTAAGAGAAAAAGAGCCCAGCTCCCTGCCGCTAAGATGGTATGGTATTGATTGACAAGAAGAGACCAGAACTATCCACGGGGTGACCAGACTGAAGCTTGTCATCTGTGAACACAGTTCCCTTGTGATAGATGCAGATGTGTTCACAGGGGTCAGAGTTCACATATGCACTTCCTGTTCTTCCATTTGAAGGGGCCTATAAGGAACCAAACCCCAGTAACAACCAACGCCCACTAGATCTGATACTGGTCTCCAGGGAAGGAACCTGGGCTCCCTATAGAACAAGCAGACTCTGGGGCTGAACCTGGAGCAGCCGGCAGCAGTGAAGGGCTCAGGCTCTCCCAGGGATGTGGTGTCAATGGGACCCAGTGGCAACAGGAAAAGGACAGCAAGGAAATAAATGAAGCNGAATCTCATGGTAAAGTGTAAAATATGAATCAACACAAATAGACATCAATGATTAATAAGTGGCTAAAGGAAGAAGAGACAGTTCCCAAATCCACACAGAATTCCAAATAATTCAAGTACTTGGCCCTTAAGGGGGTAGCACAGGGTCCCTTTCGCTCCTCAGTTGTAGAATGCACTGTGAATTCCTTCTAAAGAGTGTGGCAGGGAGGGCCTTGACATGGAGGCCCCTTGACAAATACACCTAGGCCAGGGGTGCACCAACAGCAATGAGTCACATTGAAAGACAGAACCCAGGCATTGAGAATGCTGTGGCCCTTCCCAAACCCATCAGTCACCCCAGACTCATCATGACCAAAACATCTACATTTCAAGAGAGGATTCCCAAGTGATACGCAGACTCCAACACGTGGCCCTNCAGCCCACCAAACTCCTCAAGGAGTCAACCAAAATCTGAGACAGGGTCACAGTCAAGAGGAGTCTAAGGAGATGTGACAATTAGACATACGTGGGACCTGGATGGGGTCCTGGGACAAAAACAAGGACATGAGGCAAAAATGAAGACAACCTGTCAAGCAAAGGACTTTATTAATAACCATGTAAGGGGCTGATGGCAAGATTGCCACCTACCCTGATGGCCTGAGTTCCATCCCTAGGGACAGAGACCTACATGGTAGAAGGAGAGACCTGACTCCCAAAAGTTGTCCTCTGGCCTTCACATGGATGCTGNGGNACTTTGTACCCACAAATACAAACATAAATAAATGTAAGACACTGGTCCACAAACAGTAACAAGTGAACCACATCAGTGGGGGTGGGGTGGTGGNNAACAGGCACAATTGCCACCACAACACATCCACAATGAACAAGGAATGCTGACACAAGGGCCACCCAGAGTGTGATCACAGGGACATGAAGAATCCAGAGATGGCAAATCCAATTAATGGTGGTGGCCTCAGCTGGGNAAAGAGGCAGTGGAGTGCCAGCTATCCGGTCCTTGCCTCACTCTGGAAACANCCTTTAGATTGTAGTGATGGTTGACAAGATTATGAATGGGTTACAGAAAGCAGTAAATTGATCTGCAAAGGGTGGGTAGTGTGGTGTGTGAATTACACCTTAACAAAGACACTTAAAAAGAACAAACTCTCTCCTGGGCTTGTTCACTCCCTGCGGNAGCCGTCAGAGCACCCAGCCCCTCCCAGCCACACAGCCCAGCTCAACTATGGATGGANCCTAAAGCTAGGGTCCCTTTGGTATGACCTGCCAAATGACCCAGAAAAGACGGAGCACAATGCCCACTCGGTGCAATGACAGCTCACTAGAGCCTGTCGGACACAAGGGACATGGCACTAAATGGTAGTGAAGAGACCCTGGCTTCGAAAAGCCCACCTTCTACTCAGGAGGCAAACAGGAAAAGAAGCAGTCTTGTATCTTGGGGAAACCCCCAAACTTCTCTGTATTCGAGGTACCCTTATGTGAGATGGACCCCACCACAGCACGACCTTCAGGAGTCACAAAAATAAACCACGAGAACTTCTCAGAAGAATGTCACNAGACCCTGTGAGAGAGAGATACTGCCGAGCTTTGAAACACCACATGACCCCTCTCAACTCAGCTTTACAGGAGGATTCCCATGGGGCCCTGGGGCTGCTGTGCCACAAGCCACCCCACGAGCTCAAATCCTAGCTCTGCTATTGACCTAACCAGCACTTGAGCAAGCTGTGCCCCTCCCTCTCCGTGCCTCACCTGGTGATAGGAGCGAAAGTGCCCAGGGTGAGACAATCCTTGAGAGACATGCAGTGCGGCGGTGGCACGTAGACTGACTGATTTCTCCTAGTACTACTTTTTTTTTCTCAGACAGGCCAATACTTCCTGTCTTCCTGTATAACCACAGGGGACTTTAATCACAGGCTTAAGTATAATCACAACCCTGGTTATAACTCAAACACCAAACAGTCTTAACAATGGCTTTTAGATGTCAAATGTTATTAGCGGTGACTTACAGCCTCAAGTCCCCTTCCAGGCCTTCTGTACCGGCCACACGCAGACACCTCAGGAGAAAACGTTTTCTACAATTAGGGAAACCCTGGTCTGTCACATCTATTCTTTTGCTTTGTAGGACATTTCTCCACCAGCCACAGGCTCTGGCCAGGTACAGTTGCCCTGGGCCCACCCATCTGGGCTGGGCTANGCACAGAACTCCAGGCCTCCTCCCTGCAGCCAGCCCACACCTGGCTGAGGAAGACTTGGACTTTCACCCCTTTCTATGCACCATTTTCTAGTTCTGCCCAGAATGAAGAGAAAGCAGGAAGCCACCAGTGCAAAGCCAAGGAGAAAGCAACCCCAGAGTCACTATGGCACCAAAAAGCCCACAGCCAGCTCACAGGGCTCACATACCAAACCCTCCAGAGCCTACATTTATGGTCAAACTGCCCTAGGGTGTGGGCCTCCCTGGAAANGGCCACCTGAGGCCAAGGAAAGAGGAACTACCTCAGAGCAAGCCCATCTGCATTCACCTGTGACTCACTTCACATGGCTCCCATCCTATCTCCCTAGATTCATGATTACCAGCTCTCCATAGCGGACACTCTTGACACACTGCAAAGCTGTCAGCAGCTGTCCCAGCAGCCACCTACACTAGCGAGCCACAGACACGCCTCCCACTGCTAACAGGGCCCTCCACACCCTNGCAGTCTACTTTGCAGGGAAGAATGTAGGAACTCTGAAAAGGTAGCCCGACCACATGCCAGTCACAAGCATCTCGCCCTAACAGGTGCTTGCCACCGCAGACACTAAGTGTCCCCATCCTGATATATAAAGAAGGCCAAACACTAGAGTGGAGAGGCCAGGGCCACTTAGGAGGAGAACCTGCCCAGCTCCCCAAGAGAGGATGGCCCCCAAACATGAGCCTCTGGCTGGAGATACATCAACCCAGAATGAGCCTCCCCAATCCTATAAAAGGCTCATAGATCAGACTTCTAGAGAGAAACCCTACCAAACCATGGGGAACTGGATGGGGCTTCCATGTATTGTCCTCAGAGTAGGAAGGGACACCAGGTAGCACAATAGCCAACAAGGATCTCACATCAGAACACTGAGCCTTTGGTTCTCCAGACATGGATTCTGATTCTGTCCAGATGTGGCACGGCTAGAGCTGGTGTTTCTAAACATCTGTAACTTCCCCGCTATACTCTCCTTACAGAGAGCTCTGCTGAGGCCTTGCCAACACTGTCAAGAGCATCTCAGGGCCTCCAATGACACTATTTCCATTGTGCGAGCACTCTCTATTGTGAGGCAGAAATGTTGATTCAGGAAACAGGTCTGAGTCTCCTCTTTCTAGGTGGTGAAGGTGAAGCCCAGCAAGAATGAGGGCAGCAGAGGCCATCGCTGCTGGCACTGGCAACTGCTCTGACTGCTGGCGCCACTCCGGGTGAGCCAGGATAACAGATAACAGAGAGCACAGGGCAGGTTTGGAGAGAGACACCACTGGTCCTTCCCTAGAAAAGGCACCCTTGCAAAGCCCCTCCATCTGCCTGGGCAGGAGGCACAGGATAAACAGGTGCCNAGACTGTGTAGAAAGAGACCTCAACTCTGAGACTGTTCCGGGCGGTTTACGGGAAGTAAGTCCAAGCACAGACTCAGACATCACTGGGACCAGTGAGGATAGCCACGCTCCCTACCATCAGTCAGGATGGNTGAGGAAAAACAAGCAGAGCAGGGAATTGGTGGTCCACAAAGCATGTGATCCTGGGCATCCAACCTCCCAGTCATCAGTACCTAGCCCATATTCCCTGGGAGTTCAGTAGTCAGTATCGCAGCAAAGGCAGGGGGTTCCAACATCCAGAAGTGGCTTGGGAAGGAAGGAAGAAGCAGGCATATTGACTGAGATCCCCAAGTTGGGGTGTCCCAGAGAGCATCTGTGGGTTGTGGTTTCATCCTAGCACAGAGCAGGGATAATAAATAAAACACTGTCACAGGGCCAGACTGTGTGTCCCCAAACGGGCTGGGAACAGGTTGGGCAGTGACAGAATGAGAGAAAGGTCTTCAGATCTCTACAGGTCCACTAAGGCCACCTGAGAGGCCAAGGGCAGGACAGCCTGGCCTGACTTTTGACCTAGGGTGTGTCTGCCAGCATGGAACCCATATCATATCATATCATATCATATCATTAATCTTATCCTTGGTCACTCACTTATGAGGGAACTGAGGCAGGGGATGCTCACTGCCTTGCCCAATGTCACAGAGCAGGTACATGAGAAAAACTACCTTCCATCNGTCCCTTATTTCAAACCCTACAGAGCCCAGACCATGACCCTCCTCCTATATCTGGCCCTAAAGCAAGCCCCTCTGCCTAGCTGGGCTTCAGTGACACTGGGGAGGGCTGAGACTCAGGACCTTAGAACTTGAATTTTGTCCCTAATCTACACAAGGCAAGGAAGGAAGAGAACCCACCCTGAAAAAGGTCACCCCCAAACTGAATCTCTCCCACCTCTGGAAATGGGGAAGCTCTGAGGTGTACCATCTTGTCTCTGGCCCTGGAAGCCTGCTCCTCACCNNACCACTGGATNACAGGTAGGGACANGGGAACCAACATCCAGACTGGCCCCTCTCCACCCTTCAGAGGTGCTAGTCTCGCTGTGGACAGGTGAGGTCTTAGGCTGGGGACTCCCATACAGCACCCCACCTTAGCGGTTGTAATAAACACATAGGCCTAAGCTCCAGCCAGGTGCCAACTGCACCCAGAATCCCACAGGCTAATGTCCAAATGAAAGGGAAAAAGCCACACAGAAAGCAGGGCGTGGAAAAGGGAGCAAGCGCCCACAACTTTTCCCAGGTCATCTGTTGGGCCACACCAGCCTGGAGAGCCCTCCTCCTTTCCACTTCACCCACCCCCACAAGAGTGGGTCAGTAGGACGACATTTGCTGCGCCCTCATCCTGTCCCCCGCTAGCGGCCTAGGCATGGTGACCCATCTAATGACTCCCCCCACACCGTAGTTTGGGCCCTGCGTCCCATCGCCGTCTGCCTCTAGCCCAGCAGGACCCTGACCCACACAGCGTCCGTGGTGCGCGCGGAGGGTGGCCGTGACACGCGCCCCGGGGGCGTGTGTGCGGGGCGCGCCCGCGCCCGTCCCCGAAGGGAGGGTCGCCGCTGTGGGCCACCGAGTGAGAGCAGCACAGCGCATAGGGTCGCGGCCGGGCGGCCAGGACAGAG
>LZPO01044458.1:134008-146402 GCA_001675575.1 Neotoma lepida | reverse complement strand
TCACAGGAGATTCTTGTGTAGGGGGTGTTTGGATTGCTCAGCAGCTGACTGTGAGACAGGGGAGTACCTTGTGTTGTCTAGCTGGGCCCAGCGTCCAGAAGGATTTTGCCTGGTGAAGGAGGGAGGCAGGGGCCAGCTTCAGGAAGACAAAATATAAGATTCAACTGACCATGGCTGACTTTGAAAATGGAGGAAGGCTGGGGTAGGGGGTGGGGGGAGGTGGGGTGGTGCTGGAGAGATGGCTCAGAGGTTAAGAGCACTGACTGCTCTTCCAGAGGACCCAGGTTCAATTCCCAGCACCCACGTGNCAGCTCACAACTGTCTGTAACTCCAGTTCTAGGGGACCCAACACCCTCATGCAGATGCACACACAGGCAAAACACTAATGCACGTGAAAATAAAAATAAATAAATTTAAAAAGGAAAAAATGGAGGAANGGTCCAAGAGCTAAGGAATGCAGGTGGTTTCAGAAAGTTGGACAAGAAAAGGTGTTCCCTCTCAGGCTCCAGAAAAGTATGTGACACTCCTGACATCTGACATCTGCATTGGCTGAGACCCATTGCAGACCACCCAACCCCAGGGNTGTTAAATAATCTAGGACTGTCGTGTTAAAGTCCTGGGAGTTTGAGATTTTGTTCCACGGGATACACGGGATGGAGATGGAGGCCCAGAGAGAAGAGAGNCTTGCNTGAACCCACCATGAGAACTGTTTTAAAAATCATTTTTTATTTATATGTTTGTGTGTGTGCTTGTTTGTCTCTCTGTGTGTAACACGTGTATGCAGGTGCCCAATGAGGCCAGAAGAGGGTGTTAGATCTCCTAGAGCTAGAGTTAACAGGTGGCTGTGAGCTATCCAATGTGGGGGCCGGGAATGGAACCCAGGTCCTCTACAAGAGCAACAAGTGCTCTTAACTGCTGAGCCAATCTTTTCAGCCCTACACAGCCTTCTGACTTCTACCAGCACCACTCTTCCCAGAGGGCAGGAACATAGGCTCCACAAACAGGTTCACTGCTGGCTCTGGGGGGCCAGAGGATGGACTTGGAGTGGATTCTGTGGCCAAGAGAAGCCAATGGGCCTTCAGTCATATAAAGAAGGCAGTCAAGGGGCTGGAGAGATGGCTCAGTGGTTAAGAGCACCGACTGCTCTTCTAGAGGACCTGGGGTCAATTCCTAGCACCCACATGGCAACTCACAACTGTAATTCCAGTTCCAAGGGACTTGACACCCATGGCAAAACACCAATGCACATAAAATAAAAATAAATAAATTTAAAAAAAGCCAATCTACCAACTCCAACAGAAGTCAGAATTTAAAGGAACCAATCACTCCGACAATAGCTTCCTGGGTTCCCCTCTCCCTCACAATGTAGGTGGTAGCTTGCCATGACTGTTAGCTTGGCTGTGCAGTTCTGGCTTCTCGAACACTTAGAACATGTACCTTCTGGCCCCAAAAGGCTGGCTGGGGGCTCGAGCCTATTTGTAGTGTCCTAATCCATCTTCTTCTCTTTTGATCAGGGCAGGGTCTGAGCGCCTCTTCCAAGCTGCAGATCTCAGCATGCTCCATTGCATTCCATCTCAGCCTGACTCACTGTTTGTGCCCTGTGGGACCATGGCCTCTGCCAGCAGTGCTGGTGGGTCTCCAGGACTCCCCCAGTGCCAAATTTCAGCAAGCTCTACAGACTCTGAGAGGCAGTCTTCATGATAAGAGGGCCTCTTTAGCCTGCCTCTTCTCCCTGGGGAGACCTGCATCACGGAGCCCCTAAGCACTGGGGTGGTATTTCTTGCTGGGAAGCCATGCATGGCCAACCCCTGCCCCAGTTCTTTTCAAACTGGGGGCTCTCTTTTTCAAGGAACTCTATTCATGCTGACAGCCAAGCAGCCTCTTGGGCTTGATCACATGCTCTGTCCCAGCATTTTGGAGAGGTTGGCCCTTGCCTGTACTTGGCAAATGTCCTCTACCCTCTCCCTGTGATCAAAGCCAGGAGGCCTGTGCTCTGTCTCTAACACATCCCTGTAGGGCAACTGGACTCTGCCACTAAGAGCTGTGAAAATGGGAGTGGAGGGATGTGGGGAGGACATTCCATTGTAACAGAGATATAAACAGCCAGATATTTTCAGTCACTGTTCACTGGAGGTGACCTGTCACAAGTATTTGTCCTCCCCTACCATGCCTTAGTCTCCTGGACATGGCCATCAATGTCCCAAGGAAGGGAGCTCACAGATAGGCAGCATCAACAGGAATGGTTCTCAGATTTGAGACCAGAACACTATGGTTCTCCATATATATATTTAGCACAAAGGCCTCTCTCATGCTATGCAAGCGAACCACTACGGAGCTACATGCTTCAGTCCTCTTTTAATTTTTATTGTTTTTGAGACAGGGTCTCACTCTAGCATAAGCTGGCATTCAGCTCATGATCTTCCTGCCTCTGCCTCTCAAGCAGCTGGGATCACAGACCTGTGCAACCAGGCGTATGTTTGTATTTGTGCCAGGGCAGTGTCTGAGTAGTCTAGAAGAGGGCATGGGATCTCATGGAGATGGGTTAATAGTCAGGTGTGAGCCCCTGGAACTGAACCTGGCTCTTCTTGGAAGAGCAGCAATTGCTCTTAACTGCTGAGCTGTCTCTGCAACCCTCATTTTACGTTTTTAAGCCGCTGTAATTACAGGGTTGGGGATGTAACTCAGTCAGTGGAGTGCTTTGCCTAGCATGCATGGTTATATCTCCAGTATAAACCAAATGTGGTGGCTGTAATCCCAAGACTCTTTAAAAGCAGGAGGATCAGAAGTTCAAGTTCATCCTCAGCTATAGAGTGAGTATGCAATCAGCCTGGGTTACATGAGACCGTAACACACACACACACACACACACACACACACACACACACACACACACTATAATTCAGATATGGCTGTCAACTTGACCTTCTCCATACTTTCCTCATCCTCTGTGGAACCACTGAGAAAATTATTCCTGCCCACATCACCTATATTCCAGAAGTTTTACCAGTTGAACCAAAGAAATCAACAAGAAAGGGCCACCACGTGCATGTGCCCAGCCATGTCTTCCCTGCAGAAGCAAGTAGATGTAATCAGATTTTCTTTGGACCACCAGCTCCCAGATGACACAGAAACTTCTTGTTAATTCTGAAAGTTTGGCCTTAGCTTAGCTTAGGCTTGTTTCCAACTAGTTCTTATAACTTAAATTAACCCATTTATATTAATCTATGCTTTGCCACATGCCTCATTACCTCTACTTAGTACCATGCATCCCACTTCCTCTGTGTCTGGCTGGCAAATCTCCCTCTCTTCTTCCCACAGTTCCTATCTCTGCCTAGAAGTCCTGCCTAGCCTCTCCTGCCAAGCTATTGACCATTCAGTTCTTTATTAAACCAATCAGAAGGTTCCTTGGTAGAGACACATCTTCACAGTGTACAAAAAGATTATCCCACAACATTTCTCCCTTTTTGTCTAAATGAAAAAGGAAAGGTTTTAACTCTACACAGTAAAACTATATACAATAAGAACAATTACCAGGTAAGAATTACCTTCACAATGTTCAATGCATTTGTATTTGGCAAATTTGGAGAAAGTACTCTATTACCTATCTTATTTTGGTGAGTCCAAAGTTTTATACCTAAATCACTTTCTATCATAACTTGTATTACCAGTCTAAAAATATCCTTTAGACCTTAGAACATTTTCTTAGATAAACAACTTAAGCATTTATATCTCTCAACTTTATTCACTTTATATCTCTTTTGTAAGTTTCTTTTCTGAATTTGGTAACAAAGAAAACAGTACAACTATAACTATCTAGTTTTCAACCCCCATCAGAGACCCTAGAAGGATAATGTATTGCCTGAGTAAACAGGAAGTGCAGAGCAAACAACTTCCAAAACTGTAGAAATGACAGGGACAGCTGGCTGCCTGGACTGTCACCCAAGGTTCCTCTGCAACATTGGGGCATCCATCTTCAGCCTAAGGTCTAGAATATCTGACAGACTCTTCTGTAAAGCAGGAATTTTGAAGGACTGTCCTACCTTGTCTTGGCAAAATTTGGCAGTCACCTTCTTTTGTGTCCTGCTTGTCCAATTTGGACAGCATACTGTCAGCAGTGGAGGCAAGGGCAGTTTCTTGCCCAATGGCTAGCTTTGCCACATTGAAAGCAAACTCCATATGCAGGGTCTTCAATGCCCATCATCTTCTCTGAAGTAGATTGGTGCTGCCAGGAGCAGACATGTCTCACTGTCATGAAAAGTCTTATGTTATTAAAACATCTTAAATACCATATTCTGTAGATCTTTGAAGTGTTTGAAGACCACCTATCTATCTAAAATACATGAGGCTAAATAAAACCTACATCTAAACTCTTACTACAAGTTTGATTGTTATCTTAATTATCCTAAGCCGTTTGTAATAGTAGCTTTCAAGGACTAGAACTTTACATTACAATTTTAAATGAGTTGCATAAGTATAATACCTTATAGTATGTTGTAACAAAAATAACCTTAAATTTGTATTGATATACAAAACTCCATGCCAATGTAAGATATTTAAGACTAGTAGTTGCATTTTAGTCTAAAAGTATATTCAATAATTTACTCTTTTATCCTATCATTATTATTATTATTATTATTATTATTATTTTGGTTTTTCGCGACAGGATTTCTCTGTGTAGCTTTGGCACCTTTCCTGGAACTCACTCAATAGCCCAGGCTGGCCTCGAACTCACGAGATCCGCCTGCCTCTGCCTCCCAAGTGCTGGGATTAAAGGCGTGTGCCACCACCACCACCCAGCTTATCCTATCATTCCTATATTTTTTCTTTTCAGAAAGAGATCCCTGAATCTAATCTCCTTTGCTTAGTTTCCTCTTTGACCATGACCAACGACAACTTGAAATAACCCCCTCCTAAACAATGACAAACATCCATAACCCACTGAACAACCAAAACCCACCCACCCTACCTCTCGGGAATGTGGGCATCATGTTCTTGAAATTACTTCCTGTTGTCTGGAGGTGATGACATCTTTAGAGGATCCTGAGAAAACTGGGATAATGGTCAAGTCCCAAGAGATCTAGCTGTATCATTTTTTGGTCCAGTCTCTGTGTGATAGGAAAGTGAAGAGCTTATCTGAAGTCCTAGCTGGAGTAGTCTGTGAGGTTGGACCATCTCAGCTAGTAGCTTTGAAGTTGTTCCAGATGCAGATTTTTGAGGAGACTACAACAGAGGCATTCTGAGAGGCTGGATCACCTGGGCTATTTGTCTTGTCTTCATTGACATCTGGTCCCTTTGTTCTGAAAACATATAAACTTTTAAAGGTAACANAGATATCTGTATTAGCACAAGTATGGAATGTGCAGTGTGTACAAATCTGCTAAAGATGATTTTCTGTTCTATAATTGAGCAGGTAAAAGGAATCTGTCAATTTTATAAGTCTCTTTGGACTGCATAACCAAACTGTAATATAAATCTCCATCCATGTCATATGAAAGAATAGCATGTAATGATAAGTCATGAGGACCCTGTAGCTAACAAGCTTTATCATGTTTCATCCAGTGTCAGAGCTGTTCCCATGTAGAGGGATCAGCATATATGTTACCTGTCTTGTAGTTTTTCTTGGTTTCTTCTTTTATGTCTGTAGCCAAGATTTTCAGGAGGTTTCCCACAATCAAATCTGATCTTTATTAATTTTGAAGAAATCCATACATACCCTTTCATTTCCTGTGGAAGCAAAGGCATAACCTCTCTCCCAACACAACACATATCCTGACTTCCATTCTGAAGTTAAGACATCCTTAAAATATATAGGATGATTTAATTTAGTATTTTTTCCACAATCTAATGTCTCTTAGCAGCTGTTGCTTTTTGTTCATTAGTATTTTAAAAATTTATTTAAAATTTTAAATTATTATTATTAAATTAATTATTATTAATTATTAATTATTATTAAATTAAATATTATTATTATTAAAATTAATAAAGCACTATGTAGGATGCAGGCATCCTATGTTATAATATTTCTCATCCTTACATGGCTCATTCTTTTTATAATTACTTTATTCTCTTTATTATTTTAAACTATTTATTGTTTTTCCATGGGTATTTTTACCCATTTTCTTTTCTTTCTTCAAGCATACTGTACCTGTTCAGAGGTTTTCTTGGTTTAGACCTGGCTTTTTATGTGGCTTTCTGCCTGTACAAGCCAAGCCTTAAAGGGCCAGGCTACCCTCTGTAGGCTCTGCTTAGCTTATGGCACTGATAGCTGGCTCCACCCCCCTCGGGTGGGTCCATCAGGCTACCCTACTGGTTCTGGCTACAACCACTGTTTGCTTTTCCATGAGAGCCTAGCCTCATGCCCATGGGCACCTGCTGGGAGCCGTGTTTATCTACCCTAGCTTTGAGAAGCTGCTGGGCTGAACTCTGGGAAGCATTTCTACCTAGTCTCCTNACCACCCCACCCTGAGTATCGAGTCAGCTGCTCACAGTCTCTATACTTGGATTTATGGGCCTCCATGTTGGACACCAAATGTAGTCAGAATTTCTTTGGACCACCAGCTCCCAAATAATGACACGGAGACTTCTTATTAATTATGAAAGCTTGGTCTTAGCTTAGGCTTGTTCCCAACTAGCTCTTATAATTTAACCCGTTTNTATTAATCTATGTTCTGCCATGTGGCTTGTTACCTCTGCTTAGTACCGTGTGCCCCATTTCCTCCATGTCAGATGGGCAAATCCCCCTCCCTTCTTCCTAGAGTCCCTATCTCTGCCCAGAANTCCCACCTATCCTCTTCTGCCTAGCTATTGGCTGTTCATNTCTTTATTAAACCAATCAGGAGGTGCCTTGGCAGAGACACATCTTCACAGTGTACAAAAAGATTATCCCACAACAAGTAGGCCATCAGAGAACCCAGGCAGGAGATCCTTGGGGCCACTCCACCTCCTCTGCATCAGTGGGTAGGAAGGATGCTTGAGTGAATTGTCACCTGATACCTGCAGGGCTTCTGCAGAGACAAGGCTTCCCCACTGAAGCACCAGTGTGTGCTAGTCACAGGGTTAGAGGGATAGGGGAAGGACTATAACATCTGACTCAGTTACCTAGACACTGATTGCCCTGTTCCCATCCAAGATGGTGAGGTACCCTTGATGTCTTGTTCACTTCCTCATTTCTACTCCACAAGCAAGACCCACTGAGTCTTCCTCAAACTCCANCCCCAATATGACTGTATTTATGTTCTCCACAGTCCCCTAAGTCCAGCCACAAGTATCAAGGACAGTTGATGGTGTGGAGCAGGAAGAAAACAAACAAACAAACAAACAAAACCAGAGGCAGCTAACTCCCCTCAGATCCCACCAGCCTGCCTCAGGTCAGCTTTAGCATTCCTCTGTGTGCTCATCAGGGACAAAGGAAAGTCCCCAAGGAAAGTCCCTGATAGAGTTGTAGCAATAAAGTAAAAAATGGGAAAATAGAGAAAATCAAAGGTTTTTATGTGCAGTTTTGCACAGAGAACAGTATCTTGTTCTCTTTTTGCCACACTCAAAGGGAAGGGAGAGTCAGATGTTGTGTAATCCTAGTACTTCAAAACCGGAGGCAGGAGGATTGTGGATTTGAAGCTAGCATAGAAGGAAGAATAGGAATAGGGGAGGGAGGAAGAAGGGAATGAGGGAGGGAGGAAAGAAAAAGGAGGAAGGAAGGAAGAAGAAGGAACAAGGAAGCAGAAAGAAGGGGAAGGAGATTACTCCAAACAGTTAGCATTAATTAATTAGTTAATTAATTAACTAGAGTAGAATCAGTGCTCCGGTCCACTGATGACTGGCTAATTGGACCGTGGAACACCCACACCACAGGGACTAAGCCTTCAGGGAAGGACGTAAGAACGGATGTTTCACTGAGGGACAAAGGCCTGGCACACAGGCAAGCATNGGGAGCTTACTATAAAGCTTCTGGACTAGACGGATCCAGACAGGAGGTGGACCAGCAGGTCTGAGGGCGGAGGGGGATTAGGGTGTGGAAGATTGGACTTCATTTGAGGTTGCCTGGGGTGATGAAAATGTCATGGAACTGATGGTAAAAGTAGCTTAAGTTGGTGAATAAGTTCACACTCACCCAGTCATGAGCTTCGAGAAAGGTGAAGTTCTGCCCACGAGGTCTTTTCTTTTTAAAATGTTAAGAGTTTACTTACAAAGCTTCTTGTTGTACAGCGAGCTAAAAACGTTAGAATCATCATGTAAGTGGCAACTGGAGACATCACCTTGCCCATCCTAGCTACCATGCTACAGCAAGTCTTAAACCTGTCTTCACCCAAACGGGAGGTGCGTAAGAAAGGAACGCTATCAAGCAAGACAGTGCTGCCTCTCCCATGTCAACCTCACGAGTGTGTATTTGATGGGGACCAGGAGATAATAACAGCTGTAACACTAGTAACAGGAGCACAGGGACGTTCGGTCCTGGGACATAAGCAGGGTGGACAAGGCTCTGATTGCATACTGCTGTCTTCTTTTTGAAGTTTCCAGTCCATCCCAGATGGCTTTCCTCTTTGTGGTTCCCCTCTGCTGCAGCAGCTGACCCTTCCAGGTCCTCTGGCACATTCCATCCCCGGGGGGCTATTGACAGGCTCAGACCTCCTGCAGTACACTCAGAGCCTCAGCTTGCCACTGTCCACCATAGAGCTGGGCACCCTTGGGTGGCAGACCGTGAGGGGCTCAAGAATCCCTGGAGTAGGAGCTGCATGTTCAGGGGATGCTTGAGGTGCAGGTCTGCGCCCCTTGGAGTGCACGCTAGCAGCCTGGAGCCCAGAGGCTAGTATCCTTGCCATGTCCATGCACCCAGGTAGGTGGGCACTTGTAGGGAATAGATGACTCCTTGGAATATTTTGAGGGGTAGAGACATCACTCAGCCACTAGGGGCCAGTGCAGCCTGGAGATCAGTCCTATGCAGGGTGTACTAACCATGAGTATTGCGGACCTAAGGAGGCAAAAGCAAGGGAAGGTGTGCAGTAGGGGTGAGGAATACATTGTCTTCCCTCTCCACCCAGAGGGATTACAAGGAGGTTCTGGACATGAGATGAGTTGCCCTGTATTCATCCCATTTACAGTCAGTGGGGAGACTGCATTTCTGCTTAGGCTGTGATCTTTTTTGAAGCCTGCGCTTCCCTAAAAGTTATACAGGTGGATCAGGGGCTGGCATCTCAGGGGACACCTGAGAGATCCAGTCCCATGGGTCCTATGTGGGGACCCGGGGTAGCCACACCTGTGCTGAAGTAGAAATGGTGGTGCTAACCCTTGGGCTGGTTCTGGTGCCTCACTAGCAGGAACATTTTTTCCTTTTTTGTCATGAGTTATCCCGGTCTCTCAGAGAAGCCAGGCCAGAAGACATGGGTGATTAGGATCTAAATCCCTTCATTCTCTTGCCTCTATTAGCATCCTAATTAATTCAGGGCTCAGTTTTTGTTGCATGTTTCAACTTTCATGATTTTCCATGAATCAAACCCCACCAAACCATGCCAGTGCCAGTGCCGGGTGGGTGGATGGACCCAGCTCTGTTCTCCTGAGGCTTTTTTCTCTGAATTCCAAAAGCAGAGAAGTGGATCCCACCGCACCTGGACTCTCTCTGCAGGATGGTTTCTTGGGGGCTGTTTGCTGTCCAAAAGCTGGCACCATGTAGGGAACCACAGAGCTCATGTGGGGCTCAATTCAAGCCCCCACAGAAAGCACTTTGAACACACACTCAACTCCAGAAATTCATAGTTNCTGCTTATTTTTTATTGTTTCTATTTTTAAAAAACACTTGAGTTCCTATGAAATACCTTGGAGTGCTTGCAAAATAGAAATATCAGTTACAGCCCCCNGTTCCCCTGGGAATGGTGGCAGCAATCCCACACACATCAATCATCACGAACAGGTGGCCTCATGTAGTCATCTCAAGGGGTCAGCTCAAGAATGACACTGACCGCTCCAAGGCTTCTCTTCAGCCTCCTGTGACACCAAGATAAGGAGGCCCTGAGAGTCAAGGAGGCCTCAGAGACCAAGGGCTTGTAATGTNAGGGACAGCACCTTGCTCAAAGCCACCTTGAAGACGAAAGACATTTGAGCAAGATTGTGGCCCGCTAGAAATCCAGGCTTGGGGACATCCTCCAGGCTGTGCCAGGTGAGGCCACTTCCCACCTTATTCCACATCCCTCTACAAAGCCNCAGATGTATGTCTTCTTTTCAGTAAGTACCTGGTGGACTGGATCATGTCCTAGNACAGACTCAGTGGGAAATGGGATGAAAGCTGAAAGCCACAGCCCCCTCTGTCCTTGATCATGGACACATGACAAAGCATGTACTCTAGCATGGAGCCATATGCCTAGGCCCTGATAGGTAACATTGGTTTTCACAAGGAGTCTGCATATTTTATTATTATTATTACTATTAGTGCTGGGACTAGAAGCCAGGGCCTGGAGCATGCTAGGCAAGCATTCTACCTCCACCACTGAACCACACCCCATTTCTGTCCCTAGGATGCCACTGGACCATCCTGCAACCCCATCACAAGCCGCAGTCTGTCTTTTCATCCCTTCCCTTTGCACNGTTTCCCTGTGCATGCTGTGGACCTGAGTGTGCACGGGGAAAGAGTGTGCAGCGTGTGCAGTTGGTGGCACCATGAAACCAACTCTGCCAGGACCCGCAGGTTCAGAGAGAGTCACCTGCTGCTCCCACCCGGTGGACTGGGACTTGCTCCTGACCTGTCTTATGAACAGAAAACTCTTGTCTATTGGCCTCTGCCGACAGCCTTTCGATCCGATTTGCCCTTGTGGTCTGGCCTGGTCGCTGGGACCAGGAAATGTTAACTTGCAGCTTGCAGGTGTCGGATTGATTCCAGGAAAAGCACCCACACCCAACTTACTTGCTGCATTTGAATTCCGTTTGTTTAAACCCAACCCACCCTATTTAAAGCCCTATTGCAACATGCACTGCGGTGGCGTGTGTGTGTGTGTGTGTGTGTGTGTGTGTGTGTGTGTGTGTGTGTGTTCTCCAGCTTTCTCCCTCCCACATCAGGGAGCTCTTCTTCTTCAGGTTCCAGGACCTTGACTTTCCTACCAGTGAAGTTCCAGTGCACATTCAAGAGTCGTCTGGGGTAGAGTGGTCCAGGCCCTGTCACATGTAAGGGTTGTACTTTCTCTCCTTCCTGACTCTCCTCACATACATTTCTAGAACAGGGTTCCCAGCTTTACAAGGGTCCAAAACAACTCTATTTTTTTTTTTAGGTCAGTATTATGTCCTCAATTGTTGCCAGTGGGAAGAAAGGATCGTTTTCAGCAACTGGGGAAACCTGAAGGCACATCTATGATATATACATGCCGTAAATGCTGACGGGAGATCTCTTGACCCATTTCCAAAGCCATTCTGTCCTCTGTTGCCACCATGCTGGGCCCTGACTGCATTGAAACCCCAACTCTGATGGTGACCAAGCAACCTTCAGAGCACTTCAACTGCTCCCAGGAGAAATCTTTCAAAGGCGAGAGACCTGCCCCAGTGCGTCCATGACTGGGGCTGTTGTGGGCTTGGACCCCACTCAAGGGGGTGGGGAAAATGTTGCAAAGCTCCGCCTCTTTCCTCCCAAGTTCTGAGGCACCGCCTCCAAGGTGTGCTCCTTAGGAGTCTGGGCGTGGTCTTTCATATCTAAAGCCACGCCCCACCCTTTCACGAAGGGCGTGAGTGAATGTCTCATCTTCGCAGGCTCTCAGGCCCCTTCCCCTTGTTTTCCTCAAGCCCTCCTAGAGCTTGCCCCCGCAGTGGTTGTTTGTGCCCTGATGGGGCAGTAACTAGTAGTTTGGTGACAGGTGGCGGCCTCCACCAATGTTTAGTCCCCACAGCATGCGCTGTCACCTCCAAACCAGATTCTTTTTATTTTTTCCATTTAAAAGTTAAACTTTAAATAAAGTGGGACCCGAATCCGGTTAGCTGCCCATTAGATTTCAAAATCTAAGGAACTTTGCGCTGGAGTCAAGCATTTTAGCCACCATGTGTCCCAAGTCTAACAGTCCCCAGTCCCCTACTACCGCCTAGACTACCGAAGTCCTCCGGCACCTCTGTGTCCTGCAACCCTGGGTCTATTTCCTCAAGACGCCAGAGGAAGCTATCTCGATGATCAGCCCTGTCAGGTGCGGTGAGAGGCTTTGGATCGCACCCGGCCCCAGGAGGAACTATGCCAGCACCTCAGTGGCAGACGCGGTCCAGGACCCTAGGGCAGTATTTGAGCGCCAGTCTCCCAGGGCCCCGCCTCCCGCGGAGGCTGGGTGGGGAGGCCGCAGGGGAGAGGGCCGGACCCCAGCCCCCGCCCGGGCCGCGCCCCTACGTCTCCATGGAGATCATCCGGGCGCGCACCTCCCGACTGGCTCCCTCTCTTCCC
>LZPO01044458.1:27985-39384 GCA_001675575.1 Neotoma lepida | reverse complement strand
CCCTGTCTGTGCTTGAATCCCCTGGTGCTGAGCTGTTGATTATAAACCAGCGTGTACAGCAATCACAATTTTGTAAATAGCAGCTCAGTTTCATTAAAGCCTCCGCGTGTAAAGGCTGTTTACATCCAGCCTCTGAAAGCCTCACACCCATTCCCAAAAATGTAAATTACACGCTATGGAGATGATACGGGGTTCGGACAGCCTGGGGAGGGCCCTTCTTTCTCAGCATGGTACCTAACACTTAAGCACCCCTAATGGGCACCTCACCAATCTCCTGAAGCAGACTGCTGCTCCCGAGTGAGAAACCAGATGATCTTCCATAACTGTCTAACTACTACTTAACACAGAGGTGGACTCTCTAAGGAAATAGATAATCAGAGAGTGACCTTAAGATAATTGACTCCTCTCAGAGTTCCCAAAGAAAGGTTTGTGGGAGATTCATGTAGAGTTGACACTACAATTCTTCTAACATCAACAGGTTAGATGATCATGTGTGTGCGCGCACACGCACGCACGCACGCATGCGTATTTATGTATATGAGTGTGTGTGCATTTGTATTTTGAGGGCTCATGTATGTATTCAGGTGCACTTGCATTTTGTGGAGGTCAGAGGTCATCAATGGATATCTTCCTCAGTTGCTCCGCACATTATTTTTTTGCACTGAACTTGGAGCCCACCGATCAGCTAGGCTGGCTGGCCAACTTTGGGGATTCACTTGTCTTTGCCTCCTCAGTGCTGGAATTATAGGCATGCACAGCCATGTGAGCTTTTGTATGTAGGTCTTGGGTTCCGAACACAGGTCCTCACTTGCATGGCAAACACAATACCCAGTGGGTATTTTAATCTTAAATCTTACCTTATACCCAGAGAAATTACTGCCATGAGCTTGTTCAGGGCAGATGGTTGGAGGAAGTGGAGTGGAGGGCGCATGTCAGGTGGCTACATGCCAAGTCACCCGCTGTACAACTCCAGGGTATGTGGCCTGAGCAGATGGACCCTGGTTCACACACCCCAGACACTTGGTTGAGTTCCTGTTGCCAGCGGCTGTGTGTGCTACCTTCCAGCCCTGTGGACCTGTTAAACAGGTGTCTCCTTCCTGTGAGAATATTGAGGTTTCATCTTGAATGAGCCGCACAATCATTCCCTGTTAAAAGGCATTAAGGATGACTTAATTATAGTCTGTTTTTACAGCTATTTCCAGGAGTATAAAGTAACATAAGCTTGCCATGTTAATGCAAACCAGCCCCAGTACTTTTATAGAAAGAGGCAGCCCTGGGCCCATAATTTTTTTTTTTTCCTTTTGAGATATGGTCTTGCTTGCTATGTTGCCCAGACTGACCCTGAACTCCCAAACTTAAGTGATCCTCCTGCCTCAGCCCTTTGAGTTCTGGGACTGTTGGTATGCCAACATACCTGTCTGGGCCTATTGTTTGGGGGGGATTGAGAAGGACTCCTGCCAGGCTCTCTGTGGGGAAGGAGGAGTCTGTGTGTGTGTGTGTGTGTGTGTGTGTGTGTGTGTGTGTGTGTGTGTGNGNCAATTGGAAGGTCTGATGACACCACCCCGAGGTTATGCTCACAGCACCTAGGGACACAGCCTTTGGTATCCTGATGTGCAGGTCAGAAAGGAAATCCGGTTGCCCATCTGACTGTTTGCTTGTTTCTAAAACTCTGAGGCCCTCATACCTTTTGTCTAGTGTGGACAGTGCAGGTGGCTTCTCTTCTCCTCCAGGAAGGATTTCAGAGGTGATATGGGTAGATACTTGATGTCCTGAGAGACTATGAGGGCTGCCAGGAAAAGAAGCCATCCCTGGGTGGCTTGAGGAGGTGGGAGCCCAACCTGGTACATGAGGTCAGCAGAGGGGCCAAGGCCAAGAGGTTCCAGGTCTGGCCTGGAAGCTTAGAAGANGCAACATTAGGCCAATGAAGGAATAAAGATAATTTGAGAGTGAGGTCAGCACAGGCATTCTGTACTTNAGTACTCAGTATGCTCAGGCTCCATCTTGGATGGCCGGGAAACAGGTCTCCGTATTTGGACCAGGAAGCTGCAACTTGAACACAGGGTCGTGGTGGCCAGGAGCCAGTGAGGGGCAAAAAGAGGGTCCTGGATAATGACATGGCTGTGTCCAGAGGCCACTATAAGGAAAGGCTAGCAGCTGTGTGGCTTAGACAACGGCTGTTCTCCTCTGGGGTGGAGAACTGAACTCAGACACCTGTGGGGCTGAAGGTTTAGTTCAATGGTTGGTTGGGTGGTTGTCTGTAGCCCTGGACTTCCATCCCTAGCACTACCAAAAAAANTATTTATAAGCCAGCTTTCTAGGGAGGGTCCTGCATGCCCCTTCCTGGGTGCTGGCTACAGCTGTGGACCCCAGTCATCTTGTCTCAGGCCCCCATAGTCTACCTTGGATTTGCCTTAACTGATGCCACAGTCTTATTTCCAACAAGTTCTCATTCTGAGGTTCTGAGAAGGACCTGTGTTCTGGGAAGATTCCCTGAATCCCAAGTAGCAGGTCNGGGTTAGGGTACCTCACCCTTCATGCACATTCTACCTCTGCAGGTAGAGTGTAGAGCTAGGGCACCTGCCCAGGGCAAGCTGACAGACAGAGCTGACAAATTTTATTCTTTCTGCCCCCACAGCCCAACATNGGCCACCTGGGCCTGCCCCATGGGCCGTCTGGAGAGAAGGTGGCTGTGGTGACCGTGGATGACTGTGATGCAGCCGTGGCCGTGCACTTTGGAAGTTACGTTGGGAACTACAGTTGTGCCGCCCAGGGCACTCAGAGCGGCTCCAAGAAGTGAGGCACCTGGAGGGAAACACGGGGCATCCACAACCACTCAGGCCCTCCTCTAAACACAAGTCAACCTTGTCAGGGCAATGCAGAGTACCTTGGTATCCTCTGTCTACACTGGGTCAGACTGTCTGTCTCCCTGTGGATAGCATCTTCTCTCTCAGACCATAGAACCCTCAAAACTAAGTCCCCAGATGCACCTGTCAAGCCAGGTTGGCAGGGCATACCAGTAATCCTAGCACTTGGGAGGCTGAGGCACATGAATTGAGATTCTACATAGCCTGGTCTACCTATGAATTCAAGGCCAGCCTGGGCTAAGCAGTGAGCCACCATTCAGAAGAAGTCTGAGCAACTTGCCATTCTCGCCTTGTCTCCCTGGGTTGCCGGTCCCCATGAGGTGGAAGTGGCTGGGTGTCCTTGCTGGTTTTGGGTCTCCCAGGGATTCTTTTAACTCAGGACAAAGAAATTCTAACAGCCACATGCAGGGCCAGCCTTTTTTTTCTTTTGATAGCACCAGCCTCAAAAGGTGAGAACCTGCTCCTGCTGTGGCCAGATGATAGGGTGTGGGTGGACTATAGAACATTGGGTTTTAGGGCTGGAGAGATAGCTCCATGGTTAAGAGCATTAGCTGGTCTTTCAGAGGTCCTGAGTTCAATTCCCAGCACCCACATGGCAGCTCACTACTGTCTAAAACTGTAGTCCCATGGGATCTGGTGTGCAAAGTATTTGCAGACAAAACACCCATATACATAAACAAATCTTTTGTTTGATTTTTGTTTTGAGATGGTGTCTTCCTNTATAGCCCAGGCTGTTCTCCAATGTCCAATTCTCTAGACTNCGTATCCTTAGGGCCAGATTACAGGCTTCTACCACTGCCCTTGGCCCTGAGTCTTTAGCCCTTTTGAAGGTCATGTTCAGGTGAACATGATGAAGGTCACGTGTCCTCACTTAACTTTCTTTACTGTCTTGGTGAACTGTGCCTTGGGTCTAGAGCCCTACTTGGGACCTCAGCTGCCCCCTGCTGGAGCCAGAGTTCTACTCTAATACACTTTCTCCCTAGAGCACCAAGGAACTATGGGATGCTTCCCTCTACTGCAGAGTGGGACTTAGTAGGTGGTCCTTAGTTACCCTCAAACACCCATTAGTCGGGAAGCAATGCGGGAAGCAATGTAAGGAAGCTGAGGCCCAGAGAAGCTGTGAGGAGCCACCAGTGACCCTGGAGCAGGGTTGACTTTGTCCTGTCCTAGTCATCTGCCTTTGGCTTACACCTGCTCTGTGACTGAAGCTTTAGCAGTAGAGTCAGGATGTTACAGCAATGACAAACCTGTTATCACAGAAAACGGCTTTGCCTTCCCAGGTCACTGGATCTGACTGGACCTCTGCTCCTGGGTGGTGTCCCCAACCTGCCAGAAGACTTCCCCGTGCATAGCCGACAGTTTGTGGGATGCATGCGAAACCTGTCCGTCGATGGCAGGATTGTGGACATGGCTGCTTTCATTGCCAACAATGGCACCAGGGCAGGTATGCACAGCCCCCTGGGTGTGTAGGACTAGCATGGTGCCCACTGGACATTTGTGACCGTACCAGGGACAGAGGGCTGCTTTACCTCTCAGAGAGTTCTTGAAATGTACCTACCTGTGAGTGAGGACCTCTTGGGAATGGGTATAGAGCTTGGCTTGGTGGGCGTGACCACAGTGCCTGCAGTTTGCTGTGTTCCTGATGTTGGGTACATCGCTTACCTGGACACACAATNCTAAGATCTTGAACTTGTCACCAGATGGTCAGATCAGACTCTGGGATAGCATGGAATCCCTGAGTCTCAGATATGGGTGGAGCAGAGAATTCCACATACCCCAGTCTGGGGTTATCACCATGGCCAGCAGATTCCAGGCTGGCTGTCTCTAGCTGATTGCACTCGTGAGTGGGTCAGTGTGGGGAATGGTACAGCTCCTTAAGAGAGGTTGCCTTGTGGGCTTCAACTCAAGGCCAGACTATACCCTCTGCCCTGCAGGCTGTGCTTCTCAGAGGAACTTCTGCGATGGGACCTCATGCCAGAACGGGGGCACTTGTGTGAACAGGTGGAACACATACCTGTGCGAATGTCCACTCCGCTTCGGTGGGAAGAACTGTGAACAAGGTAAGCCTCTGTCCCTTCCCCCCAAACTACAGTGCTGTATCTGGGAGGAGGACACAGGCAATAAGCAGTCTGAAGGAGGCTAGGGTAGAGGTCCACGGCCTGCGGCCAGCTCTATAGGATGTAAAGGTAGGTGACCATGAGGGTCAGAAGAGCAGTGTGGCTATGGGGACACACCTGAGCCTCATGGAGTTCTCAGGTGCCTCTCCTGGCAGCTGCTGCTGATTGGGCTTGGTGATGAGCATGAAAGACAACCTCCCGCTCATCTCCCGGCGATGCTTCAGGGTTCGAAGGGAATCTTAGTGTCTTTCCTTGCTGTGATAAAATACTCTGACAAAAGCAATTTAAGGGATAAAGGATTTATTTGGCTCATAGTTCTAGACCATAAAAAGTCCGTCATGATGGGGATGTCACAGCAGCAGAGCTTGGAGAGAACTAGTGACATCACACAGTCACCATAGTCAAGAGCAGAGAGCAATGCATGCATCCATGCATGCTAGTGGCCAGCTCACTTTCTTCATTATACAAGCCATGATCCCCTGCCCAGGGAATGGTGCCACCCACCCACCCGAAACCTGAACCTACTCCATGTCCCAAGCACCACAGGACCACCCCTTGACTGTCATCCATCCATCTAGGGTGCTCCTTGCCTCACTTTGGATGTATCTGGCAATCCTCAGGGTTTCTTTGCCCAGTGAGCTGTACAGAAGCCATGGTGGGCATCTGCACAGTCTGTTGCTGGGTTCTTGGGGTAGTTACTGAGCACAGATACACATCTGAGGCTGGCATTTGGGTTAAAGTGGAAGACCCCTTCCTCACCTGGCTGGTAGCTGAGAAGATGCTCTCTGCCTGATTTCGGGAGGTGCCTGAGGTCCTGGTCTGTATCTGCAGTTATGCCACACCCACAGCGCTTCAGTGGTGAGAGCGTTGTGTCATGGAGTGACCTAGACATCACCATCTCTGTGCCTTGGTACCTGGGGCTCATGTTCCGGACCCGGAAGGAGGATGGCGTGCTGATGGAGGCCACAGCTGGCACATCTTCCAGGCTCCATCTGCAGGTGAGTGTGTCTGTGAGCCACACAGGCACTTACAGAGCAGACAGGTACCTTGGGAAGAAACCCAGACAGAGGGGCTTCCCAGGATGCCTATAAGGGCATCTGCCACTCACCTACCTCCTCCTATGCCTGCCCTATAGTGGACGGAGAGAACACAGAAGGGAAATATGGGTGACTCGGGCAGCAGCGCCGTTGTGCCGTTTAGGAGAGGGGAAGTACAGAGATCATATAGAGCTAATGGTTCCTGTGAGGTTCCTTTCCAGTGCCCGCTTCCCTTCACTGTAGCCACGGAGTAGAGCGTGTAACTGTGGAGCTGCTGGCTCTGTGTAACTTGCCCTAGACAGCAGCTCTGGTCTACCTGCCTGGAATTTGGCCTTTTTTTTTTCCTGGCTAGATTCACAGCCTTTGAGAGCTGAGGGCAAAGGGCTGCATCAGATGCAGTGAGTGATTCTCCATCAGATTGGACTGCAGCCCCTTACCTCCATATTAAACCTGCATGCTACCATACGCCAGGCCCCTGCCTGGAGGGCTCTCGGGGACCCATCGCATCACGCCACATGTGTGTTTTCTTCATTTTTTCCTCTTTTCTATCTGGCTTGTTTGAAACCTTAGGTCAGAGTACTCGAACATTTTTAGAAGTGATCTTCAGGCACTCCTTTCACACGTTTGCACAGCTCCTGTATCACAGTTTCTGATAGGTTGTCGGAGCCAGAGGTACCAAGGAGGATCACCTGGTACTCCCTCACTGAGCTAACCTCGCCTTGCCGCCCCTTCACTGGCAGCGTGGTAGAGAGAGCCCAATTCTATGCTCACCATGAGGTTTTGAGGTGTTTAGGATGAGCCCAGTCTGGGAAACACTGCTTGGCTATGAGATCCCACCAAGCCCATAAGTCGTCCTCTGCCTTTGTATCTCTGACAGTTCCCATTCACAGTGACCAGACTGACTCCCTTGTATAAACCATGGCCCATGATTCCTGGGCAGGGTCGGAATTCTCCATCTTTAGCTCTCCTTGGATTTAATACAGTCCTGATGTTGCAAAAATCCCAGGGGATCAATCGTCACTTGGGGAATCGGAATCATGCCCAAGCAGGGACTTGGTCTCAAATCTGGAGGAATTAATAACTGGGTGTTTCTTTCTTTCTTCCAGGCTTTTCCAAAGTATGTATATGTAAGCACATGCATGTGTGCCTATGTCTCTTGGTGTGCTTGTGTCTGCCTATGTATGTGAATATGTCTGGGCATATATGTATGCGTGCATCTGTGTGTACATCTGTGCATGTCGTTACGCACGTGTCTGTGTTTGCATGTGTTCGTGACTGTGTGTATATGTTTGTATGCACATTTGTGTACATGTCAGTGCACGTGTGCCCATATATGTGTGTGTGTGTTTATGCATGAGTGCATGCATGTCTCTGTATGTGTCCGCGTGTGAGTGCATTTAATGGGCGCTAGTACCCGGGAACTGCCTTTCCCCTTTCGCCATCCTTCCCTTTAGCACAGTCTCTGCTACATATCAGTTTCTTCTTTTCCTGAGGAGTCTGGCCACACCAACATGTGAAACACATAGCACTTCTGTCCCAAGATCACAGCTCTAAAGGTAGTAGCTCCTGGAACTGCTACTCATGGCCCCTGCTGTCCGTATGTCCCCAAGGAGCCATAGCTTGTTTCTTCTACTTCGTGGGTCCTGGATCCTCCTCCTTCATTCCCAGTCAGGCAGTTGGGGTGGATTGGAGATGACCAGGGAGAGGTGGACCCTAAGGAGTGAGTGCTTGCACCAAGCTCCCATTCTGAGGGAAACTGAGGCTAGAGGCTGTGTAACCTAGGCCCCATGAGTCCTGGGTCAGCCCAAGGACCCCTCCACCTCCCTGGAGCATGGCTCAGCTCAGAGAATGGGAGGAGACAGGAACACCAGAGCCCTCCCAGGTCCCTGCCAGAGTTCACAGGGCCCTTTGATAGATTCCTTGCACTGGCAGGAGGGTGGGGCCGTCAGCCCAGACAGAAGCCTGCCTCTGGCCCCTGCCTGCCCACTCACCTGGGGTCATGACTCCAGCACCCCACTGGGGTGGGGGTATTGGCGTGTGCGTCAAGGGTAATTGTGGCTGTCATTATTCCTCTCTCATTAGCTGTAATTTCACAAGTTTACCCGCTGCCCCAGAAGCTCACTTTGGGCTGAACTTGGAAGCAAGCACCCGTTCTGCCTGGGGATGGCATTTCTCTGTGGGTGTTTCTCTGTCGGAACACATTAAATTGGCTGTTTCAATTCAGGTGATGATGGGCACTCACAGGCTATCATTAGTGTACCTGTAGGAAAAAGGGCTGCGTTCAGCAGGGATAGGCCTGGAGTAGTTACCTTTGTAACACATCCACAAAATTCAGGGACTGCAGCCAGGAGGACTGGGTGCACCAAAGATGGCCTTGAGGGGTCCTGTAGACCCGAGTCCACCTCAGTATACTTCCCAGGAATTTTCTGGTTGTGTTTTATGTGACATGTTCAGCTTATGGCCTCCTGACACTCCTATGTGAGTGTCTCCATCCCATGACAGTCCAAAGCCCAGACAATTTGGATAATTGCTGTCAGGCACCCCAAATCCAGCTGCATTGTCAAGCGGAACAGTCACACTGTTGTTGGAACCCGTCTCAATTGGGTGACTGTCCAAGATGGGTGACAGCTCCTGTCTCTGTCCTGGGGCTTGTTCACGGCTTCTCCTTTGGCTGTAGGCACATGGCACTTTCATTTTCAGTGTCGCTCTATCACTTTGGGGTTTTGCCAGCAAGGCCAGTGAGAGAGAGGACAGCCCAGGAGACCTCTTTGAGCCAAAGGAAGCGATAGGTAAAAAGGTGAAAATTCCCTCCCGAAGTCAACTATTGGCAAAGACCAAAGAGGCAGCCATCGTGCTGTTAGTCCTTTCCATCAGGGCTTCCTCTGGGGCCTGTGGAGGACTCTGAGTTAGCCAGCATGAGGCACTGTGTACTAGAACCTTTTGATAATTGTTTCTGACATGGTTGGAGGCCACACAACTTGGGCCCAGGGAGTTGAGTCCTTGGAAATCTGTCGAGACTTGCTTTCGAGCCTGGATGCAGCCAGCCTTCGTCAACATTCCGTGTGTGCTTGAGAAGAATGTGTAGTCTGCAGTTGTCAAGGAGCTGCAAAGAGATCCGCATATGTCAAGACAGTGGCGTTAGTTGTGTTTAAACAGACTGTGCCAGGCTGGCGGTGTAGCTCGGTGGGTAGTTGCCTGACTAGAGTATGTATACAAGGCCCTTGGTTGGATTCCCAGCACTGCAGAAACCAGGTGTACTGTCACATGCCTGTAATCCCAGCACTTAGGAAGTAGAGGCCAAAGGATCAGGCCATCCTGGGCTTACATAGGGAGTTGGAGGCCAGTATGGGCTGTGTGAGACCCTGTCTCAGAAAACCAAAAACAAACCTCTAAAAATACTATACCATTTCCAAGTTTATGCCTATTATGGTGTTAATCTGTATCTGGACTTCAGGGCTTGGCCGTTTTCCTTCCCAGCAGGTGTCATTATGAGAATCCTTTTCTTTCTAGTGATGATGCTTGCTTTAAAGTACTCTGTCTACTAATACAGCCACACTAGCCCTTCTGTCTATGGTGTCTCTGTCCATCCTTTTGTTTTTGTTTTTCAAGACAAGGTTTCTCTGTCTAGCCTTGGCTGTCCTGGAACTCTATCTGTAGTCCAGGCTGGCCTTGAACTCAGAGATCCGCCTGCCTCTGCCTCCCGAGTGCTGGGATTAAAGGCGTGCGCCACCACCGTCTGGCTGTGTCCATCCTTTTATTTTCAACATTTTCTTTTTTTTTTTAAAGATTTATTTATTATGTATACGGAAGAGGACGCCAGATCTCATTACAGATGGTTGTGAGCCACCATGTGGCTGCTGGGAATTGAACTCAGGACCTCTGGAAGAACAGTCAGTGCTCTTAACCTCTGAGCCACCTCTCCAGCCCATTTTCAACATTTTCTATGTCTTTACATTTCAGGTGTATCATGGTCAGTGAGTTTTAAATCTAAGTCTCATTTTGGTGGGCATTATCTTTAACTTGTGAACAACTTATGTAAGCCATAGCCCTGCTTTCTGTTTTTTCTTCCATGTATTGAAATGTGGCTTGATTCTTCTGGAATGTTACACAGACAGCCAGAAACAAGAGTCTGCTGGTCCCTAAGTCTGTCTGTGGCTCTCATGACTGCTTACAAGCCTGGTTCTGACAATTCTGTCATNCCTATGGGTCTGTTCTACTCTTCCCTGTGTTTGTAGACATGCTACTGTGTCCTCATACTTAGGGATGTTTTTATTGAGTGCTAGGCATCGTACTGAAAATCTAGAGAGAACGAATGTCATTGTCATCTTGTTTGTTGTTGGCAGCATCCAGGGGAACTAGTTGCCCCAGAACATGTTAGTACAATCACAGAGAGTCAAAGCCAGGCTTCTGTCCCTGCAAGATCTTCTCTGTTTCTTGTTTACTCCAAGTGTCTAACCCTTCAGCATCCCAGCGCTAAGCCTTGAAGATGCTTGCCCATCCAGCTTTGCTGGGATCGGAATTCCCATCTTTTTCCCATGGGCCTGAACGACCCTCCTCAGCTCTTGCTGCAACTGAGTCTTCAGAACCAGCTGGTGGCCCTGGGGGAAGCAGCCCCAAACAGAACTGCAGCTTCCTTGTCCCTGGCCTCGGCCCTGCAACTCGCAGTGTCACTTAGACCTTCACACAGGTGTCCTAACTCACAGGAGGAGGAGGATGGTCCAACTCACCCAGTTCTCTGTCAAGTCAAAAAAAAAAAATATCTGGGCATTGCCCCAGCTGCATTAGTTTAAATTTTTGACATTTATGTATTTCTTTAATTATGTGTGCATGTATGTGCCATAGTGTGCATGGAGCCCAGAGGACGACTTGTGGAAATCAGTTCTCTCTTTTCCATCTTGTGGTCTCAGGCATCTAACTCAGGTCACTGGGCTTGGCAGCAAGAGCTCTTACCCCCTAAGCCATCTTNCCAGCCCCCAGCTGCATTTCTTTCTTTTCTTCCTTTCTTTTCTTTTCTTTTTTATTTATTTATTTTTGTTTTCTTTTGTTTTGTCGTGGCTGGCCTGGAACTCACTGTGTAGACCAAAGTGGTCTCAAACACATGAAGATCCACTTGCCCTGCCTCTACTCCTCTGCTTCTGGGCCCTACCCCTTTCCCTACTCTTGCTACTGCCCCTGCCCCTGCCCCTCAAGTGCTAGGATTAAAAGCATGCACCCCTGCACCTGGCCTTAACTGCATTCATTTAAAACAGTTCTAGGCTAGGTGCAATACTCTTGGTTTTCATTCATGTCTTTAAACAAGATTAGATCTTGACAAACTAAAATTGTACCTAATTTTGTGTGTGGGTGTGTGTGTGTGTGTATGTGTGTGTGTGTGTATGTGT
>LZPO01044457.1:358746-370255 GCA_001675575.1 Neotoma lepida | reverse complement strand
TTTCTAATTTGTGCTAGCATTTGGATACACAAAAATCAGTTTTAAACCAATCACCAGCAAAACAGAAACTTGGACAGTTTTACAGCATTATGCTTTAAAAAACAAAAAACCCAAAAACAAAAAACCCCAAAAACAAACAAACAAAAAANCCCAAAAAACCCACCCATATATCCAAATGTGGGGGAAAATCCCCAAACACTGACTTTTTATCTTTGAATCACTGTAGTTAGACAGCAACTAAAGGCCATACACTTTAGAGAACAAGTTCAAAGTTGATATATTCTACTTATCAAGATCCAATGATCCAAGGTTAGTGAAATGCCTCATACATAAATATCAGTAGTATTTAAAAAGAATAAAATGAAACAGCAAGCAATACCCCTGCTTTCTAAACGAAAATTTCAATATTGTATTTTTGTGTACAAGTATTCAGCCAGAGCAGTCAAATGTTTAGAGAACCATCAAGTTACAGAATCAAATTAAGATAGCCCTGTGTTCTGAAGCCCTGTGTTNTGAAGCACNTGTCCCACAATTTAGAAGTGATGCTTTTACTTAAAAGTTCAAAGCCAAAATAGTGTCACACTGCGGGTTAAACTGTAATTATAAAAATCTGTTACCCCAGTTAACCGGAGTTGCTTTTGATAAGATACAGCTTCCAATAATCTATAACTAATGCAGCATTTTAATATCCTATGAAAAAGGGAAACATTCCAATTTGAATAGACTAGCTTGTGTATGAACTATATAAAACCATTAAGATCACTGGCATGTTTCTGCATTCTTAGTGGTGGAGATGCAATTTCAGTCTGTACTGTATGGTACAAGGTACACAAAGGACAGGAGCTCACAGGTGCCAAATAAAGCAAGACTAATAAAGCTGCATCAAAAGTCTCTCAAAAGCTNTTTCTAGGATGTGTTTGAACTTGGAGAAAGAATCAAACAATAAGTTCTGCATGTTGCTAATCCATTTTTGAAAGCCACTAATCAGGCAGGAAAAAAACTCTAATAAACTAAGTGAAACAACGTGAAAATGGCAAAATATACACTCCAAACAATTTTTTTATTGCAAGAAACAAAAAGCACAAAACAGCCTGTACATACATACAAAATACTAACTATAGACAGACAGATGTAGAACATGTTGTCATGTTCTTCAGTGTTAAACCTACACCATCTAAAAAGGATCATACATTACTGTACACCACAGTGTCATACAGGGAGAATGCTATCATATTTAATATGAAACAGTGTAAAGGGCACCAATTACCCATTTCTACAGAGTAACTACAAATTATGCCACATATATCCATATTCAACTGAACTGTCATCAAAATACAATTTATTTACAGTGTGTGCTATGGTCAGTTGGGTATTCTAAATGATTTACTTCACTGAAACATTATAAAGGTAAAAACAATTGTGTAGAAAAAGGGTGATTGTGTTTTTACATACTGCTTTTGTAGTTCCCATCACTGGTTCAGTTCGACTTCTAAAAAATAAAACAGAAACAGAAACTAACATTAGCTATTTATGAATTTCATATATATACATATGTGTGTATTTTTTTAGTCTCATTTAGCCTAGGCCACTATACAGCCAAGGCCAGATCCTCTTGCCTCTTCCTCCCTATGTGCTAGAATAATATGTGTGCACCACCATGTGTGACTGCTAATAAATCTTAACACATTATCTCTAATCTCACATCTTTAGGAATACACTTTTCTTTTGACACAAAGCTTTAATACAACCAATTTCTGATATAATGAGCAAGAACTTTGATTACTATCTGCCACTGCCAAATGGTTTAAAATACATCCATGTTTCTATATCATATTGAGGCATTCTGAATGAGACATTGTATCATTTCTGATAGGTACTGTATTTTTATAAACTCTGTGATTTACTTATAATGGACTGAATAAGTACTCCTTCCTTTCTTGGTAAATCTAGATAAAAATTTCTACATATCCAATTTCTTAAGCAGACCACTGCTGGTAATATTTATGACAGACCTCTATCTGCTGTGCTCAAAAATTAGCTTTCAAATCTAGATAGACAGGGTGATGATTATAATTTTAAAAGTATTTTAAAGTCAAGCAGTGGTGGCACACACCTTTAATTCCACCACTAAGGAGGCAGAGGCAGGCAGATCTCTGTGAGTTCCTGGCCAGCATGGTCTACATAGTCTTGAGTTCCAGGACAGCCAGGGATATACAGACAGTGTTTCAATAACCAAACAAACATTTCAAATTAATAACCTATTATTAAACAAAATTTAAGGTCTCTGGAAGATACAACATAATCTGAAATTATTTTATAAAATCCATTTTATGCTTTTGTATAATTGGACAAATTGTTGCTAAAACAACCCAAAATCTCTTTAGTCTAGATAGACTAGAAAGGAGACCAGAACTGAGGTCCTAAGTAATAGGCTTTCAAATGCCTGACGTTTCTGTAGAGAAATACTAGACAGCACCTAAGATGCATTTTCAAGTTCATATGTGATTTTGAACTACTGACAAAAATAACTTGGAACTTTCTAGCATTTGCTTAAACTGAGAAGCATTTTATGAGGCAAACATTATAAACAAAAATCCTACATATAAATTAATAAGCAATTTATATGAAGCAACTTAAGATGTCCATAAACCTCAAATACCCTTTCCTCAAGAGTTTCTGAATATCAAAAAAATTCCAGAGGTGAAATATATGATACTTGTTTTATTATTTTTGTGTGTTTGCTTTATTGAGACAAAGTCTCTTTATTATATAGCTATATAGCCCTGGGTGTCTTGGTACCTGCTATATATACCAGATTAGCCTATGTAGATCCACTTGTTTCTGTGTCCTAAGTGCTAGGATTAAAGGTGTGTGCCACTACATCCTGCTTGATACAAATCTTTAAAAAGCACACAGTAACTGTAATTTCATGCTAAAACATAAAAATAATTCTACCCTACTCATGTATTACAGTTCTGCTAGCAATATAAAACTTCTCAGATGACCATGCCCAGTGAAGAACTGTAATTTCAGCTTCTCAGGGGGCTGAGGCAGCAGGGTATCAAATTCAAGGCCATTAGGTCTACAGGGTCAGTTCCACCACCAGTTTAAACAACTTAATAGGATCCTGTCTTGAAACACTAAAAGAAGTATGAGGTCTATGGATGTGGATCAGTGGTAGAATGCTTGCCTAACATGAGCAAAAGATTAGATTTAATCCTCTAGATTTAATCCTCAACAGTGCATAAATAATAAAGAGAAATTGTTAAGGACATAGTTTTGTCTCTTTAATAAATAGAAACTCTAAGCCGGGTGGTGGCAGCGCATGCCTTTAATCCCAGCACTCAGGAGGCTGAGGCAGGTGGATCTCTGTGAGTTCGAGGCCAGTCTGGGCTACTGAGTGAGTTCCAGGAAAGGCTCCTAAGCTACACAGAGAAACCCTGTCTCAAAAAACAAAACAAAACAAAACAAAAATAGCTCTAAATTATTCTAAGATTGTCCTAATTTTATTTTAATAACAGATATTCATTCTATGCCAAGAACTATTTAACTCCTAATATTCCTCTATAAGTTAGAGGGACAGTTATCCCTAGGTATTTATGGGTGACTGGATGTAGGATTCTTACTCCCACCCACTGTGGATATCAAAAGGATACTTGAATCATTTACAAAAAACAGCATTCACTTTCATATAAATTTGCAATATTCTATACCTTAAATCATCTCCAGATTACTTAATGAAAAATGTGATTTTTAAACAGTTACGATTCTGTTACTCTGCACTTACTGCAGACACAGAATAGGTGGATAAAAGTTCTGAGAAGTGTGCTAGTTGCACTCAGAACCCTGCTGTAGGTAAATCCTGAGACAGAGGCAATAATTTATCCAAAATGAGGCAGTAAATGAAGTCAAAGGAGCCTGACTCGTGTGTCTATGGCCTTCTAACCAAAGCCTCTTATTAATAAAAAGCTTATATTGGCATTGCTTAATATTCATGATGCTGCCAGGGGGAAAATTAGAAAAAAAGGCAACCAAAAACTCCTACTACAGTTTTCATGGTTAGTAAAATGTTTTGAAACCTCTAAAAAAAAGTCTATTTTGATAAATGCATGAGCTTTTATAAATACTCACATAACATATGTCTTGCTTGTGGACTTAACACCTCCAATAGGAATTCTTCTGACAATTACAGATGAATTTTTAGGAATTAGCGCATTATCATCAGTATATTCTGTAAACAAAGAGTCAAATTTCTATTTAGGGATTTGACTAAGGACTTAGGATTGAGAAAACTTCAACCAAACATTAGTTTTATGGGAAGTGAGCTTACAGTACAACACCACCAAAATCCATGTTCTTTGCATTTAGGTTACTAGTATTGTTAGAAGAAATATCCCAGTCCTAAGTGGGCTCCTTCAAAGTCAGGTCCTTGGCTCTAGAACCTCCACTCTAGGAAACTCATAGTCTCCTAAGATTAAGGTGCTTCCCAGGTCATTCAACCAAGAAAGGCTTAACATGCATGAAAACTATGGGATATTTGAAATGAGTATACCTTCCTAGTCCATAAGCATAAGCTTCTCATATAGCTTATTACTAGAAAAGACAGGCTAAACATGAAATTATGATCTAATGTTTTTAACAATAAAGAATGGAGAGTGGGTATTATTTTGGATAGAATGTTTTAAAGCCCTTCTGAAGAATTTGTGTTTGTAAATGAAAAGCCAGCGAGCCACACACAAAAAACGTAAATGAATAGTATTTACTCAGAGAGGGAACAATGTGAGGAAAAATAAATGACACAAAGACGACTACAATGTTGAAGAAAATTAAAGAACTACATTAAATAAGGTAGGAAAGTACAAACCATACACTGATTTATACTTTGTTTCCATGTAAAAAAGAGAAATCACTGGAGTCTTTTCTGTGAAACAATGAAAATTTACGTCATAAAGACTTGTTCTGGCATCTTGCATGGGAGACAAACTGAACAGAAACAGGGTGAGTCATAAGGCTGCTTCTCTGGTGACGGCCAGCATTAGACAGTCAAAATGCTGTGAGGTTGCTCATGGACTGAATATTGCAAAAACGGAGAAAGAACAGGCATGAATTCCTAAGTCCCTAGCTTTTTAGCAAATGGATGTCACTTCTTAAGACTGAGTGGAGGAATGAGTACCATTTGTCTACTCTATAATTACAATAGTTCTGTAAGAATGAAATTAAGAGGGCCTTAAGTGTAGTAAGAGTTTAAGGAAGGAATGAGTAAAATTATCAAGAAAAACACACATACACAATTTAAGAGATGCAAAAATCTCCCTCAATCCCACAAAATAAGACCAGGGTTCACTTTTCTTTTTTTGCTTTGTTTTTTGAGACAGGCTTTCTCTGTGTAACTATGTGTCCTAGCGATCCTGAAACTTGCTTTGTAGACCAGGCTGGCCTGGAACTCAGAGATCCACCTGCTTCTGCCTCCTGAGATTAAAGGCGTGTGCCACCATCACTTGGCCAGGGTTTACTCTTAATGTCACTTGCCTCACTTAATGTATCTAACACAAAGTGGCTAACCTTATTTCATCCTTTTAATGTGTATCAGTTTTACTTTTGGTCACCAAGCATTTAGTACTCCTTTTCTACAGCAAATTGCCCAACCAAGAATTCTTCAGTATGTTTTCAGTTGTTGACTATGTCTCACAGGCAAGAGTGATGCAATTTCCTAAATGTAGGCATGTAAGGCTATCATTATCTTGGACAGTCCCCAAATTCCAAGGAAGATGAGTAAGAAAAATCAGAAGCAAGAAATTGGGGGATTTTTAATAAGTTTAACAATTCTAGAACCCAAACGTAAGTGTCAAACATTTGGCTGTTTCTTTACATTTTAACAACCCTTAAGTGTATTCACAAAACCTTTCAAAAACAACTTATAAGGTGAGGTGGTGACAAGCCTACAATTCCAGCACTTGAGTCTGAGGCAGGAGGACTGCCATTGAGTTCAAGGCTAATCTTCCATTCAACAAGATGTGGTTAAATAAACAAAGACAACTGAATTTGATCAACACAGTGCCGGATTATAGCACTAAAGCCATGTGCTCCAATACCCTCAAATACAAGGTTTTAGCTGTCCAGTTAAGGGTTTGCATTTATGATGGTTTCCTAAGCCCAAGAGAGTCTGACACATAACTCCTTAAAAAGTAGTTCCTCTAGATTCAAAAGGCTCAGGGGATGGAGATTTAGCTCAGTGGCAGAGCACTTGTCTCAGCTCTCTGAGAAATAAGAGGCTTACCAGTGTAAATTTTGTCTAAAAACAGGAAAGTCATGGATAGAATGAAAAAGACAAATCTAAGGAATGGATAGCCAGAATAGGGATAAAAACAAATAAACAAAAAACACCTCATATTTATCTTCCAAATCAACCAAGGACATTCAGTATGAAGGTTACCAGGTAGATGGGAGGATCAGTATAAAAATAAAGTTTTCTCCAAAGATCATTTGGAATTCACTGTAAAATAACAGTCTAGAAACAAGCAGGCTTAAGTCCAAAACAAAACTTTGACACAAACATTTTAGTTTTACCAAAGGTTTATGGTCCTTGATACCTGACAGATTTCCAGAATTAAAGGAATATTTTACAGAAACACTGAAGATCAGTAATTTAAACTTACTAAAATTCATCCACTTTAATCTTTCTTCTAGGGTCTAGAATCTGGGCACTCTTCCTCGAAACTCTAAGTACAGTAAGCATTTATTTTAACCTTTAATTCACTAGATGGTTCTCACTCAACTGCCTTGTAAAACTGAGTCCATGTCTGTGCCCTATCAGCATGCCTGGTGCCTTTGGAGCCAGAGGGCTTCAGATCTCAGAACTGAAGTTCTGAGTTTTGAGTTCTCATGTGGGTGCCTGGAACAGAGTGAGGTCCTTTGCAAGGACAGTAAGCGCTCTTGACTGCTGAGCCAGCCCTCCAGCTCAGTATGGAAGTTTAACACTATCAACACCCCCGCCCCCAATCCGAGTGAGTGCACGAAACAAGGAAAGCTCCCACAACTCTTTCTTAACCTAACATCAAACTTTCTCCAGTTAAGGGCAGAATAAGAAGAAAACATGCTGTGGGGGCAAAGAACTTCCCTGAATTTCAGGTTTGGGATTATATATCCTAAACTAGAAAAATAATACAAAGTCACAAAATGTCAATTTGTGGACAAGAGAAAAAAATAATACAAAGTCACAAAATGTCAATTTGTGGACAAGAGAAAAAAATAATACAAAGTCACAAAATGTCAATTTGTGGACAAGAATTCTTACATTACAACTCACTCCAGTCTAAAAGCTACCTTTAACTGTTGGTTGGTAGCAAGATGGATAAAGCCTAGTTTCAAATGATTCAACCATACAATATTGTAATAAAAATGAAACCTGTATAGTAGATGATAATTATAAGTGGCTAATATCCCCTAATTTCATCTTTCCTCTCATTCATAAAGATGTGTTTATAGAGCAGTGTAGCCAATAATTCTTAAAAAGCCATGTGTTTTATAAAGTAGACTTCAATACTAAGGGCTGTTTTGGTGGACTTCTTAGCTGTTTATTGCTACGAACACCTTTCCTCTTCCAAAGTATAGAGAAATTACAGAAAAATACAGTTACCGAAAGGGAAGGAAGTAGACAATATTCTTTTGGCATTACAATTATGCATACATATACAAAATCGGTCTTCTACATGACAAGATTTGGTCTACCTACCAAACTACAAACTTCAACTAAAAAACCCATGCCACATCTTATATCAAATTTAGCTTGGTGGAGCATGCCTTTGATCCTAGCACTCAGGAGGCAGAGGAAAGCTGATTTCTGTGAGCCAGAGGAAAGTCTGATCTANGTACAGAAGTCCAGGCCAATAAGAGCTACATAGTAAGACTATGTCACAAACAAAACAATCCCATTTAGAACATTATTTTTTCTTCTTATCAGTAAATCTCATAAGTCTCATCTACTAAAACCCACCCATTAGCATTACTATTCTGAGAAAAAGAAACCAAAACGAGTTTAGAGTCAGAAGACACATCCACCATTCAAGTCCCGATATTATTATTTTTGCTGGGGTGGTGTCATACCCCTTTAATTCTAGCACTCAGGAGGCAGAAGTGAGTTCAAGGTAGTGCACACCTTTGATCTCAGCACTAGAGAGGCAGAGAAAGGCAGATCTGAGTTGAGACCAGCCTGGTAAACAAAGCCAGTTTCAGGACAGCCAGGGCTGTCCTATCTCAAAACCGTATCTCAAAACCCCTACCAGGGAAACCCTATCTCAAAAAAGAAAAAAAAACAAGTCCTAATATTATTTTTAAAATGAAGAACTCAAGGGTTATAACCATTAGCATACTTGTATTCACACATGGTAGCACTCCACTATTTTCAGAAACCTAATTTATATATACATATGTATATGTATATATAAATAAATAAAATACACACACACCAACCCAGGGCCTTGCACTTTGAAGCTTTCCAGAATTGCTAAGAGTTAATGTGATGAAGTAAGAGTTTACCTACTTCTGGGTGTGGTCTAACACCTGCATTCTCTACACTTGGGAAGCTCAGGCAGGGGACTGTTGGGGTTGGAGGCTAGTCTGAGCTACAGAATTCAACTTTTGAGTAAGTATCAATAATTCTGTAATTACACCACAGAGTGGTCACATCGCAACATTTTATCCTCCAAAAACAATTACAACTCTGAGTAAATCCTCAAAAATACCCCCTTTCCACAAGCAATCCCATATAAATAAATAAAAGGGGGCATGCAATTTGCTGTCAACTTCAAATCGATGTTAGGTTAGCAAACAAGTTAACAAACGGGAAACCTTACACGGCTCTCCTCTCCTGATGAAAAAAACCCAACAGACTTGGCTAACAACCCTCTCTCTTTTCAATCCCTCCCCACTGTTAAAATTCAGTAAATTAAAGGGGGGGGCACATTTGAGAAGAACCAGATTAAACACGTTTTTGGATTAGCCTGCTACAGATAACCCCAGCATTGGGAAGGCAAACAGGCCAGTTAAACTCCAAGGTCGGGTGCTGCAATCCTTGGCTATCAATGAAAGGCTGTGTATTACAACGAACAGGAATGGAAGTAAGGCCTAACAAGAAACTTACAATGCCCACCTCGACCCAACAAGTTATCTGCGGCCCATGTGCCTCTTACCTTCTTTCGTCTGCGCGTTGGTGATCTGCAGATCGCTATCGGCAGCTTTCAGCTTTTCTCTCCCCATAATCTGCTTCTTTAAGTCGCAGAGAGAGATATGGAGCCCATCAAAGGTGACGGTGTCATAGTTGAGTTTAGAGGAAAATTTATAGTGCACACAGGACATTGTGGCAAAAGATTCCTAAGGTTCAGCGAGGAGACGTGGACACTCTCAATATATGTATATTTATAAACTTAAGAGCAAAATATGTACACACACAAAACACTCAAAAGACAACGAAGGACCCTAAGGTCTCAAATTAAATACCCCCCCAACCACAAGCGGGGGTTCGTGAGAACAATAATCCGGAACCCCCCCCCGCCCCGTACTCAGAATCGCTTCATGTGGGAGGAGCAGGACGGGAAAAGGGGCAATCGAGGATCCGCCAACCGGCACAATGTCACCCGGCTGGGTCCCCCTCGCTCATGCTAAGGGCCGGCAGGAGACAGGGCAGGCGGTGCAGTCAGTAGCGGTCAGTCCACACGTTAGAGTCCGAATGACCCCGCGGGGTCAGGGGTCCATAGCGGCCGCACCTCCCGGCTGGTCTCTCTCCGTGGATGGGGGTGACCCAGGCCCCGGGAGAAGGTTGCGGGGAGAGGGCCTAGGCCCGGAGTCCACGAGCGGCCTCTCGCCTCCTCCCGGCTTCCGGACGACCGGCGTCGGCGTCCCCAGGCCCAGGCCCCCACCGCACACACACCCTGGCGCCTGCTCCCCGGAGGCCACGAGCGGCCCGCGGCCTAGGCCGAGATCGCGCGATCGGCGGAGGAGAGGCCTTCCAGCGGCCGCCCGGTTCGGCTCCGCCTCCCCCCCGCCGCCGCGCCGCCGCCTCCTGACACAAAGCCGGTGCGGGGCCCAGCTAGGCCGCGAGGCCCTTCCTCACCACCCCGGGCCCCGGCCGGAGGCTTCGCAGGCCCCGGGGACACTGCCGAGGCTGCCCGACTCTTCCTCTTGCTGCTCCTCGCGCTGCTCCCGCTCCTGTCGCCTCTGAGCCCACGACCGCGTCGGGAAGCCCGGAAACGGTCGGGCGGCGGCGAGGGCTTCGCTGGATTTGCCTCTTGTCTTTATTTTTTTTGTTCTGCCCCCCTAGGCCGCTCTCCGGCCCGCACCCAGCGCTGGCGACACCTCCGCGCCAGGAACTATGGCGGCCGCGGCCTGGCTTCGGGCGAGCGCCCCCACTCCGGGGTCTCTTAAGCAGAGACAGCACGGGCGGCGCACGCGAGGCGGGGCTTGGGCGTGCGCCGATAGGCGGGCCGGGGGCGGGGCCGTTGCGTCACAAAGCGCACCGGCCCGCCCACGTGACCTCGCGCTTTGTGACTCGGAGCGTGGAACCAGAAGCAACGCGGAGAACGGGAGAAACTATCCGCGTCCGGAGGGAGGGGGAGGCGGACTGGCCTACTTGGGCCGGCCCGGAAGGGGCGCTCACGCAGCCGCGGCTCAAACTGCTGAGGGGCGTCCCGAGGGGTGAGCAAGCTGATCCCACCGACCACGAGTCGGTGATGGCTGCTGTGCCCACGCTTGCCAACTCCCCTCCCAACAGACTGCATACCCTGAACTAATCAAACGCGGCTGGGCAGACTGTAGACCATCATCATCACCAAAAGCATCTAAGAGAGGTGTCCAGCACTTACCGTGTGCTAGGCACCGCGCTGACCGCTGACGTTTGCAGCTCTGGGGCCCAGTTGTGTGGGTCTGAAGTTAGCCCTGGGGCTTTGATGTAACTCCTGTCTTCAAAGACGCTGTCAGAGAATAAAGGATTTGCTGGGTCGCCGTGGATTAAATCCATGAATATATTTCCATATTTAAGACCACGCCTGGNACATTTGTGCCTCAANAGAGGTGGCAAATTAACAACAGCAAAAATTATCTCCATTTTATTTGCCTAAAGCCCACAGCAGTCGAGTTTTCAAAGAAGGGAGTGCTTGGCCCGATGTAAGGTCCTAATCCCNTTTTTAGTTACAGGCGCCAGGAACTTTGTCAAAAAGTTCCTTGGAAGGATTGGCATTCTTTNTCTCTTGTGGCATGAGAACATATTGTAGCTATAAATTCATAAATAATAAAATTACTCTAAAACCGTAACAATTACTGTAATTTAGTGTCTGATGCCCAGCTTCACTGAATTTTACAGGCTAGGCTCGGAGAAGTTGTGCACCTGAGANCAAAATCATACATCCAAGAGGTGGCAGACTTTCCAGAAACTTCCCAAATGCCAGTGTCCCGAATTCTGGCAGAATTTGGTTTAAATCAATCATCTTGTCAGAGAAGCCCACCTAAGGCCATCTTA
>LZPO01044457.1:330506-356531 GCA_001675575.1 Neotoma lepida | reverse complement strand
AAGGCATGAGACAACAAGATCTGGCCAGACCTTTTGATCTTCCAGTTTCTACTTCCCAGGTGCGGGGATTACTAGGATGTATGTGGTGCTTGAACCCAGGACTTTGTGCATGCTTGGCAAACACACTGCCAACTGAACTTTGTCCCCAGCCCCAATTTCATTATTCTATATCAGTTACCAGAAAAACAAGGAACTTCCATTTCTCTTTTACTCACATTATCAAGTATTAGTACTTTTAAATTTTTATTTATTTATTATTTGTGTGGAATCAAAAAGAGGAGGCAGGTACCTGCCTTGGTACGTGTGTGGAAGCTGAACAATTTTCAGCTGGATTGGGCTCTGGAGATTGAAGCTGGTTTATGTAGCTTGTCATCTCACTCGCCCAAGCATTAATTTTTTGTTCCTAATCCCAGCACTTGGGAGTCAGAGGCAGGTGGATCTCTGAGTTTGAGGCCAGCCTGGTCTAAGAGCGAGTTCCAGGGCTACACAGAGAAACCCTNTCTCAAAACCCCAATGCCCCTAAAAAAGCTTTGTTAGCTTGATGTGATTATGATTTTAGAGGGTATACAGATGTCAAACTAACCAAAACATCGAACAGGAAAGTATAATGTAGTTCAATGATCTTGAAAAAATATTGAGATAATAGATAAATAAATATCCTTCCCTGGCCTAATGCCATTATGATATAGCCTAAGACTTTTTAGTTTTTCTTTCAGGTTTGTTTATTTGTTAATTAGTTAATGAAACCCACACTGGCCTCAGACTTTTATGCTCCTGCTTCAGCCTCCTGAGTGCTGGGCTTACTGATCTGTGACATCACATCTGTGTCATCACACCTGTGCCATCACACCTGTGCCATCACACCTGTGCCATCACACCTGTGACATCACACCTGTGACATCACACCTGTGACATCACACCTGTGCCATCACACTTGTGACATCATACCTGTGCCATCACATCTGTGCCATCACATCTGTGCCAATCACACCTGTGATTTTGTGCTCATAAATGGCTAACTGAATTTATGACACCGTTTTGGATTTCTTTTTCAAATATTTTTTATTTACTTACTTATTTACTTTGTGTGTGTGTGTGTGTGTGTGTGTGTGTGTGTGTGTGTGTGCGTTCTGAGTATCAAACCCAGATGCCAAAGGTAGCAACGCAACAAGTGCCTGTACATGCTGAGCCATCTCAATGGCCCTAGATTTGGGTTTTCTAAGTTTTTATATTTTATGATGATTCATATCAGATAAGATGATGTTCATTTTTAGATTTTTAGAAAGACTACTCAGTTTGGGCTTCCTGTGTAATTCCCTTGGTAGATTGCTTGTCTAGTATACAAAAGCCCTGGGTTTGATTCCCATCCAGCACCTAATAAATTGGGCATGGCATCAAATACATGTAAATCCCACTGGGGATGTGGAATGCAAGAAGATCAAAAGTTCAAGGGCATTCATTGTATTAGTCAGGGGTCTCTAGAGTAGCAAACTTACAGAATGAACCTCTCTCTTTATACACACACACACACACACACACACACATAATATAAAAAATATAAAGAAGATTTATTAGAATGACTTACAGGCTATAGTCCGGCTAATCCAACACTGTCTGGCTATGAACAGAAAGTCCAAGAATCCAGAAGTTGCTCAATCCACGGGCTCAATGTCTCAACTGGTCTTCAGTAGATGCAGGAATCCCAGAGAAGTAGGCTGTAATGCCATTGAAGGAATGGATTTGCTAGCAAGGCGAGAGCAAGCAGGAGTGTCTTCCAACCTCGAGATCTGGATTAGAAGTGTCTCTTCCTCCATTTTTGAATTTTAGTTAATTCCAGATGTAGTCAAGAAGAGCCATCATGGGCATCCTCTGTCATCCCCAGCTATATAGCAAATTTGAGTCTAGCCTGAGGTACATGAGACTCTCTTTCAAAAGAGAAAAGGAAAGAAAGAAAACTCAGTGTACTGAAANCTAAAGTCATAAATTGACACTATATTGAAGCAGGATAGCTAGCTTTAGCTAGGAAATAGAGGGGACAAGAAAAGAGAATGGGCTTCTCCTCATTTTCCTGACTAATTTCTGTCACCCAGTAGCTGACATCCAGGAGTTTCAACAGAATTTATTTTTATTTTATTTGCATAGGTGTTTTTGCTGCACATATGACTGTGTGAGGATGTCAGATNTTAGAGTTATAGACAATTGTGAGCTGCCAGCTGCCATGTGGGTGCTAGGACTTNAACCCAGGTCCTCTGGAAGAGCAGTCAGTTCTCTTAATCACTGAGCCATCTCTCCAGCCCCGAGTTTCAACATAATTAAGCAGGCCACTTGTACATGAACTATTTATTATTCCCTGTTCTGAGAAACATCACAAATGAGATTTTGNTTTTGTTTTTTCTATACAGGATTTGTCTGTGTAGCTCTGGTTGTTCTGGAACTCACACTGTAGACCAGACTGGCCTTTGACTCACAGAGATCTGCCTGCCTCTGCCTCCCAAGTCAGCACTCAGATTAAAGGTGTGAGCCACCACAGCCTGGCACACACACAAAAAAATCTTCTTTTGTTTTTTGTTTGTTTGTTTCGTTTTTCANGACAGGGTTTCTCTTTGTAACAACTCTGGCTATCCTGGGACTCTCTTTGTAGACCAGAGTAGCCTCANACTCACAGATATCTGCCTGCCTCTGCCTCTCGAGTGCTGGGATTAAAGGTGTGCACCACCATGCCNNACTCTAAAACAATTCTCAATAAAGGAAAAATAACTATGCCATTACATATTTTCCTTAGTATCTAAGCCTCTGTTGTTGATTAAGTAGCTTCAGATCCCCCCAACCCTCAACCACACCCACAGCAACTGCTGTGGCATTTAGGCACAATCCTCCCCTGAAGTCACACCCATAGCGCATCTTGCTTTTCTGTTCATTCCACAAACTCACTTATGCCCTCTACTTATGGTGTCTTTTCTGTGCTGGTCTTGATGGGAGCTCCTCATTGAACCTGTGTCTCAAGCTGCCAGTGACAGTGTGAAGAGATATTTTTAAAAGTTGATGGGAGTCAGCCACTGTTTCTTCACCAAGCCTCTNTTAATTCGACACTCATTCCACTAGTGACGTTAAAAAGTTTCATATCCTGGGGCTGGAGAGATGGCTCAGCAGTTAAGCACATTTGCTGCTCTAGCAGAGGACCTGGGATTGGTTCCCAGCACCCACGTGGCAGCTCAAAGCATCTGTAATTACAGTTCCAAGGGATCGCATGCTCTCCTTTGGCCTTGGGCACCAGGTGCATGTGTGATGTACATACGTATATGTATGCAGGCTGGACACTCATACACATGAAAGCAAAAATAATCTAAAAAAAAATTTTNAAAGTTTGACAGTGTCATACATGAGACANTGACATTAGGNTTCTTTATACATTGCAGGTGGGTGTTCACTGGAACAATCAATCACTTTGGATTGATTGGCACTCGCTAGTAAAGAAATTTATGGACCCTGCCCTTTGTAATAACAGAAGACTGAAGCAACCCTAAGATCCATCAACAGAGGAATGGAGGAGGAGGAGCTTATTGTGATCTGTCTAGATGGTGGAATAGAACACTGCAGTGACAATACATAAATACAGCTTTATGCCACAACATGGTGGAATTTTTCAGCTTTTTTTTTCCTTTTTTTTGTGACAGGGTCTCTCCATAGCCCTGGCTGTCCTGGAACTCACTATACCGACCATGCTGGCCTCAAACTCACAGAGATCTGCTACCTCTGCCTCCCAGGTGCTGGGATTAAAGGTGTGTACCACTACACCGGGCATCAGCTTCTGAAGTTAGAAACAAAATGCAAACAAGTATCGAAAGATGGCATATTGTTGGGTGTAGTACATGCTTTGGACCAGGAGACTGAAATGAGAATGTTGAGTTTGAGGCTACCTNGAGCTATGTAGTGAAACCCTGTCTCCAAAAACAAGCAAAATACAGCTGGGAGGTTCTTATAAACTTGAAGCCAGCCTGGGCTACAGTTAACAAAAACAGCTAAAACAAGATAAAAACACTAACAACAACAAAACCTGCAAACAAAAACCAAAACAAACCTAATAATAAAAATACATGAAAGATGATAAATAATTTTTAAAAAATTATGTACACATGCATATACACATGCATGTGTAGTGATCTTACATGTACCACTTGTGTGCATGTGCTGGCATTGTCAGAAGAGGGCTTTGGGTGCCCTGGAACTGGAGTTAAAGACAGTTGTGAGTTACCATGTTGGTGGTAGGAACCCTACTCTTCTCCAAAAGAGCAGCAAGTGCTCTTAACTGCTGAGATATCTCTCCAGCCCCCAGACAACGTGTTTTGAAATAACCATTTTATAAATTCCAAAGGCATGAAAACTGAGCACTGCATTACTTATCTAGAGTTCACATTTAACACAACTTTAAAAAACACTCTGGGATAGCAATTACCTTTGAGCTTCATAATGACGACGTGGGNGAGCCTCCAAGAGCTGTGTTACACCAAAGGCTCTGCTCCTGGCCAGATGAGTAGGGTCACAGGTATTCATTATTTAACTGAAAATCAAGAATGAACAATAAACTGTCAGGAAGCCATGAAGGGAACAAGGATGACAAGATACCATTAGGAGACAAAAGCCAGCTTCCCTTAGGCAGTAAGGGTGGGGCCCAATTGGTGAATCTTGAGCAAGTCACGTAGCACACATGATCCCTCCACTGAATACACAAATAACTCTCTGGTTGGGCTGAGAGAACATGCATAGATGTATGGACTCCTTACTGGCTCAACCCATGATTTACTCAAAAATGACCAATATCAATAGAGATCACCTCACTCTTCATCCGGTTCCCATCATACAACTCATAGAAGTCCACCCATAGCAGTTCAGATGTTGTTGGTATTTCCCTCTTGGAGGAGCTCCTACCCTCAGATGTTCTTTTTCACTTTTTTTAAACTGAAAGAGAGAGAGAGAGAGAGAGAGAGAGAGAGAGAGAGAGAGAGAGTGAGTGATTTGTATTGTGTATTGGAAAGATGGCTTAGTGGTTAAGAGCACTTGTTGCTCTTGCAGAGGACCTGGGTTCAGTTTCCAACACCTACATGATGGCTCACGGCCATAATTCCAGTTCCAGGGTATTTAACCTCCCTCACCCCTCATCAGACTTCCTTGGGCACCAGGCCCACACCTGGTATCCAGAGTGTACATGCAGACAAAATACATGTATGTATACATATATTTATNTATACACTAATATACATAAAATAAGTAGAATAAAATATTTTTTTAAATATTTATTTTTATTTTGTGTGTATGGGTGTTTTTTTCCCACATGTATGTCTGTGCACCATGTGTTTAGTACCCAAAGAAGCCAGAAGAGGGTGTGGGGGCCCCCTGGCATTATAGACAATTGTGAGCCACCATGGGATGCTGGGAACTGAACCAGGGTCCTCTGGAAGAGCAACCAGTGCTCATATCCACTGAGTGGTTTCTCCAGCCCTCTCTTTTTCTCAATAAATGTTGACTCTANTCCTTGTCCACATTTCTTTATTCTTCTTGGATAGGGAGTTCTTGGAGTTCTTGGAAGCCACCAGTTTTGGGTAGCTTTGGTGGGTGTTGAGTTTTTGGGACCCTAGCTTGGTGAGTTAAGCCCACTCAAAGAACCATCAGAAACATGACCTAGCCATTTATTTGACTCCCTGTTCTCTCCTTCTCAACTGCCGACAAAGACTCCCNCAAGCATTAAGACAGAAAAATGTAGCTCTTTCCAAAGGAAAGGCTTGCTTCTTAAATCTAGTTAAGATTAGATTAGTTGCCGTGTGGTGCCTCCCAGCACTCAGGAGACAGAGGCAGGCAGATGTCTGTGAGTTCGAGGTCAGCTTGGTCTACAGAGTGAGTTCCAGGACAGCCAAGGCTACATAGAGAAACTCTGTCTGGAAAAATCAAAAGAAAAAAAAGATTAGATTAGTCTAATTAGTTTAGTCTAGACTAATTTTAACTAATCTAGTTAGTTTTTTTTGGGGGGGGAGGGAGCCTCTCTCTGTCTTTCTGTCTCTCTCACTGCAGGTAGCTCTGAAGAGGGCCTCAGATTCCCTGGTGCTGGAGTTACAGGCAGTTGTGAGCTGCCATGTGGGTGCTGGAACACAATCTGACCCCTCTGCAAGAGCAGCATGTGCTCTTTTAACTGCTGAGCCATTTCGCCAGACCCAAAATATGGTTCTTGTTTTAAATAAAAAAGATCCCTCNCCCACCCCGCTTCTGTAGAGAGAAGAGCTGAGATTAGTTACAAGTGAGACATCCTTTAGTAATACAGGCCATTCACCTTAGGAGAAGCTAGGATAGGAGATCCAACAGCAACTTGCAGAACAAAGAAAACCCCATTACTTTTATAGACTGTATTCTTTTTCTTTTTTCCTTTTTCTTTCATATGTGTGTGGTATGCATGTGTGTATACATGTTTGCATGNGTGTAGGCACATGAGTGGGTACCCTGCACNGGTTTGTATGTATGTGGAGGCTTGAGGTTGGTGTTGGGAATCACCCTGCCTAGCTCTTCCACCTTACTCCTTAAGGCAGACTCTCTCAATCGAACCCGGAGCTGGAAGATAGGGCTGGTCTTCCTAGCCAGCTTGCTCCAGGAGCCCTTGTCTGTATTTGCCNAGGCTGGGATTGTGGGTGGGTGTGGTATCCAGCTCCAGCCCTAACTGTGGGCTTTAACCACTGAGTCGTCCCCATGGCTCTACTTTTAAAGACTTTCGAGGGGAGGGGGTCTCTGAGTTCAGCAGTTTAATGAAAGTACGAAATAGGATCAAAAGTTACAACCCTGGAAAGTAATCCTGGTGTCCATGCCTGCCTTGGGGCTGTGACACACTAGGAGTTAAGCAGAGTTGTTACAGAGGAGTGCGGTGTGGCTGATCACTTCTGCTGAGACCACGTCTGTGAGCTAACAGTTTAATTTTCTGGAAACACTAATACCAATTAGTTAAAAAAAGAAAGGGTTCTCACTTGCTTGTATTGAAATCAGAAAGAGGACCTTGCCGTGAGGCTCAGAGTGCCCCTGGGGACCTGGAGCCTGAGCCTGCCATCAGCAGCTTCGTTTTCTCCAATGTAGGAAGAAAAAGAAGCCAGACGATTTTTCTTCTTTTGCAACAGGGTGGCAGGTAGCCCAGGCTGGACACAAGCTCACGCTGCAGCTGAGGACGATCTTGAGTTTCTGATCCTCCTGAGCTTTAAGGGCTTCATCCCCACAACCGGTCCGTGTGATAATGAGGATCAAACCCTGGAGGGATACTACCANCCNCGCTGCATTCCCCGCCTAGGAGTCACAGAACATTATAGGCTTGGAGCTTAGCCCCAGCTGTTCCTGTATGACCTCGGGAAAGTCACTTGTCTTCTGTGACTTTAGGCTTCTGTGGTCTTGCCTTGTGACCTCTCTGACTGTATTCAGAAGGGCCCTGAGTGTGGCTTAATTCTCTGCTGTTATCTGACATTTTCTGTACATTCTGAGCACAGAATTTTAATTTTGTGTATGCATGCCAATAGGTACAAGTGCCCAAGGAGGCCAGAGGCATCTGACCCTCTGGAGCTGGAGTTACAGTGGTTGTGAGCTGCTTGGTGTGGGTACTGAGAATTGAACTTGAGTCCTCTACAAGAGCACTATGTACTTTGAACTGCTGAGCCACCTCTCCAGCCCAACACAGAGCTTTACATTTTTATTTTGTTTTGAGTTCCATAACTTCAGTTGTAGATCCTGTTTTTTTTTAAAAAAAGGTTTATTTATTTTTATTTGTTTATATTTATGTATTTATGTGCATTGGGGTTTTGGCTGCATGATGTCTGTGAGAGAGTGCCAGATCCCCTAGAACTGGAGTTACAGACAGTTGTGAGCTGCCATGTGGGTGCTGGCAATCGAACCCAGGTCCTCTGGAAGAGCAGCCCATGCTCTTAACCACTGAGCCATCTTTCCAGCCCCATGTTGTGGGTTCTGGTTTCTTTTATGATAATTTTTTATTGTTTGAGAATTTCATAGATACATATAACGTGAATCAAACTCAGGCTGTCAGTTTTCTCAAGAGAAAACACCACATGAAGTGACTCTGCAATGGCTACATATAAGATTCTGTGGTTTGCTATGTAGCATTGCTCAAACCTTGTAACTTATAACAAGGTTTAGAGATTAACATTTAAAACTTCAGTAAGATGTAAAGTTAAGCAAGAAAAGGAAAAAGGAAAGAAAGAAAAGAAAAAAGTGCAGCCTGGTTTACTTGTGTTTCTTAAAGGACTTCCTTTGGTAAATGAAATACTAAGATGGTTTATGAAGCACACTACTTAGGGGTGGGAGAGGGGTGTTAATACAGTTAAACTCAAGGCCACCAACACCCTGGCCTTGAGTCAGCACAGGTTGCTTTTCCAGCCCTGTTCGTGATGTCTTTAGGCTGCTATCTCTGTAGGCCATTTTGGCTTTATCGGTCATGTGAAGCTTCTTGGCTATCTGCCAGCAGGAATGCAGGCCAGATCCTCTGTTAAGGGGCATCTTTCCCTTCCATGGCTCCTTAACCTGCTCCCCTTTCTATCCTACCTCAGGGAGCTGGGAAGGGAGAAACGAGGAAACGGTGCTCAATTTCATTTTTGCAAGATGAAAATTTTCTAGCCTTCTATATTCACACTGTGAATATACTTCATAGTATAGAACTGCACTTTTTTCTTCTAATTTTATGAGATAGAGTCTCATGTAGAGGCCTGGCTGGCCTGGAACTGGTTATGTAGACCAGGCTGTCTTTGAACTCAGAGAGATCTGCCTGTCCCTGCCACCTGAGTGCTGGGATTAAATATGTGCGCCACCACATCTGGTTGAGCTGTACTTTTAAATGGTTAAGGTGGCTGCTGTATGATATTTTGTTTGTGTTTAGACAAATAAAGCTTGCCTGGAGATTGGAGGATGGAGCTAGCCACTAGTTAACCATAGAGGCTGGAAGTGGTGGCTCACACCTTTAATTCCAGCACATGGGAAGCTCAAACCTTTGATCCCAAATCTTAAGCCTTTGATCCCAGCACTAGGGAGGAGAAGACAGGAATATAACGTGGGTGGAGACAGGATTCTCCCCCCTCACCCCATTCAGTCTGAGATTTCATAGAGGTAAGGTCTGTAGTGGCTGCTGCTCTGCTTCTCTGATCTTTCAGCTTTCATGCTAGACATCTGACTTCAGGTGTTTATTGTTAAGACTAATTAGGATCACACTTATCTGGTGCCCAATGTGGGGCAGGTGGTTCTCTGTGAATTCAAGGTCTACAGAGTGAGTTCTAGGAGAGACTCCCAAGCTACACAGAGAAACCCTGTCTCAAAAAAAATGAAACAAAACAAAACCCAACTGCTAGTTTCAAATATTTTACATTGACTTGGATTTTTGTATATTGATACAAATTTGAGGTTGTTTTTGTTAGACTGAATATATGTTATAGAAATGATAGGATAAAAAGGTAGATTATTGAATATACTTTTAAACCAAAAAAAGCAATTACTAGTCTTAAATATTTTATATTGGTATGGATTTTTGTATATTGGTACAAATGTAAGGTTATTTTGGTTAGAACATACTGTACATACATTTCTACTCTTGTTCAAGGTATTGTACCTAAACAGCTTATCTAACAATGTAATGTAAATTTCTAGTCCTTGAAAGTTATTATTAAAAACTATTTAGAATAATAAAGAAATACAGTTTAGTAGTTAGTCACCTATTTTAATCAAATTTGTAGTCATGTTAAGTATGTTTTCAAGGTCAAACAGATATGGTCTTCAAACACTTCAGAGATTTACAGAATATGGCATTTAAGATGTTTTAGTAACATAGAGGTCTTTTTTTTTTTTTTATGACAATGAGACATGTCTGCTCCTGGCAGCACCAATCTACTTCAGAAAAGATGATGGGAATCAAAGAAATTCCATATGGAGTTTACTTTCTCTGTGGCAAAAGTTAGCCACTGGGCTGACAGTATGCTGTCCAAATTGAACAAGCAGAACAGAAAAGAATGTGACTGCAGAACTTTGTCAAGACAGGATGGGACAGTCCTTCAAAAATTCTGATTTACAGATAAGTCTGTCAGATATTCTAGGCCTATAGGCTGAAGATGGATGCTCCAAAGTTGCAGAGGAAACTTGGGTGACTGTCCAGGCAGCCAGCTGTTTCTGTCAGTTCTTATTTTTGGAAATTGTCTGCTCTACACTTCCTGTTTACTTGGATAATATTATATCCTTCTCAGGTCTCTGATGGAGTTGAAAACTTTATAGTTATAGTTTTCCCTTTTCTCAAATTCAGAAAAGACACTCACAAAAGAGATGTAAAATGTATAAGGTTGAGAGACATCAAAAGATATTTTTGAGTTCGTAATGCAAGTTAAAATAGAAAGTGAATTAGGTACAATACTTTTGACTCACTAAGATAGGATAGATAATGGAGTATTTTCTCTGAATTTGTCAAATGCTAATGGACTAGACATTGTTAATGTAATTATTGCCTGTACATATTTGTATATAGTTATTGTACTTATTGTATATAGTTTGCTTGCCTGGAGATTGGAGGGTGGAGCTAGCCACTAGTTAACCATAGAGGCCAGGAAGCGGTGGCTCACACCTTTAATCCCATCGAGGATTACGTCTTTGATCTCTACACTTGGGAGGCCCAAGCCTTTGATCCCAGCACAGGGGAGGTGGAGATAAGANTATAAAGTGGTGGAGACAGGATTCCCTCCCCATCTCCATTGGGTCTGAGATTTCGTAGAGGTGAGAAGTCTCTGGTGGCTGCTGCTCCTCTTCTCTGATCTTTCAGCTTTCACCCTCAATATTTGACTCTGGGTTTTTATTGTTAAAACTAATTAGGATTGCACTTCAGATGGCAAATTTTGTAATGTATAAAAATGATAGCAAAATATTATTCAAAAGCAATGACGTTTTTAAAAAGATGACAAGCAGGGGAGATAGCCCAGACAATAAAGTGCTCACCTTACAAGTATGAGGGCCTGAGCTTGATCCCAGCACCCATGTAGGATAAAATCTAGGCACATACCTATAATCCTAGTGCTGGGGGGTGAAAAGATAGAGATGGTAGATCTCTGGAGCTCATTGGTCAATCAGTGTAGCTGAATAAATGATGTCCAGTTCGTTGAGAGATACTATCTTAAAGAGTAAGGCAGACAGTAAGACACCCAACATCAATCTTTGGCCTTCATACACGTGTGTGAATGAAAATGAGGGTATGACTGCTCCAAGGTATGGTTGAGAAGGTTTCTATTGTAGGTGTGAGGGAGAGTTCAGCCATAGGGATCTGGAAGAGTCCAGAGAAGAGAGAGAAAGTAGCAAATTGAACTCGGCCAGCAGAATAGACCAGGCCATAGGGTGGGGTGAGTGGAGCTAGAAAGAAGAGAAGGGGCAAGAGAGGGGACCAGGAGCCCAGAGCAGAGGACCAAGGGAGGAACAAGGGAGCGTGTGGCCAGAATGGCAGGGTTGTGTAGAAATCAGAAGCTGGGGTAAGGGAAGTGAAGCTCCTAGGCTGGAGAGGTTTAATGTAGAGGGTGAGTGTGGGGAGGGCTGGGGGGTGAGAAGAGCAGAGAGGAGCCACAGGTACTGAGTGAGCCTGGCAGCCAGCATGCACTTTGGTAGGCTATTTGTCCATTTGTCCCTGGTTTCTGACAATGTGCACACGTGTACATGCAAGCACATGAATACAATTGTACAGCACACACACAATTGCAAAACAATGTAAATATACTTGATATTACTGAACTGTACACTTTAAATGATTAAAATGACAAGTTAGAATGATTAAAATGATAGTAAAATAATGTTTGTAATTTTTTTTACATTTTATTTTTTTTTTCTGTGTGACTGTTCATATTTCACTACTCATGTGTGGAAGTTAGAGGAGAACTTTTGGGAGTCAGTTCTCTGCTTCCTCCATTTGGATTCCAGGGACTGCAGTCAGGTTACCAGGCTTGGAGGCAAGCTCCTTTACCCAAGGAGCCATCTCACTGGCTCCTAGTAAAATGTTTAAAAAACACAAGTCAAGCAGTACCCCCCCTAAAAAAAACAACAAAGCATTACCCTATTGAAAGAGTTGTTAAAAGAGGCTACTGAATGTTGGGGTGCACAAAAACCTTGTAATATTTGGGGCATTTAAGTTGCCATCAGTGGAAAATATCTTTCTGACACAGTTGTAACCTAGATAGACATCAGGGTAGCAAGGGGTGTTGCCCAGGCCTTTTCTCCTCACCACACCTATGCCAAATACTTTTCTCAAATTCACTCCTTAAATCATCAACCCTGTGAGTTGGTCTCAATATCACCCCCCTTATATAAACGAGGCAGTGAAGTTCAGAGAGGTGAGGTCACATGCTTGATGTCACACAGCATGAGGTGTGCCTGGGTGGGAAGAATAGCCTCTGAACCATGGACTACATTTTACTGGCTCCCACAGGAGGCTTGAGTTGTCCTGTGGAGGAGCCCCGAGAAGGGACACTCCATCCCTAGGAGCAGAAGAGCCAACAGCAAGCCTGGCCACATGCCAACAGAGCATCCTTTGCTTGTTTTATTGTTTTTTCATCTTGTTTCTGCTTTTGGATGAACTTCCCAGAGGGCACCGACCTTGTGTATGCCATCTGTCTTCCCTGAGGCACCTGGCAAGAGTTGTATAATTGTTGATAATTGTTTGTGAAGCCCTGAAATAACTCTTGATAAGTGGTTCTGCCTGGCTTCTCCAGCAGCGAGGAGCATGGTAGATGAAAGCCAAGCTGTGGCCTTGAGTCTCCCTCCTCATTCCTCAGCCTCCCTCAAGGCCTGGCAGGTGGGAAGCTTCATTTACAGGGATTGTGGCTTAGGCTGTGGGTGCGGTGTGATGCTCCTCATGACATCCTCCTTTACACACACACCCCACTCCTTACTCTGTGTCTCTTCAGGGCTGCAGACTCAATGCCTGCTGAGGTCCATCCTCCCCAACTACAGTTTTGCACTCCTGATTCAGCCAACTGCAGATTGAAAATATTTGGAGAAAAACTGTGTTTGTATGAACTTTTCTTCTGTTATCACTCCCTAGGGAATAGGGCATAACAAATGTTTTTGGATACCTTACCTTGGATGGGAGATTCTGAGTTGTCTGGAATTCATTTACAGAATATGGGTGGGAACTGGGCATTGTGCTCAGTGGTTGTCAAGTGCTTGCCTACCATGCAGGTTGATCCCCAAAGTGCAGGAATGAAACACACTGTGTGTGTGGGCGTGTATGTGTGTGTGGTATGTGCACACGTGTGCAGGTGCCCTCAGAGGCCAGAACAAGGAGTCAGACTCCCTGGAGCTATTGTTACAGGTGGTGGTGAGCAACTGGATGTGGGTTGTGGAGACCAAACTGTGGTCCTCTGCAAGAGCAGCAAGTGACTATAACTGCTGACCCATCTCTTCAGCCCAAGAAATAGAATAAAATTAAACAGATCGTCTTTGAGCCATACCTGGTGGTGAATGCCTGTAATCCTAGCTATTTGGGAGGCTGGGGCAGGAGGACATTTTAAGGGCAGCCAGGGCAACTTAGTGGGGACCTTNTCTCAAAACAAAAGTGGAAAGTGGGCTGAGGGCACAATGCTTGCCTAGAGAACAGGTGGTACACAATGGCTATCCATAAACCAAGGGCCTCTTGTGTATCTACAGATCTGAGTATGGAGGAGGGGTCTTGGAAACAATCCCCCAATACTGAGGGATGAGTGTATCTCTTTTATACCCATGGTGGTGCTCGGAGAGAGGTCTCATTCTTTGTTTCACAGAGGAGGAACACGGAGCCTCAACAAGGAGCACTGCATGTTATACTTCCCAGAAAGGAGCCCAAGGTCCCAGCTGGTAGTGTGGGAGCCAGGGTTCGAATCAGTCCTCACTCTCTTGTCAGGAGCTGCCTCCCTTGTGCTTAGGCTAAGCCTCCCTTAGCATCCCCAATAAGCCAGGCTTGGCCACCTGTCTCCATTGCACTAATTAAAGAGACAGACATACACTTTTAATCTTAGCACTTGCAGGCAGAGATTGTGAGTTTGAGGCCATCCTGGTCTACATAGTGAGTTCCAGGATAGTCAGGGTTGCATAGTGAGATCTCAAACAAAACAGAATGAAACACAAAGTAGAACAAAATCCAACCAATCACTACCACTACCACCACCATCACCTCAAAACAGGAGCGGGTGGGACAGTTCAGTAGTTAGGAACATTGGCTACTCTTCTAGAGGACCTAGTTTGGTTCCCAGCATCTACACAGCAGCTCACAACTGTTTGTAACTCCAGTTTCAGGTTATCTGACACTCTCTTCTGGCTTCCTCTGGTACCAGTCATGTAAGGGGTACACAGACACACATGCAGGCAAAATACCCACCCACAAAATAAAACAAACAAACAAAAAAACCCCAAACCCAATAGCTCCAAGACAAATAAAACAAAATAAAAAGGAGAGAATGGCCATTCATTCATTGTGGTCGTATTAGGAAGAAGAACAAACCAAGAGGTCCAGCAGTCACCTTCACAAGTCTAATTTTTGTGCACTGACATTAGGTTTAGGTTTAAATAAAAAACAAGAGGCTTGCAGCTCTAAGCTGTGCTGGTTGAGGCGTGGTCCTGCCCATCACTGACCCTTCAGCCCTGCCTTGGTTCTGGTCTATCCTACAAGGTGGTCTGACAGGTTGACAGAACTGTAGGAAATCTCTTCCTAGGAGGCAAGTTCCTCCTCTGGTGGGCACCAAGGCTTTAGCCTTTCCCTTTCCCAGGGATAGGATAGGATGCTTGGGGAAATTTGAAGACTTCAGAGTCCACTGTTTAAGAGTCTGAGAGCCAAGGTGAGCACATGTGTCTCTGTAGAATATTTCCCCTCTGCCCAAGCTGGTTACTGCACCATGGGTTCCCAAGACATTCAGGTTGCCAGTGAGCTGTAATGACCCTCAGGAGGTTTCGGGAACTCACAGGGACCAAGGGCAGTGTCAAATCGCAAGGTGTGGTTATTTAGAAGGCAGAGGCGAGGTGACATAAACACCATGGCTCATAGCATCTTTGGCAGTAACACATGACTTGGGTTAGGGCTTCAGACAGCTAGGAGGGTGACATTAAGGACAGCTGTGGCTGGCTTCCTGTAGCTTCCACAGCCTGTTCCACCTGTCATTCAGGCTGGTGACGTAGACCTGTCAGGACTGGGTCATAGGCAACCTTAACAAGCTCAGCCTGACACTTGGTCTTGGGCCCAGAGGGGTTAGAAAGAGCAATCTTCCCCGTGAGGCAGGAAGTCGCTGATTAAGAGGAAACAGGAGGACGGAATAAGCACGGACTCCATGCCAAGGCGTGGCGGCTTTTCCAGAAGTGGGAGACTCCCAGGGAGGCCGTCTTCGCAAGATGCTGAGATGCTCACGGGATATCACAGCCAGGATAAAAATCCATCCCATTTCTGGGCACTGTAGCGCACACCTGAAACCCCACACTTGATGGAGGGAGGCTGGAAGATCACAGATTTGAGACCAAATGGGCTCCAGAGCAAGGCTCTGTCTCAAAGAACTCAAATCAACCGACTAAACAAACAAAACCACACAAAATAACCACAATTCAGGCCGCGTGTGCCACAGCCTGTCTTTAGCCCCTCCACATGCTCCATGAGGGCAACCGAGCAAACCATATAAGCTCATTGCCTTTCTGTCACACAGAACGGGAAACAATGGGCCTTATTCATAGGTCTCTCGTGCCACGTTGATGTGGGCCACCATGGTGCCACGTCACTAAACTTCAGGACACCCTGAAAGCAAGTGTCATTGTCATTCAGATTTATATGTGAGATCTGAGGTGAGGCAATGCCCAGGGCCATAGTAAAAGTATTTCATTTATCAGTATACACACACGCGCACACACACACACACACACACACACATACACACAAATAACACCCTCTGTCTCCAAACACTCAGAGGCCCATGTTATCAATTGCTTGGAAACAATAATAATGTAAAAATAGTATTATTAATAATATAAATAGCACTGGGCTGGGGAGATGTAGCTTAATCATATTTTGTTGCTATGTAAGCCTCCATGGCATGGGCTTACCTTGGTTTGTTTCATCTCCTGTAAACATTTGGGTTTCTTCTGTCACTCATGAATAACACTGCTACAAGACAAGATTCATGTGCAAAAAAATGGTCATGTGTAATTGTGTGTGTGTGCGTGNGTGCCTTAAGGTAATTATGTGGAAATCAGAGGATAAGTGTATGGAGTTAGTTCCCTCTGTTATGTAGGTTCTGGGGACTGAAAACAGGCTCTCAGGTTTGTGAAGCAAGCACTCTTATCACTGAGCCATCTCACTGGCCTGAGACAGGGTCTTTCACTGAACACAGACCTCACCGGTTTGACCATACTGGCTTGTTGGGCAAGCCCCAGGCATGCTCCTATCTCAGCCTTCCCAGCACTGGGATTCTAGGCATAGGCTCAGCTCTTTACATGGTGCTGGGAATCCAAACTCAGGTTTTCTTGCTAAAGCACAAAAGGAACTTTATCTGCTGAGCTATCTCCCCAATCTCCCAGGGCAGGTTTCCTTAGGAACTTAAGCACTCATTTCTCTTTGGCGCACGCCTTTAATCCTAGCACTGGGGAGGCAGAGGCAAGTGGGTCTCTGAGTTCAAGGCTAGCCTGGTCTATGTAGTGAGTTCCAGGACAGCCAGGGATGCACAGAGAAATCTTGTATCAAAAAAACAAAAATTAAACCAAAACAAAAGTGTTTACATGTTTTTTTTTCCTCTTGAAAAAATTATTGTGTGTATGTGGTGTGTGTGTGTGTGTGTGTGTGTGTATGTGTGTGTGTGTGTGTGTGTGATGATATATTGTATATCAAATAAGGCTTGCTTGAGGATCAGAGGATAGAGCCAGCCACTAGATTAAACATAGAGGCCAGGCAGTGATAGCAAACATCTTTAATCCTAGCACTTGGGAGGTAGAGATCCGTCTGGATCTCAGTGAATTCAAAGCCACCCTGGACTGCATGAGATTAACTCAGTTTAGGAGAGAAACAGAGTCAGGCAGTAGTGGCACACACCTTTAATCCCAGTACTTGATATTTCGTGCCTTTGCTACCAGTATTTGGGAAGCACACACGCCTTTAATCCCAGCACCAGGAAGGAAGTGATATGGCTGGGCGAGAAAGGTATATAAGGCCTGAGGAGATAGGAACTGAAGCTTTTTAGGCAGGAGCCTTTCCGCTGAGCACTCAGAGGCTTTCAGCCTGAGGATTCGTGGAGACAGGATCTCGACTCCATTTTGGCCTGAGAATTCAGTAGTGGTGAGACATTTCTCTAGTGGCTTGTTCCTTTGTCTCTCTGATCTTTCAGCATTTACCACAATATCTGGCTCTGGGTTTTTATTAAAAGACCATTTTAAGATTTGTGCAATAGGGGGGCGCTAATGCATTGTGTGTGGCCACGCTCACGAGCAACATGGGTAAGCGGAAAACCTGAAATTTTAAAGCTTCCTGTAGCTCTTACCCCAGGCTCTCTCCATTTCCCTTTAGGATGGGTAACCTGGTGACAGGGCACCAGGTCTCCTGGCATCTTTCTATTCGATTTTAAGTAACCTATACAAGTGGGTGCTGTTAATGCCCCCTAGTGGACACTCTTATGATTGCTCCCATGGGTCTTGGATCTCCTGGGTCTCTGTTTCTTTCTTTCTTTCTTTCTTTCTTTCTTTCTTTCTTTCTTTCTTTCTTTCTTTCTTTCTTTCTTTCTTTCTTTCTTTCTTTCTTTCTTTCTTTTTGACATGGTGGAACATACCTTTAATTTTGGCACTTAGGAGGCAAAGGATCTCTGTGACTTTGAGGCCAACCAAGGCTACATTGGGAGACTGTCTCAAAACAACAGTGTGTGTATGTTTGTATGTGTGTGTATGAGATTCTAGGGCTCACCTCCCAGCATTGGTATGCAGACTCATGGGGCACATTTGAAGCAGTGCTGATATATTTATTATTATAGTTTATAGACTTTCTGACCTATATTGCCACAGAGAGCACATAAATCAAATTCTAGGAGACATGATGGCTCCCAGTATTTGAAGTCTTCCTGAAGTAAACAAAGTATCAGGCTAGGGCTGGACATATAACTTAATGGAAGAGCCTTACCTAGTTTGCCCAAGGCCCAGCATCAAAAACTCAACCAATCAACCAACAAAAGAAAAAAAAACCAAGCAGGGCATTATGACACACATTTTTTTTCACCCACCACTTGTGTATGTGGCCCCGATGGCACACACATACTTTAATCTCCACCCTCAAGAGCCAGAGGCAAGCAGGTCTCTGTGAATTCCAGGACAGCATATTCTACATAGTGAGTTCCGGGACAGCCAGGGCTACAGAAAGACTCTGTCTCCAAGTCAACTAAACAACCGAAAACCAGGAGGCTGGGGAGTTGACTCAGCAGTAAGGAGCACTTGTTGCTTACCAGAGGACCCAAGTTTGGATCCCAGCACCCACATTCAGCTAGCTCCAGGGGATCTGAACTCCTCTTTTAGCCTCTTGCAAACAAATATACGTAAATAAATAGAAAAATATTTTTTTCAAAAAGGAAAGGAAGAACTAGGCCAGTCTAGGCCATATAAGATAGCAAGACTTTGTATCAAATAAAAAAACTCTGGGCAGAAAGATCATATCTGGTTGCATGCACAGAGATAAGCAAGTAATATAATAAATGCTTGTTGAATGAATAAAAGGGAGAATGAGAAAGATTATGGCAACTGGGAGCCATGAGTGTAAATACGATTCTTTCTAGATTGACTGTTGAGGTCATCTACATGGGGGCAAGTGAGTTTGGGAGAGGGGACTGCTGATGAGCCACCTGCCTTCCTTCTAACCAGACTTGTCACAGTGGTCAAATTAGGCAGTATCCCACAATTGCACGAATCCTAATTGGTCTTAATAAAAGCCTGGAGCCAGATATTGGGGTAAATGCTGAAAGGTCAGAGAGACAAAGGAACAAGCCACTAGAGAAACTTCTCACCTCTACCGAATCATCAGGCCAAATGGAAGGCAAGATCTTATCTTCATGAATCTCTGACTGCAAGCCTCTGAGGCCTCAGCGGAAAAGCTCCTCTGTTCTTCTCTTGCTGGAAAGCATTTCCTTGGTTCTGTCCTGTGGCTTGTCCCTACTCTGGGTTTCTGAGTTAAACCTGCAACCCACATTCAGGGTGGTGTCTGACCATCTCAGCCCAGAAGAATTAACTCTTTAGTTACAAGATTACAAGTTAGGGTTAGGGTTGACTTAACAGTTTCTTTCCTGAAGAGATGCTGCCCATTCTCTTCCCCCTAAGTGAAAATACTATGGGCATTTGTGAACCCTGGCTGTCTGGAACTTACTCTGTAGACCAAGCTGGTCTTGAATTCAGAGATCCATCTGCCTCTTGAGTGCTGGGATTAAAGGTGTGTGCCACCATACCCAGCTTTGACCCGAGAATCTTAAAAACAAACAAACAAACAAACAACAACAACAAAACAAACTCTTTTAGCCAGACAAGGGTGGCTCATGCCTTTAATCCCAGCACTTGGGAGGCAGAGGAAGGCGGATCTAATAGATCGAGTACCAGGACATCCAGGGCTACATAGAGAATCCCTGTCCCACAAAAACAAACAAAACTAAACAACCCTCCCAACCCTGGACCTCTGGAAGAGCAGCCAGTGCTGTTAACCTCTGAGCCATCTCTCCAGCCCTGAGGGTTTTTCTTTTTAAATATGTTTGGTAAATGGGGGCACTTCCTATTTCATGTGAGTTTTAGAATCAACTTTTACACATTTGTTAAAAAGGTTGTTGAGGGAGCCGGGCCCAGCACTCGGGAGGCAGAGGCAGGCGGATCTCTGTGAGTTCCAGGCCAGCCTGGGCTACCGAGTGAGTTCCAGGAAAGGCACCAAAGCTACACAGAGAAACCCTGTCTCGAAAAACCAAAGGGAAAAAAAAAAAGGTTGTCGAGGTGCCACACCCACCGTGGTGTCGCCTGTGTGACAAATGCTGGTGATCCGGTGGTCGCATAAGGCAGGGGGGTTCGTGCCTTACGAGGATAGGCCTCAGGCGGTTCCTCGGCTGACAGCCCGAGTTCATGTTCCTCATGCACCTGGGTTCTGCGGATGATGGCTGGCAGGAGGACTAATCATTTTAAGTCTTCTGATCATTTCCCTTTTCTGTGCGTAACCAAGCAGCTGTATATAATTAAAAGGCCACTGGATGCTCCTGATATAATACTGATTTTGAAGAGAGTGTACTACAAGCTCTGCTGATGGTGCAGGCTAGGTTCAAGTTCAAGTTTTGGAGAAAAAGCACAAAGATCTAAAAGGAAGTTAAGGAAAGGTTGGAACAAGCTAAGCTCATGATAGATAAGCTCTCAGAAAGTCCAGAGGAAAACATTAGGTTTCTAAGAGAGGAGAGAGAAGAAATAAAGTTTACAGAAAATATCTTAAGGAAGGTATCAACTGGGGGTTGAAAACTTTGGCAGTACATCAAGAAGAGAAATAGATGAGATAAGCAAAAAGAGACTACAGGGTAAGAGACAAAGTCTTAAGAACTAGGGACAGCTGACGTGACCACATATGCTTAATTTTAGCATGCTTATTTTGTAACTTTCGATTTGCCCCAGAGCAAGTTCCTTCTTTTACTGTATAAAACTTTGATCGATCTCAGTAAAAATTGCAGCAGTTTCACAGCATTCTGGTGTCTGTGTCTGTCTGTCATCGCCGACTCCCAGCTTTCCTGAGTACCTTCACCACGGTTCCCCTCGGTCTGCGACCCTCTCCCTGGGCCGGTCTGTGGCATTGAGGGGCTGGGGTGATGGCTGGGTGGAGTGAAGGCTCAGTGGGCATACCACTTGCTTTGTAAGCATGAAGACTGGAGTTGGGAGCCCCCAGCACCCACATAATACTGGGCAGGTGTGATGGTCAGTTTATAAACCCGGCGCTGGGGAGACAGAGACAAGGGAGTCTCCAGAGCAAGCTGGCTGGCCAGACTAACCACATCATCAAGGTCTGGGGACAAATGAGAGACCTTGCCTGGACACATAAGCAGGGGAGTGATTGAGGAAGACACCCCTGGCCTCCACTTGTGCATGCACCCACAGACACACATGCTTCTGCACACATGAAAAAACATACCACACTCCACACGCACAAACACATAAAGAAAAAGGTTGTTGGGCATTTTCACAGCTATTGTATCAAGTCAATTGACAGGGTAGCCCTGTCACTTTAATGCTATTAACTTTCCAGTTTTGCTAATGTTGGTCTTATCTAATTTATTTCACTAACACATTACAATTTTTAGTGGCTGATTCTTATACCTCCTGGGTTAAATTTGCTCCAAAGTGTTTTATTCAATTTGATGCTGTTATAGATGGAATTGTTTTCTTAATTGAGTTTTCAGGTTGCCCGTTGCTAGTATATAGAAACGCAGCTGACTGTTTCTGTGTCATGCTGCTATCCTGCACAGTTGCTGAATTTATTAGCGCTAATAGTTTTTGTGGTGTGGCAGTTCTCAGGATTTCCTATAGCTGGTTCACAATGTCTACAAATAATGATGCTTTTACACCTTTGATTTCAGTTTTGATGCTTTCTATTCCTTCTATTGGTGTGGCTAAAACTTGGGGTGCTGTGGTGACTAGCAATGGCAGAAGCTGGCATGCTTCTCCTTCTTTTATTGCTGTGATCATCCTGCTGGCTGCGGTTTTCATGAAGGTTGTCATCAGGTTGAAGAAGTTTCCTTCTAGTCGGTTTCCTTCAGTGCGGTTCATAAAAGGGAGTTCAACTTCTCAAGTACTTTGTGTGCACCGATCAGGATGAGTGTGCATTTTCCTTCTATTAACACAGTGTGTTACATTNTAGTATTAAGACGGAAGCCAGACCCACCATTTCCACTCACATTTCCCTACTGGGAACTGAGTTGCCTGATGCAGTTAGGTTTAGAAATTCCACAGTCCTGATCAAACGGGACACCAGGATTCCTTCAAGATGGTGATGCTTTCTTCTGTGGCAAAGTAGTGTAGGGACATTGGCAGCTGTTGGTGGTGGGCTGGGGCCAAGGCAGTTCTGGAAAGTTCCCACACAGCAGTACTCTGCCTCTTTCCCATGGCCAGGAAGTAATTCGAGAGAAGAATATAGGTCTTTTTCTTTGGTTTCTGTTGTTGATAGGACAAATTTGAAGATATCTTTTAAACGAATTTCATCATCATCATCATCATCATCATCATCATCAGTGTGTGGGGGGAACACACATGCCTCCTCCTCATTTTGTGTGTGTGTGTGTGTGTGTGTGTGACACATATCACAGCACATGTGTGGAAGGAAGTCAGAGGACAGCTTTGTGGGGTCAGCTCTCTCTCTTCACTGTTACATAGATTCTGGGCATTGAACATAGGTCGCCAATCTGTAGCAAATGCCTTTACCCACTGAGCCATCTTGCTGGCCCCTGAAAGGATAAATTTTGAATGGACAGTGACCATCAGCAATATCATACCTAGAATGGAGATCTTACTAGAGAAGTTCCTCTAGATGTTGGGCCCGGCAGTCCTCCCTCCCAGATGAGAAGNGAGAACAGCTTGAGGTTTCTGCATGAACATTGTGTTTTGTTCCCTCCAGCCTTGTTTGGCCAAGCAGATGCTGAGAAAAGAAAGTTCAATCTGTTTACAAGGAGGTTAAAGAGATACATTGTATTTTACCACTGCCCTTGGATGCTTTCCGGTGCCTGCTGGGGCCATTCGGGGGACGGCTGGGTTGTGAGGGATATATAAGGCTCCCCTGAGCGTCAATAAATGACATTCTTCCTTCAAGAGTGACCCACGTCTCTTGTGCTTTATTTTAGTCTCTAGACCCTTGCCCGCCTCGCAGTTCCCGATGGTGCAGGTGACACACCTAGAAACAGTCACTACAATGAAGATGCAATGACAAGTACTTTATATGGCAATTGATGCAAAGAAACACTAGTGGGCAACTAGAGATACACACCAGGAAGGGGAGGAAGCCAATTCTGAAAGTTTATAGAGCAGGTTATTGTTGGAGCAAGTGGGTTCCAAACCCCACAGAAAAACCTTGGGAGAAAGTACAGAATATGTCCCCCAGAGTTATCTTATATACATCTATATCCATACAGGGAGGTGTTGACCCAATGACTACTTTTATCAATAGACTGATTGATCCATTAAATTTTATTTATTATTACTATTGAGAGAGATAGAGGGAGAGGGAGAGGGAAAAGGTGAGGGAGAGGGAGAGGGAGAGGGGAAAGAGTATGAATCTCATCATAGAAGTGCTGGGATTCCAGATGTGAGCCACTGTATCTAGTTTTCTGAGTCCCAGAGATTGAATTTAGGCCTGTGTGTCAAGTACTTTTACCTACTAAACTATCTCACCAGTAAATGACTCTATTAAAATATTTTAAAAAATTAATCATTTAAGTTAGTGTAACAAAGTCAAGGGTTTCAATAAGATATTTTCATACATATGTGTCATTGTACTTCACTGTATCCCCCCNCCCCCCACACTCAGTTCCTTTTCTTCTTCTAGACAACCTCTGTTGCCCTCTCTTCTCTATTTCCCACTTCCCTTAGGATTTTTCCTCCTTACCATGATCCTGTTTCAGTAATTATCACACACACACACACACACACACACACACACACACACACACACACACTCTCTTAACACACTTTTAGTTTAGGTTCTGCCTATGAGAGATAATATGGTGTTTGTCTTTCTGAGTTTGGTTTATTTCGATTAACAATGGTTTTCATCAAGATTGGTGACAACTGGTCTGTAACCTCAGCACTCTGGAGGTCAGGGTCATTCTCAGTTACATAGGGAGTTCAATGCTGGCTTGGGGTACATGAGACCCTGTCTTTAAAAACTTGGGGGTGGGGTGAGAAAGGTTTCTAGTTGTGAGTATTTTCCTGAAAATGCCACGACTTCTTCTTTCTTCACAGTGGAATGTTCCATGATATTTCNTTTGCTGTTCATCTGGGTATCTAGGCCAGCTCAGTTACCTGGACAGTGCAGCAATAAGCGTGCAAGTATCTCTATATTAATTGACTTAGAGTTATCAGTGGGGTGGCTGGGTCATATGGAAGCTCTCTTTTTANTTTTTGAGGAACCTCCATACTAATGTCCATGGTGGCTGTACAAGCTTGTGATATAGAAATGTAGGATACAGACATGATAGGATAAAAGGGTAGATTATTGAATCTACTTTTAAAAAGCAACAATTCGTTTGAAATATTTTACATTGCTATAGATTTTAGTTTATTGATACAAATTTAAAGTTAATCTTGTTATACTGTATGTATATTTCTACTCTTGTTTAAGGTATTATATTTATGCAATTCATTTAAAATTGTAAAATATAATTAAAAAATACAGATTAATAGTCATCTATGATAATCAATTTATAGTCGTGTTACTTAAGTTTTTTAGGTATACAAAGGTATATTTCAGTTAGGTAGGTAATCTTCAAACACTTCAAAGACCTACAGAATATGGCATTTAAAATGTTTTAAGGCCGGGGGGTGGTGGCACACGCCTTTAATCCCAGCACTCGGGAGGCAGAGGCAGGTGGATCTCTGTGAGTTCGAGGCCAGCCCGGGCTACCGAGTGAGTTCCAGGAAAAGGCGCAAAGCTACATAGAGAAACCCTGTCTCGAAAAAAAAAAAATGTTTTAAGAACTTAGACTTTTCTGGACAGTGAGACACGTCTGTTCCTGGCAGCACCAATTACTTCAAAGAGGATGATGGGCATCTAAGAAACTCATTATGGAGTTTGCTTTCTTTGTGGCAAAAGTTAGCCATTGGGCAAAAAAGTGCCCTTGCCTCAACTGCTGACAAGATGCTGTATAAACTGGACATGCAGGACCCATAGGAAGGTGACCACTGAACTTTNCAAGNCAAGATGGTCCTTCAGGTTCTTGTTTCGCAGAAGAAACTGTCAGACATTCTACAGGACACAGGAAGAAGAAACTGATGAACTTTGCCAGAATGGGCGGAACAGTCTTTAAAATTTCCTGCGTCACTGAAAACTATGCCAGAGACTTTAGGCTTGTAGGCTGAAGATGGATGCCCCAAAATTACAGAGGAACTTTGGATGACTGTCCAGGTAGGCAGATGTCTCTGTTGTTTTTAGAATTATGGAAGTTGCTTGCCATGTACTTCCTGTTTTCTTAGGTAATATTATGTCCTTCTGGGGTCTTTGATGGAGTTGAAGACTAGATAGTTATAATTATAGTTTTCCTTAGTCATGATAAAAGGTAAATTAATATGAAACTTTAGACTCACAAAAATAGGATAGATGATAGAATATTTTCTTTAATTTTGCCAAATACAAATAGAGTAGATATTGTAACTGTAATTCTTGCTTGATTATTGTTTTGTTATATATAATTTTACTATGTTAAAGTTAAAACCTTCCTTTTTGATTAGACAGAAAAGGGGAATGCTGTGGGATATCTTTCTNTATGCTGTGAATATGTGTGGCTNNCATTGNATAATAAATAAAGCTNTTTTGGCCTATGGCAAGAAAGCTTACAGCCAGGCAGGAAATCCAAACAAAGATACAGAGAAAGAAAGGGTGGAGTTGGGAGAGATGCCAGCCACTGCTGAAGGAGCTACAAGATGCCAGGAGACTGGTAATGCCATGGCCACGTGGCAACATGTAGATGAATAGGAACGGGTTAATTTAAGATGAAAGAGTTAGCTAGCCAGAAGCTGAAGCCTTAGGCCATACAGTTTGTAATTAATATAATCCTCTGAGTGATTATTTTATGAGTGTCTGCAGGACCACAGGATCGGGAGGGACTGAGAAATATTCTGGTTATAAGTTTACATTCAGTGTCTAAGGAATATTTTTCCTCCACATTCTCTCCAGCATTTGTTGTCCTTTTTATTTTGTTTGTTTTGAGACATCTATAGCCTGGGATGGACTGGAATTTACTATGTAGCCCAGGCTGGCTTTAAACTCATATTCCTTTTGCCTCAGCCTCT
>LZPO01044457.1:295718-310181 GCA_001675575.1 Neotoma lepida | reverse complement strand
TACCTCCATCTCTTGAGTGTTGGGGTTGAACCCAGTACCTTGTTGCATGCTGGGCTGGCACTCTGACAGTTGAGTTAGATCCCCAGATCCAAGCTCCCCTATCCCAAACATGTGCTCACCCCAGTGTAAGCAGGAACACATGCTTTCCCGTTGGGGTCCAGCCCATTTGGATCTCATTTCTCTTATCCGCTAAGTGAGTCTGGAGGGAGATTGTTCTCCAAGGTATCTTTCATCCCTACTAATNTAGATATGCTTTTTTAGCCCTTCCCTCTGACTCAGGCCCAGAATGCACCCAAAGGTCCATAAATGTCAAGTGCTCACATCTGCCAACCCAGCATCCTCGTCCATCTTCCAACCTGAACTCCAGAGAAGTATGCAGAAAATGAACTGAGAGTCATAGCCCTAAGAGTGAGGGAGGCAGAGTCCCTCAAACCTGTTCTTGCTTTCAGGATACTTGCTGTAATTGCTTACAGGAGGCTTGGCTCACATCCCTGGGGAGATGTGAGAGACGAGCTTGATCCATCACTAAGGCCAGTCTCTCTTTGAACTGGTAGTGTGGGCTAGTCCAGACCCTCTCTGGACTCAGATTTACTTTCCAAACAATAAGCACTTTCAAGGTATGTGTAAGAGTATTCCAGTGTGAGAGANGGAAGCAGAAGCCCATTAGACCCTGTTTCTGGGCTCTGGGAGAAATTTAGCTGACTTGATTGGCCTGATCCTATCTTGACCAGGAGGGGGCGCTCCCTTTCTGTGTCCTTGACAGTGGAGAGGCAAGTCTGAATCTATATTCCCAAAGGTAGGCAGGCCTAGCAGCAGCTTCTTCTCCCTCTAAGTGAGCTGGCCCTTCACAGGCCATAGCTACTCACAGCTTTAATGCTGTCTTCAGCTGTTTTTGATCCAGCAGAGGAAGGAGGACAAACCTCTTGCCCACACGAGCACAGGAAACCACATGAGAAAGTAGGTTCTCCAGAGAGGTGATTGGAGACCCAGTGAAAGCAGAAAGGGAAGCCAGTTGGTGTTGAGTAAGAATGTATCTTCAAGGCTACATAGCTGGTACCCTGCTGTGTCCTATCTTCAAGGCCATGTGGCTGGTGCCCTGCTGCGAAGTCTTTGCTTAGATCCTAAAGCTAGGCGCTGTGGGGGACTCGGAATCTGGTGCAAACTGACACTTAGCTGGCCAAGGGTAATGTATTAATTCACAACTAAGACAGGGACATGTACTGTTTTGTGTAACTCGAATGTTAAATGGTCTTTAAATAAAAAACCCGGAACCAGATATTGGGGTAATTGCTAAAAGATCAGAGAGACAAAGGGAAAAGCCACAGCCACCCACCTCTTACCTCACCAACTCCTCAGTCTGAAAAACCTCTGCTGATAGGCCTTTAGCCAAATGAGCTTCCTCAGCTGAAAAGGCTTTAGTTCCTGTCTCCTCACGCCTTATATACTGTTCTCTGCCCAGCCATTAGAGGCATTTGTGCTTCCCAAATACTGGGGTTAAAGGTGTCTGCCACCACTGCCTGGCTCTATTTCTCTCCTAGACTGAGTCAATCTCATATAGTCCAGGGTGGCTTTGAACTCACCGAGATCCAGGTGGATCTCTGCCTCCCGAGTGCTAGGATTNAAGGTGTGTGCCACTGCTGCCTGGCCTCTATGTTTAATCTAATGGCTTGTTCTGTTCTCTGATCTTCAGGCAAATTTTATTAGGGTACACAATGTATCACCACAGTTTTGAGCTGGACATGATAACATATACTTATAATCTCAACACTCAGGAGCCCGAGGCAGGAGGATCATGAGGTTTAAGGCCAGTTTGGGCTAACATGGAGAGACCCTTTCTCAAACAAAACAAAACAAAACAAAACAAAACAAAACAAAACAAAACAAAACAAAACAAGGAAAGAATTAAAGAAAAGGCTAAAAGGAAGGAAAGGAGGGAGAGAGGGAGGAACAAAGGAAGAGAGGAAGGAAGGGAGAGAAGAAAAGAAAAGAGAAGGGGAGGAACTTCTTCTCTTCAGTTGCCAGGCCAAGGTCTGTAGTTCAGGCTCTGAGTCAGGTCTGTAGTTTCTGAGGCTCTGAGAGGAACCTGTCTCATGCCTTTTCTTTTTCTGGTGACTGCTGGTGATCTTTGACATTCCTGACCTCTGCCTTCATTTCCTCATGCATCTCTAGTTTCAAATTTCTCCTTTTTATAAGGATAGTGGTCACCCTGGAGTCGACTCCTAATGACCCCAGTTTGTGTTAATTACCTCTATAAAGTTTCTGTCTCCAAATAAGGTCATTTTCTAAGGCAAGGGGGAAGAACTTAAGGACTTCAACCTTTGGCTTTGGCTAAGGTGTAAAACTGAATCCATACCTGGCCGTTTCCCAAGACACAGCTGTGAGTCACTAGCAGCCGATCTTGCTGGCAGCTTGGGGAATGGGTGTACTGGCTTTGGGAGGGGGTCCTGGGTTTGAGACCAGCAGCATTTACTACACAGTGGCTTTCTGAGGGTGGTTGCTATGGGGGTGGTTCACACAGTCACATAGCTGAAAAGTTCTGTGACAGGCTGACTTCTAGAAAATATACACAGGAGTTAGCATCCTGACATCCTGGCATCCTGGCTAAAAGCCTCAGAACCCCAGAGGCTGATGATGCAGCCCTCAATCAAATGTGGATGTCCTGGGAACTCCCTGAGTAAGGACTGTTGGGGTAAGCCTAAAGAATAAAACACTGGGCCAGGTAGTGATGGTGCATGCCTTTAATCCCAGCACTCAGGAGGCAGAGGCAGGCAGATCTCTGTGAGTTTGAGGTCAACCTGGTCTACAGAGTGAGTTCTAGGATAGCCAGAGCTGTCTTGAAAAACAAAAACAAAAGAAAAAAACACTGAAGAACAGGAGGGTGAGGTAGGGTCAGGACAACAGAAACTCACCCTGCTGATGATGCTGTTCTGTCCCCTCCTATGCTGAAGCTGATTGGAGGGTGCCAGCTTACTTGGAGGCTGCCAATCTTCTCTGGAAACACCTTCACAGACACACTCAGAAATAATTCTTTACTAGATCGTTAAGCATCTGTCAATCTAGTCAAGTGACCTGTAGCATAAACCACCCGATGACCTTAGATCCTAAATACAAAAAAAAAAGCATGCATTAAAACCCAGATGTGGGCTGGAGAGGTGGCTCAGAGGTTAAGAGCACTGACTGTTCTTCCAGAGGTCCTGAGTTCAATTCCCAGCAACCACATGGTGGCTCACAACCATCTATAATGAGATCTGGCGCCCTCTTCTGTACACATAATAAACAAAATCTTTAAAAAAAAAAACAAACAAACAAACCCAGATGTATAAAACTGGAAGGCCATGTCTACAAATCTCAGCGCCTGGGAGGTCGAGTTAGGAGGATCAGAAGTTCAAGGATAGCTTGCACAACAGGAAACCCTGTCTCAAAATAATGGCAACAAAAAACAAACAGAAAGTTAAACATAAAGTTCAGATGTCTCTGCCAGTTTTTAAGGCCTTCAGATTTGAGCTAGGTAGCGGAGCATTGTTGATATCAGGGAGAAAGGATTATTACGAAGGGCTCTTCATGGCTCCGGAGCAGAGTGTCCATCTGGTCCTGCTCCCACCAGGAATTCGAGGCATCCATTGAAAGCATTATGTTCTGGCTGCTTGAAAGGTGAAGGTAGATGAGACAGAGCTTAAGTGATGGTTAGTGTGTACACACAGGACATCAGTCCTCTTCATTATCAGCAGACAACAGCTANTGCCGCCCTGACTNGACCCATCCTGTGTTCTCTCAGCCTTAGAACTACTCAGGCTCACTCAGGCNTGGCGGCAAACCCCTACGTCACATTTGCTAGAGTTCTGTCATTGCTCAGATTTCATACATAAATTAATTTTCATGGAAGCCTGTCTCATCAGCCCCATTTTATAGCAGAAAATGAGGATACTGAAGTCCAAGTCATTGGTCTAATGTCACATGGCTGATGGGTGGTGATGGTAGGACATGACATGGTAATGTCACATGGCTGATAGGTGGTGATGGTAGGACATGAATCTATGTCACTTGGCTGATAGGTGGTGATGGTAGGACATGACATGGTAATGTCACATGGCTGATAGGTGGTAATGGTAGGACATGACATGGTAATGTCACATGGCTGATAGGTGGTGATGGTAGGACATGAATCTATGTCACTTGGCTCCAGGCTGGACTATAAGTTTCCAATGTATGGGATCTTCTAAGGGATCCAGAGGGGTGTAGGCTTGGTGGAACACCGGTCCTCAGTCCATCCGTGTTCTGTGCCAGGATCCTTTCTTGATACCACAGAGGACAAACACTATAGTGGGTTTCCTGGATTATGAGTTTTTCTTTGGGTTTTGGTCTTAAAAACCNAGGATTTGCTTCTTCCATTCATCTTTGATGGTTCTGTGGTGACAACTTTCTCTCCCAGGCAAATGGAGGGTGACTCATGTTTAGTTCCCTGGGGGATTGGAGTGGGGAGTAGGGGAGGGTGGCAGAGTAACTAGCTTGACCTCACTTATGGATGTACCTAAAATAGTCAAATCCATAGAACTGAAGAGTGGAGTGTTGGTTGCTAGGGACTGGGGCCAGAAAGAAATAGGGAGCTATGAATCAACAGTTATACATTACATTCAGGCTCGATGAATATGTTCTGGTGATCACCACACAGCTNAGTGACTGCAGTCAACAATAATGTTCACTTAAAAATGCCCAAGAGGAGCCACGCATGGTGGCACAGGCCTGTAATCCTAGCATTTGGGAGGTGGGAGCAAGAGGATCAGGAGTTCAAGGTTATCCTCAACTACACCAGGAGTTCAAGGCCAGCTTGGACTACATGACACTTTGTTTCAATAAACCAAACCCAAACCAACCAGCCAACCAACCAACCAGCCAACCAACCAACCAGCCAACCAACCAACCAACCAACCAACCAGACAGACAGACAACCAACCAGCCAGCTAGCCAACCAGCCAGCCAGCCCATAAAAACAGCAAGTACAACAAAACCCCTAGACCAATGCCCCACAAACTTGATGATAGGGTAAGTCTTATGATAACTATTCTTGCCACAACTGAAAATAAACAAGATAGACTATATCACATCTGCTTTAATGTCTTCTGTTTCTCATTTCCTGTGAGGCTTAATTCCTGAGGGTGGTGATTAGGATNCCATAGACAGGCCAGGTCTGTCCTTCTNTCCCCCTGAGGCAGTGCTGGCCAGAGAAGTACANTGTGAAGTCAGGTGTGACAAGGCATATCTGTAATCAGCACTCTGGAGACTGAGGCAGGAGGATTGTGAGTTCAGGTCAGCCTGAACTATGTACTCAGATCTGTCTTAAATAAAAAAGGAAGGACAAAGACTATTGTATAATTTAAAATGTTCTGCTAATCACATAAAAAATGTAATAAACCAGTAACAATAAAAATATTTGATAGCTGGGTGGTGGTGGCATGTGCCTTTGATCCCAGCACTGGGAGGCCGAGGGCGGCAGATTTCTGAGTTTGAGGCCAATCTGGTCTACATAGTGAGTTCCAGAACAGCCAAGACTACTCAGAGAAAACCTGTCTCAAAAACAAAAAATGAAAAAAAATATGAGACAGGGNCTCATGAGTCCCAGGCTGGCCTCAAGCTCTCTCTATAGCCAAGGATACCCTTGGACTTCCTCTCCTCCTGCCTCTGTCACTTGATCACTGGGATTAGTGGTGTGTGCTTCCACACCTCGTTTCTTCAGTGTTGGGGCTTGAACACAGAGATTTGTGAGTGCTAGGCAAGCATTCTATCAACTGAGCCACATTCCCAACCTTAACATCCTTACTTTAATAATGTCTTATTTAATCCAAAATGCCTAAACTATTACGGAATGGTTCATCAATATGAAAATTATTATTTTAAAATACTGACTATTTGAGAATATTGGTATATGTTTTATGCCCATTTTACAATAGTCAGCTTCCCAGGGCTCCACAGCCACACACACTGAGTAGCTATCATATTGGACTTTGCATTGCTAGATCCCCGAATCTTGATGTTCTGTACAGATGTCAGTGTGGTCATTCATGTCAGAGCATCTTCTTGATCTGGGCTGTCAAGATCAAGACTATGTTTAGCTCCAACTTAATCCTTTTTGGAGAAATGAGCTTTGTTTTCTTTTAATGCAGAATCTGTTGCTGGTGTACTGTTGTGCATTCCTTCTGGAGGGAAGCTGTTAGACNAGTCCTGACCCATATTCACCTAACACGCTGGATGGAGAGCTGGATGACATGTATTTACATAACAATTATGTTTTGAATACATCGCAAGTCCAAGAGCCTGTCCAAACACCACTCAATGCTCTGAGGTTATGGGAATTAATTCTCAGTGTTTAAGTTCAAAAGTCTGAATGAGCACATCAAATTCCTTGCCCTCAGAANGTCCAGTCCACAGATCAGGTATGGACAGGTATGTGCATCACCAAGATAGACCACTTGGCATGGGCTACTTAGGGGTTTATTTATCTCCTGACTTTGGAGGTTCAAATCCAAGATGGTCCTCTTGGTTTGGTCTTGATGGTGGCAATGGATAGAAGTATGTCATGGGTATTTCACATAGGAGCAAGCAGTTCCATCTCACACCAGGGAGCAAAGGGAAGTAAGTGGAGTCGTACTCAGACTTCTGTGACATCCCTTTTGAAAGAAATATCAAGGAGAATTACCTTCTGTAGGGGTGTCTTCAATGACCTAAGGACCTTCCATTAGGTCTCATGTCTAAGAGGGCCTATCACCTCCCAAATGTGGCATCCTATGGAGCAAGACTTCAGTTGTGATGGACCCTTAGGGGGACATTCANATCATATTCAACCCATAACATAGGGAGAGTGACAGGAAGTATAGGGAGTGAAAGTGAGGGCTGAGGGTGGTGAGCAAAACTCACAACAGGGAGTAACACTGATCAAACATGAGAAGGAACTGAAGAATTTATGTGAGTGATAGTGTAGGGGACAAGGGAGGGCTCCTGAGTCAGGCTACCTGAGTTCGCATCCTTGCTCCAGAGTCCCCAGTTTCCACTCACAAGAGGAATAGGGGCATAGTTTATCCTCCCACTCTGAACAACACAAGCACCTGCTGATAGTTGTGGGATGGTGGGTTTGCACATTGCATACAATGCATATGTGCAAAACAGGGTTCTACAAAGAAAAATAATAGTTTAGATACCTCACATGATTGTCACAGGCCTTGATGTAGAGAGAGCCCAAATAGAGCTAAAATATTACTGAGTTGAGGGTTTGGGGAAGCTACAGTAGAAGTGAGTCACAGATAGAGAAGGGACTTCGTAGATCTTCAGAGGGCCGAGTCTTCAGCCGAGTCGAGTGTTGATCAGCAGGTGCATGTGAGGAAACTTTTGGGGGACAAGGAGGGCCACTGAGAAGGACTAGGTAGAGTTACAGAGGGTTGGAATTACATGTATTCTCACAGCCAGAAAGGAAAAACCTCTGTTGTGGTTAATCGTGACTGTCAACTTGATTATGTCGAGAAATGCTTAGGCGGTTCATAGATGGCACCTCAGGATGTATCCTTGAGAGCGTTTCTAGTGACAGGTCATGGCAGCTCTGATCTGATGAAGGGCTCACTACCTCAGTGATTCATAATACAGCTTTCATGGGAGATACTACGGGTGGGAGGTGGAATCTAGCGGAGGAGGANGTTGGCTGCTGGAGGCNTATTCTTAACTGTATTTTTTTGTGACTCCTTCCGGTGTTTCTTTTATCTGCTTCCTGAAACCCTGATCTGGACTTCTCTTTTCTGCCACATCTTCNCCACTGTGATGGGTTAAACTTGAAACCCTGCCCCCACATTGTTTANGTCAGGTATTGCTCTGTGGGAGCACAAAACCAACTAGTGAATGTCCAGGGGAGGCTGAGCAGAACCCTGAAAATGACTTTGCAAATTAGCCCTCGATTAAAGGTTGTTTTGGACATGCCCCATAGTCTTGAAAAGAAGCCTCCGCAACTCAAATTGCTCCAGATGATGTAACTGCAGTTAGGAAACTATAGGAGGAATGTAAAAGGCTTGGTACTCAACGATGAAGAACTCACAGTGCTCGGCAACATCAATGCCAGGAAGGAGAAAATAGGCTGCAAAGGAGAAAACTCAGTCAACAGATGCAAACCCAGGACTGTCACAGATGAGAGAGCAGTAGTCAAAGACATTGAACAGTTGTGAGAAATACACTTCGTGGGCTCAAGGAGACAGCGTGCAGGGATGCTCATGAGAACCTGGGAGATGTGGAAAAAGCCAAATGGAAGATGGAGGAGTCCAGTGGGTGAACAAAGAGCAGGCTGGACACTGAGAAACACAGGGGTGAATTTCACAACACAGGCAACGAGGAAAACCCCCTCAAAAGACAAAAGATTAAAAAAAAATAAGGAAAACCCCCTCAAAAGACAAAAGATTAAAAAAAAATACTGTACAATGGGAGTCCCTGAAAAAGAGGTGAGAAAAGGTGGTGGGACAGAAAATGAATTTGAAGAAAAAGCATGTGAATATTCCAAATCTGATAAAAACCAATGAACTCACAGATACAAAGTCTTCAAGGAAACCCAGCCAATCTTGGCCCAGCGATTGCTGTGTAACTGTGGGGGAGTTACAATACCCATTTGAACCTATTGTCATGAAAATATCTAACATACTGAACATTTTTTTTCTGTGCCAGACACTGTCCCAAGAGCTCTATACAAGAAAACTCTGTGGGTGCTGTTATTCCTGTGCCCATTTCACAGATGAGAACACAGGAGATTGTCCGNTGCTTAGGGGACTGCACGAAATTTTCATAGCTTAGAAGCCTGATGGTCCCAGGACACAAACCAGAGCCCAAGCTCTTACCCTCATTCTCTGCCTTGTCTCTGAACTCTGCAAGATGGGGGAGATGAGAGCATTTGCCTCATAGGTTTTTTATGAGGGCTACACAAGAGAACCCATGTGGCTGTGTTTACTTAGCACAGTGTTCATTCACTTCATAAATAAGAAATGAAAACATTTCAAGTTTGTGCAGAATGGCAGCTGTGGAGAAGATGCAGAAGGTTGATGAGAAGTACTACCACCACTTACCAAACACGGGCCAGAAGGACAGAGGACAGAAGGCAGTCCTTTAGGTGCCTGTGTCTCTACAAGAGATTCATTGTCTCTTCCAGCATCTCCAGCTGTCTTTTCTCTGGGAAGGAAATGTGAAAGTGACTAGGGTTGCAGCAATTTCCTTCCTTCCTGCCCCACACAGTGCACACTGGTGAGGCTGGGGTAAGGCAGCTAGGAGCTGGCTTGACGCCTTCTGGCTCTTTGTCCTTGTCTGAGTCACTTAAACGACAAGCTTTCTGTTTTGTTTAAAGACATTGTCAGCTCTCAAACAACAACAACAACAACAACAACAACAACAACAACAACAACAACAACAACACACGCACACACAGGTTTGTCGAGTCAAAGATTCAGTGTGATCTGGCTTTAATGTGTTCTGTATTGCATTCTGGGAGATTTAACATGCTCTGTGTAAGCTCAGTTTGAGCTCTGGTCAACTATGCCATGTGGGGGCACAGTTGTATATCCTAGAAGTATCTGTGGGACCAAGAGTCAGAGACAGCTAAGCACACAGTTTATCAGGGCAGCAGACATCACTCCTACATTATTATATGTGTTTTATATTATCATAGGTGGAATGATCTTTTACATAACTATGTGTGTGCATGCAGTTTTTTGTCAAAGCTAGGCTGACATTAGTGTTACATTGATTCTGTAAAAGTTCTCTTTATTATATCTTAGTATAAAAACAATACAGGTTCTCTGTGAAGCATTTGGAACTCTGGATAAAGAACCAGAAGAAATAGCAAGTTATTAATAATCCCCATAACACACTTTAAATTCTGATGTATATTTTTTCCAGTGTTTTAAAAATGTCTATCTGATGAGAATAGGGTCACACTTTTAGAAATTGATTTGTTGTGGAAGTCTCTTTGAGCTTTTGTTTATTTTCCCGTATCATGAATTTTTGTATGCCTCCATAATAAATATACATTCAATGTAAATTTGAATTACACAGTTTGAAATAGTAGGATATAAAATATTAATTAAATCTTGTTTTATAGGTTACATTTGAAATACTGTGACTCTCACTTTGCACTTTTTCCCCTGACGGAAATTTAATCTTGTATAATGTAAGGTTCGCCTTGAGCAAGGTCTTCATCGATTCAGTGTCTTATATAAACTGTGCCTGTCCGCTATGGCCACTTGCTTAGACAGCCCCCTTTTGATAGTCACTCAATACTACAAAGAGCTTCTCTGAAGGTAGATCCTTATACTCCTCCCCGGTGAGCAAACTGCTAGATGTATAAAATTGCTGGGCCAAAGTTTTTTGTTTTGTTTTGTTTTTCTTACTTCATATCTATCTATCTATCTATCTATCTATCTATCTATCTATCTATCTATCTATCTATCTGTCTGTCTGTCTGTCTGTCTGTCTGTCTGTCTGTCTGTCTGTCCGGCTGTCCGTCTGTCCGTCCATCCGTCCATCCATCCATCCATCTGCCCGCCCATCCGCCCTCCCGTCTGTCCATCCGTCCATCTGTCTGCCTGTCTGTCTAGTGTGTGTGCATGCTCATGTGTGCCATGGCGTGCATGTGTAGATCGAAGGGTAACTTCAGGGGAGATGGATTTCTTCTTCCACTGTGCAGGTCCTGGATTGAACTCAGGTCCTCAGGCTTCACGGTAGATGCCTTTACTGTGGAAATGACTCACCAGCCATGTGTCAGTGTTTCTGATGCACATTATCAAACTTGTGTCCTGAAGATGGCATCAACGTTTATATTTTATTTTTAAAATGTTTTTTATTTATGTACCTGTGTATATAAGCATGTGTAAATGTGTGCCACATATGTCTGGATGCCAGTGAAGGCCAGAAGAGGGTGGGTCCCTTGGAACATGTGATGGCTAGTTTTCATGTCAACTTGACACAAGTGAGGGTTGTCTAGGAAGAAAGAATCTTAGCTGAGAGAATGCCTCCATAGAATTGGCCTGTAGGCAAGTATATAGAACATTTTCTTGATTGATAACTGATGTGGGAGGGCCCAACTCAAGGTAGATGGTATCACCCTGGGCATGAGGTCNTGGATGGGTGTAAGAAAGCAGGCTGAACAAGACATGGAGAGCAAGTCAGTAAGCAGCACTCCTCCATGGCCTCTGCATCAGCTCCTGCCTCAAGGTTTCTGCTCTGTTTGAGTTCCTGTCCTGAATTCCCTCAGTGATGGAGTACAATGTGGAACTATAAGCTGAAATAAACTATTTCCTTCCCAAGTGACTTTTGGTCACGGTGTTTTATCATAGCAATAGAAACCCTAACTAAGACAGAGTTGGAATTAAAGGTGGTTATGAATCACCAGATGTGGGTGCTGGGAATCAAACTCATGCCCCCTGCGAGACCAGTACACACTTTTTTTTGATGGTCAAATTTTCACACATTTATTTATTTATTATTAAACTTTTAAAATTCATTTTATATACCAACCCTCCCTCTTCTCCTCCCATTCTCTCCCCCCTCCTCCTTTTTACGCCCCCATTCACTACTCTGAAAGGGTAAGGCCTCCCATGTGAGTCAACAAAGCATGGCATATCAAGTTGAGGCAGGACCAAGGTCCTCACCCTTGCATCCAAGCTGAGCAACGCATCCTACCATAGGGAATAGGTTCCAAAAAGCCAGCTCATGCATGCACCATGGACAGATCCTTGTCCTACTGCTATGGGCTCNACAAACAGACCAAGCTACACAACTGTCACCCACATTCAGAGGGCCTAGGTCAGTCNCATGCAGACTCCCTAGCTGTCAGTCTAGAGTCCTTGAGCTCCCACGAGCTTGGGTCAGCCATCTCTGTGGGTTTCCCTATCATGATCTTGACTCCCCCTTGCTCATATAATCCCTCTTCCCTTNCTTCAACTGGACTCCCAGAGCTTGGCCCAGTGCTTGGCTGTGGATCTCTGCATCTGTTTCCATCAGTTATTGGATGAAGGTTCTATAATGACAATTAGGGTAGTCACCAATNTGATTATAGGAGAAGGCCAGTTCAGGCACCCTCTCCACTATTGATAGGAATTTTAGCAGGGGTCATCCTTGTGGATTCCTGGCAGTTTCCCTGGCACTGGGTTTTTCCCTAAACCCATAATGGCCTCCTCTATCAAGATATCTCTTTTATTGTTCTCCCTCTCTGTCCCTCCTCCAACTATACCATCCTGATCCCTCATGCTCCCACTCCCCATCCCGTCCATTCTACCCCCACCTCCAGTTTACCAAGGAGATCTCATCTATTTCTCCTTCCTAGGGTGATCCTTGCATCCTTCTTAGAGTTCTCCTTGTTACCGAGCTTCTCCTTGACCCAGTGGTGATTCAGCTGAGTGTTATTCAGTTTCCCTGAATTTATAGGCTTTCTGTAATTTGTGATGTTGTTGAATTCTAACTTTAAGCCATGGCGATCCAATAAGATACAGGGGGTTATTTCTATTCCAATTTTTTGTATCTATTGAGAGATTTGCTGTGTGACTGAGTATGTGGTCAGTTTTAGAGACAGTTCTATGAGGTGCTGAGAAGGTATATTCTCTTGTGTTTGGGTGGAATGTTCTGTAGATGTCTATTAAGTCCATTTGAGTCATAACATCTTTTAGTTCCCTTATTTCTGTTAAGTTTCTGTCTGGCAGACCTGTCCATTGGTGAGAGTGGGGTGTTGAAGTCTCCCACTATTAGTGTGTGGGGTTTGATGTGTGATTTAAGCTTTAGTAATGTTTCTTTTACAAATGTGGATACCCTTGTCATAAATGTTCAGAACTGAGACTTCATCTTGATGGAATTTTCCTATGATGAATATGAAATGTCCTTCTCCATCTCTTTTGATTAATTTTAGTTCGAAATCTATTTTGCTAGATATTAGGATAGCTATACCAACTTGTTTCTTAGGTCCATTTGGTTGGAAAATCTTTTCCCAACCCTTTTCTCTGAGGTAATGTCTGTCTTTGAAGTTGATGTGTGCTTCTTGCATGCAGCAGAAGGATGGATCCTGTTTTTGTATCCATTCTGTTAGCCTGTTTCTTTTTATAGGAGATTTGAGTCCATTGATATTAAGAGACACCAATGACCAGTGACTGTTAATTCCTGTTATCTTTTGGTTTTGTTGTTGTTGTTGGTAGTGTGTATGTGTTTCCTTTCTCTGGGATTTGCTGGTGTGAGATTATCTATTGCATGTCTTTTTGTGGGTGCAGCTAACTTCTTGGGTTCAAGTTTTCCTTCTAGTGCTTTATGTAGGGCTGGATTTGTGGATAGGTATTGCTTAAATCTGGTTTTGTCATGGAATATCTTGTTTTCTCCGTCTAGTGATTGAAAGTTTTGTTAGGTATAGTAGTCTGGGCTGGCATCTGTGGTCTCTTAGTGTCTGCAAAACATCTGTCCAGGACCTTCTGACTTTCATAGTCTCCACTGAGAAGTTAGGTATAATTCTCATAGGTCTGCCTTTATATGTTACTTGGCCTTTTTCCTTTGCAGCTCTTACTATTCTTTCTTTATTGTGTATGTTTAGTGTTTTGATTATTATGTGGCTAGAGGACTTTTATTTTTTTGGTCCAGTCTATTTGGTGTTCTATAAGCTTCTTGCATCTTCATAGGCATGTCCTTCTTTAGATTGGGAAAGTTTTCTTCTATGNTTTTGTTGAATATATTTTCTGTGTCTTTGAGCTGGAATCCTTCTCCTTCTTTTATCTCTATTATTCNTAGGTTTGGTCTTTTCAAGGTATCCCAGATTTCCTGGATGTTTTGTGTTAAGAATTTGTTGGATTTAACATTTTCTTTGACCGATGAATCTATTTCCTCTTTTGTATTTTCAGCACCTGATATTCTCTCTTCCATCTCTTGTATTCTGTTGGTTGTGCTTGCATCTGTAGTTCCTATTTGATGGGGATGCCTTCTGTATGCTGTGAATATGTGTTGCTCTGATTGGTAAAATAAAATGCTGATTGGCTAGTAGCCAGGCAGGAAGTGTAGGTGGGATAAGCAAACAAGGTGAATTCTGGGAAGAGGAAGCCTGAGTCAGGAGGCACAAGTCACCACCAAAGGAACAACATGCCAACAGACTGGTAAAGCCACAGAACACGTGGCAAAACATAGATTAATAAAAATGGGTTAATCTAAGTGTAAGACCTAGTCAGTAATAAGCCTGAGCTAATGGCCAAGCAGTTATAATTAATATAAGCTTCTGAGTAACTATTTTGTAAGCGGCTGTGGGACCGGGGAGCTGGGCGGGACTGGACAAAACATTCTCTTACACCTGTTCGTCTACCCAGGTTTTCCATTTCCAGAATTCCCTTGGTTTGTGTTTTCTTTATTGCTTCTATTTCAGTTCTCAAGTCTTGAACTGTTTCTTTCACCTGTTTGATTGTTTTTTTCTTGGTTTTCTTGACTTTCTTT
>LZPO01044457.1:266104-293771 GCA_001675575.1 Neotoma lepida | reverse complement strand
ACACACATAGAAACACAGAGACACAGACACAGATACTAGAATGCAATAAAAAAGTTTTAAAGAGAAAATAAATTCTAATCATTGTCTACAAGTGTGCAACTGGCCCATTTGATTGTGTTTTTCTTTCATTAGTTTTTTTACATTTATTTATTACATGGGTGCATGTGTGTGCACATGTGTGTGCACATGTGTGCCATGGAGTACATGTGAAGGACTGAGAAAACTTGGAGTCAGTTCCCTCTTTCTACCTTGTGGATCCCAAGGATTGAACTCGGGTTCTCAGGCTTGACAGCAAGCATCTTTACTTGCCTAACCATTTTGCCAGTTTATGGTTATTTTTTTCAAGAAACTTCGATGTTATGGTTTGCATGCATGTGTTCTCCATCCCAAATTCACATGTTGAAACTTCCTAATGTGGTGGTATTTGGAGACAGGGTCCTTGGGATGTGATTGGGTCAGAAAGTTGGAGCCTTTATAATAAAATCAATGCTTTATAAAAAGAGACATGAATGAGCGCTTTCTCTCTCATTTAGAACCCAAGAAAACTTGGTCTATAAACCAGAGTGAGCCTTTTTTGTACATTGGATCTGTCTGTGCTTGTCCTTGGACTTCTGAAGAGATAAATATTTGTTCATTTAGTCACCATTTTGTGATAACATGGCATCTTGTTATAACTTGCTATAACTCCCTGCACATATTGAGACATTATCAAAATATACTTTTCTAAAGCTCTTCCCAGGCAGGAGAGTCTCCTCATCTTTGGTCTTTATGTAACAAGTGTTTCTGGGGTGTGCTGGTTCTCTCATAGAACCAGAAACTCAGGAAATTCCCCCAAGTTGTGTGGTGCACTGTCTCTGCTGTCTAAAGCAGATGCCTGCTCCATGCTGAAAGGTCTCTGCNGCTGACTCTAGTCCCTGAACCCAAGCTGTCTTATACATTCATTGTAGTGAGCATCAAACAGAGAGATGGAAAGATAAACAATGAGGCATATACTTCTGTAGACTCCCATCTTATGGTAAAAATATTAACTTGTTGTAACAAAATATCCAGCTATATATGCTCTAAAGAAAAAGTTTATTCTTTCTCATGTAATATTCTGAACAGTTGGGATCACTGGGTCAAATCTCCAATCCACACAGTCTTTCTGGATCCAGGTTCCTTATGCCTTATTGCTTTGCCATATGTGAAAACATTAACATCATCTACATGGTTAAGGAGAGGAACACTGAAGACTCATAGCCATTGTGTGGATTTAGGCACACATCATTTCTGTTTGGATTTCACTGGCCAGAACTTAATCACATAGTAACACCTAGCTGCAAGGGAGTCTGCAAAATGTAGTCCAAGCATACAGACAGGAAGAATAGAACGGCTTCTGGTAAGAGGTGCTAGTTCCTTCCAGTAGATCCTCCAAAGCAGAGGACAAATGATAATCTGCATATAGTTGAGTTATCATGGTCTTTATTCCCCCACCCTTCCTGTATCATTGCAGGGGATGAGTTAAGAAAAACGTATCTTAGTTCTCTGAGGCCTGGGGATGCAGTTCAGTGGTAGTGGATTTGCCTAGTATGATGCGGTCCTGTGTTTAATTCTCAGCACTGAAAAACAAAACAAAACAAAACAAAAACAAACAATAACAACAGCAAAAAACAGAAAAACAGGCACCTGAAATTTATTGAGACTGAGCACAGCAGCTAATTTTTTTTGCTTTATTATCAAATTAGTTCAGTTAGTTAGAGCAAAATATAAAATATTTAGAGACAAAAAAAATTTCTGAGTCAGAATTCCAGCACCATCATTTACATATCTTTAGTATGACTTTGGTTACATCACCTAAACCAATGGTTCTCAAACTTCCTAATGCTGTGACTCTTTAATACAGTTCCTCATGTTGTAGTGAACCCCAACCATAAAATTATTTTCATTGTTACTTCATAACTGTAATTTTGCTATGGTTGTGAATCGTAATGTAAATATCTGTGTTTTCTGATAGTCTTAGGTAAAGACCCTATGAAAGGGTCATTTGACCCCCAAAGGGGTCACAACTCACTGGTTGAGAACCACTGACCTAAACTCTGAGCTGGTTTGTTGTGAGGATGTGATGGTTTGAATGAGGAGTGTCCCCTGTTGGCTCCGGTATTTTGAACGCCCCCAGTTGGTGGGGTTGTCTGGGAGGTTAGTGAAGCCTTCCTGAAGGANGTGCACCACTGGGGGCAGGCTGTGAGAGTTTGTATCCTTGCCCAACTTCAGTTCACTCTATTTCCTGATGTGATATCTCAGCTTCCAGTTCCTGCTGCCACTTCCGCTTGCTGCCATGCTCTCCTACCATGATGGATTCTTGTCCCTCTGGAACTGTAAGTCAAAGTGATTCTCTTTCTGTAAGTCACCTTTGGTCATTGTAAACGTAAATGATGTGGAGAGTTANGCAGACAGGGCATTTAACAGCCAAGGTTTGAGTGTTCATGAAAATTGGTTCCACATCTAGTTTCTGTGATTCTAGACAATCCTCTTCATTTGCTAAGTACCAAGCTTCCTGTGGAATAGAATGACACTCTGTCTCTCACTGGGCTGTAGACATGTCTCAAGCTTCTAGGTTGATGTTGTCTCTTAGGACAAGAAATTGGGTGGGTAACCCTCCTCCTGGCTCAGACAATGAGACCATCTCATCACACGGCCTCGGGCTCCATCTACCATGACTCAAGAAGACTGTAATATATTTAGTGGAAGAGTGNAGCTTATCATCTAGGTAGCACCATGAATCTCATGTATACTGGTAGGAACATGTCCTTGAATTGTAGCTTGGGGGAATCTGATTAACTGCCCCATTTAAAACAACTGAGACCCGCTCCTAGCACTAGGGATGGGGTCACTCCCAAACAACTGTATGGCAGTTGCTGGGGGAAGGGATGCTCCTCCAAGGGGAAACTGGCTTGTAATTACCAGAAAGGCAGCCCAAACAACAGATGTCCATGATGGAGAATGTTTGAAGGATGAGCTAATTGGACCTAATTATGGCCCAATTTTTATTTGTTTTTTCAAAAATGATGAGCTGATTCTTTCTAATGATAGATGAAGTAATTATGGTCTTTTGTAGTTTTTTTTTCATTTCTCTCTCTGTTGACCCTTAGACTTTCCTTTTATTGCTTTGTTCATACTAATGAGTGCTTCTTCCCTGGCATATTTGGTGACTTTATGACCCACAGGTTCATGTTGCTGGTACAAACAGTACCTGAGGTGACCTGCCCTTCCCCAGCAGCTGCATTAAAGATGTGTCCCATTGAAAGCCATAGATTTTTCCATTTTCAATATTTGTCTTTGAAAAAGCAGCGGTTCTCTCTTTCTCTGTCTCTCCACACACACACACACACACACACACACACACACACACTTCTACCTCAGCTTCTTACCGGTAAAACATTTCAAAGAAATAGGTACTACTCAATTTCCTTTCAACATGAAACTGCTTTAGAGAGTGCAAAGCACTGATAGTTTGTGTTGAATCTTAATCTTAGCAAGATGGTACCTAAATTTGGGGGCTTTAGAAGATGATGAGGCCATGAGGGTGGGGCCTTTAGAACNGGGTTAGTGTCTTTATTAAGGATGGCCATACATGAACCAGAAAGCATGCCCTCATTAGTTATGGACTCAGATAGTGCCTTGATCTTGGACCTCCCAGACCTCAGAACTATAAGGATACATTGCTGCTGACTGTATTCATCCAGCTTATGGGATCTTTGTTATAGTAACCTGAATGTGGTAAGACAGAGAGGCCACATTACTCAGTACAAAATGGCCAANATAAATGATTAAGTACTCTGTGGACACTACCCAATACTTTAATAGAAAAAATATTTTATCTCATTAAATCCTGAACATCCATAGGCTGTGTGGATCATTATTATTCCCTTTTAGAGAAAACTGAAGTTAAAAAGGTCATTTGACTTGTTCAAGGTCACACAGTAGGTAGCTGCTGGGAACTGGAGCCCAAACAGATGGGATTCAGGACTCAGCATTTTTTTTTAAAAATTAGAATATATTAATTAGGGGCTGGAGAGATTTCTCAGTGATTATGAATACTTGATATTCGTAATCTGAATACTGGGGTTTGATTGAGAGTACCTAGGGATCTGATGCCCTCTCTGGCCTCTGTGGGCACTGCACACATGAAGTGCACAGACATACATGCAGGAAAACACCCATACATGTAAACATAAACTAAAAGAGGAATACAGTAATTATCCATAACAATAGTTTCATTATAACAGTGTCATACACATATATAACATTTTGATCACATTTCCCCCATTACCCTCTCTTGTCCCCCTCCCACTCTTGCTGGTCATTTTCCTCTTCCTAACTGGTCCCTTTCTACTTCCATGTCTTTGTGTTGGTGTTATCTGATGAGCTTCATGTAGCTTGGGTTACTTATAGGAGCAAGGATGAGGAGCTATTTCCAGGAGCATGGGCAACTCTCTGGTGGCTACACCACTGAAGAAAATGCCACTCCTCCCCCAGCAACCACTAACTGTCTACAAACCTTGGAGAGGGGTGGAGCCTTCTGAGACTCATGACAGTCTGTCCTCTTAACCTTGCTTGGCTGCCACTGCAGCTTCCACAGTGGGGAAAGGGCTCATAGTAGGGAGTCACAAAGACTTGGACTTGAATCCAGAAGACTGACTGGATTTACTGGTGTANGATGACAAGAACGTTTGTTTACTTCTCTCAACTTTGCTAAAATTTAAAATGAAAAAAAAAGAATACTAGTTTTACAGATAAGTGTGAAAACTCAATTAGTTTTATTAATAGATGTGAAAATTTGGCACATACTAGGTGCTTAATAAAGAACATATAATGACCCACTAATCTGAGATAATTTGTGGTACACTGCTCACAGGCATACAAGGACTCTGGGAATGATTCCCAGGCTGCTTTGAAGGCCCATCAACGTAAGTGTGTTTGTGAAATAATTATCTTTAGCAAAACTTTGCCTCTTTCAAACAGAAAACACATTTGGCTCAGACAACTGAAATGATAGAGTGAGGATAGCATCAAAAAGAAATACCCACATCATTGAACACTGTTTTGTGGAGGAGCTTTTCCCCTTTTGGCACTCTGTATAATTTTTCCTCTATTAAGGGAAACAGCTTTCTGTATGATTTCTAGGTCATAGGATTTATTTCCTCAAGAAAAGGGTGGGGTTTAAACACTTTCTAGAACAAAGAACATAGGATAGAGACGAAAGAGAATGCGATGTATAAGGCNTTCTGAACAGAGAGAAAGGAAAGGCAGAACAAGTTGTGTGAGTAGAGGTATGTGTATCGCTCCTCTCCCTCTGGACCCACGCTCCTGTTGGGCATTGGAAGGAATTCGTCAGGAACAGCCAGAGGAGCTTGGTGGGAAGGAGAAAGCAATGGGGCTTCCATTCCAATCCTTACTAGAGACTCGATGAAAATGAATCAGAGAGCTTGTGTGTCACCACAGAGTGATTGCATTAGAATGTTGGTGGGACATTGTGTTGACAGGGCCGGCACATTTCTGGTGCCCTGTGTCTCTGTTAGGTCCCCATTACCTGAGAACACTCTACCATTGTCTCCCAATCACCAAGAAAAACACAAATAGCAACAGCACTTTCTGGTTGTCTTTTATCGTAATGGCAAAGTAGCAAATGCTGCAGGGTGAATTGCCGGCATCAGGCAGAGGAAGGAAACACAGCCAAGTCTAAGAAGGATTTACAGTGCAACCTAAAAGTCAAGGTTGGATCTACTGAGTACAGGATGCAGGCAGGCTCAGGCACCCAAGTGTTAACCCAAGTAGTAGAACTGATCCCAAGCTCTACCTGCTGTGGTGATCAGCAGCAGAGACCAGAGGAGCCTCAGTGTCCAGGAGGCACAAAGGACATCCCTGTGAAGGGGAGTGAGGATCCAGACCTCAGCATGATGAGGAGTGTGGGGACCAGTCCTATCTGGTCTCCCTATCATCAGAAAGAAAGGTAGGCTTTCCTCTGTGCCTAGATGACACCCCAAGCAGGACAACACGGAGTCAATACTTGAGAACAGACTTGCCCTGCTAGGTACAGAACTAAACCTAGAGTCAGTGGAATATTCATCCAGAGGAAATGGAGACACTTTGAAGGTCCATTTTCTTTCTTTCTTTTGTTTTTTTTTCAAGACAGGGTTTCTTTGTGTAACCCTGGCTGTACTGGAACTAGTTCTGTAGACCAGGCTGGCCTCCAGACAGTCCATTTTCTTCTAGAAAAGACTGTCTTGCTTTAATCAGTTTACGTTTTTCTCTACTTGTCATCAGTGCTCATGGATAAGATACTTAGACAAATGAGAAAGCTCATGTCTTGCACACCTGAGTTGCAGAATATAGCAGCTACTGTTGGACATTCTGATTTTGATATCTTCTTTCTCCTGGGCAGAGAATTGTTAAGGAGAAACAGCCCTGTCCTCCATNATGAAAAACAAACACAAGCTATCCCAACATGCACTGTTCGAACATGGGATTTAAAAAAGGAAACTTTCTAATGCTGTGAAAAGAATGATAGTCAATAAAAATCATTCCTTAAAGTTTGAATTACAAGCTCTTCCTGGGAGAGTGACCCTTTCTCATGATGCTGGTCACTGGGACTTCACTTCTGGTCACCATGTTCCCAGTTACCATGCAACCACCAGAGAAACAGAGACCCTNCTGTGCTGTGCTGCACTATCCAGTAGGGGAGGTGTGTTACTGTGTTTTCTTTCTTCCCCTTTCACTTATTTTTTTAAACACTTATTTTTACATTATGTGTGCATTTACCTGCATGTATGTCTGTGCCAACACTCATGTGCAGTGCTTGGCAGAGGGCAGAAGAAGGTGTAGGGTCCCCTGGAGCTGGAGTCACAGACAGCTATGAGTCGAAATGTAGGTGCTGGGGATTGAACCTTGGTCGTCTGGAAGAGCAGTTAGTGCTCTTAACTGCTGATCCATCTTTTCAGCCTAGCCTTTTTACTTCTGTCTGTCCGTCTGTCTATCATCTGTCTCTGTGTGTATGCATGCACGTGGAAGTCAGAGGATAACTTGCAGGAGTTGGTTCTCTCCTTCGCCCATTCATGCTCTGGTAATCAAACTCAGCTCCGCAGGCTTGGTGGCAGTGCCTTTACCTGCTGAGCCGTCTTACTGGCCCTATTAATGCATTTTCTTTCTCTCTTTCTCCTTCCACCCTCCCCCCTCTCTCTTTCACATTTATTTATTTGTTTTTTGTGTGCATGTGGAGGTCAGAGGACACCTTAGAGAAGTCAATTCTTTCCTACTATGTGGGGCTGGGGGACTGAACTCAGGTCACCAGGCACCTTTACCTGATAAGCTACCTGCTGATTCCTGTTATTTGTATTGTTTTTTNTATCCTGCATTTTATATCCTTTTTATTTTAAAAATATTTCTATTTATCCTTTGACAGTTTCCTACATGTATATCATGCTTTTTAAAATTTGAAACAGGATCTCTCTATGTAGCCCTGGCTTTTCCGGAACTCTCTATGTAAACCAGACTCATCTTGAACCACAGAGATCTGCTTGCTTCTGCCTCCCAAGTGCTGGAACTAAAGGTACACACTGTTATTCCTGACTTATATAATGTATTTTGATCACTTCACCCCCATTCATCTTTACCAACCTCCTTTGGAAATTTTCTTCTTCCCAGAATGTCCATCTTCTACTTTCCTGTCTTAAAAACTCCACTGAGTGAGTTAGGCTTGCCTGCATGGTGTGGGTGTGGAGTTCATTACATTTTTTTTTTTCGTGAGAATACAAGATAATGGGTTTCTTTATGACATTTGCATTNTCATATGCTATTGTACTCTGCTTACTTGCCCCCACCATTACCTTCCCTTGTTCTCACTTCCCACTTCTTTCTGGCCCCTTCTTCCCCTTTCTGCTCTCTCTCTCTCTCTCTCTCTCTCTCTCTCTCACACACACACACACACACACACACACACACACACATACACACACACACAGGAGAATCAAGGTTCTGCATTAAATGCATTTTGAACATAGGATTTCTCAGGATGCAATCCCATCATAACTGAGGAGTGTAAGCTGCCTAGTTCAAGCTGGTTATCACCAGTGATTGTTTTAGGCAAGAGCATCTCCCTAATTTAAATTCACCTGATGAACACCTATGACTTGCAGTGCAAAGCATCCTAAATGAGGCAGAGAAGTAACTGCTCAGCCTTGCTGTGTTTGAGTCGTAATTGTATACACAGGAAAGGAAATGGTGTGAGGTCCTTAATGTTGAAAGGTATTTGGGATTACTTCCTTCCAGTAAGCGGTTCCCAGACCGTTAGATCCCCTGGGTTTGACAGCAGCATCTATGTGGTGGTTTGAGTAGGTATGGCTGTCATAGACTCATGTATTTGAATGCTTGGCCCATAGGGAGTGGCACTATTAGGAGGTGTGACCTTACTGGAATAGGTGTGGCCTAGTTGGAGGAAGTGAATCACTGTGAGGGTAGGCTTTGAGGTCATATGCTCAAGCTATACCCAGTGTGGGACTCAGTTTCCTTCTGCTGCCTGTTTATCAAAACGTAGAACTCTCAGCTCCATCTCCAACACCATGTTAACCTGTAAGCTGCCACACTTCCTGCCATGATGATAATGGACTAAACCTCTGAAACTGTAAGCCAGCCCCAGTTAAATGTTTTCCTTTATAAGAGTTGCTGTGGTCATGATGTCTCTTCACAGCAACAGAACCCTGACTAAGATAATCTATTTCTCAAGGAACATCTTTACTTATCTGCCTCCAGTGCCCTTTCTAAAATGCTCTGGTTTTAGTCAGAATTGTCTTCCACGGGCTCATGTGTTAGGTTACTTAGTCTCCAGATGGGGGCACTGTTTCAGGAGGTTGTAGAACCTTTGAGACAAGGAGCCTACCTGGCTGAAATGGATTAATAGGGCAGGCCCTTAAGTGCCATAGCCCAGGNCTGCTTCTCATGCCATTCTCTNTGACCTGATCTGCAACTCACCACACACTCCTACATCATGTATGTAGCTGATTCATCTACCAGTCTCTCCACTGTGACCGACTGGAGTCTCTGAAATCCCCAGCTAAGGCCAACTGCTCTGCCTTTACATTGTCCCTGTGGCCACAGCAATGACAAGTAACTAACACAGGAGAGGAGCTGAAGACCTCTTTGTTAATTCTTCTTGAACTGAATGAAGGGATTGTTTTTCCCTTTGAAAATGCATTATTAACTGGCTAGCTGACAGCTCAGCAGGTAGAGGCACTTGCTGTCAGGCCTAATGGCCTGAGTTAGGTCCCTGGGCCCCATGTGGTACAAGGAGAGAACTGATTTCCGTGGGTTGTCCTGTCTGACCTCCACACTCTCCCTGTGTGATGTGTGTGTCTGTAAGCTCCCCCCTCCGCAATAGTAAATAAATAAATGGAAAAACCGGTTTCCTTAAAAAAGAGTATTCAAATGTAAAAAGAATACTCTTTTGAGTCACCTGGAAAGTGAGACATCACAGTGAAACACCACACTCACAGCCATGTTCTGGCTTTCACTGGGATTGCTTTTGCCTTTTCCTATGCAAGAGATGATGTCTTACAACTTAAAAGGATTTCAAGAAGTGCATTTTAACTGCTGAGATGACCAGAAATATAGGCTCACTCTGACTAGAGCTGGGTAATTTGGCTGTCTTTTCAACATTCAGAGTTCTTTCTGACTCTAGAAAATTGCTTCCACTTTGGTGAGCTGGTTTTTTTCCCCCCAATCAAATTACATTTCTTGGAGTTCACTCCACACGTGCCTACTTACTTCGTGNAAATTATTTCAGCTAATCTACTAGCTGTGGGGAAAACAGAGAGGAGAGAGGAGGAGGGAAAGACAGAGGCCAAGAGAGAAAGAAGGAAGGCATACGGCAGAGAGAGAGTACTGTAATGGGATAAATTGTATTCTTCCTAAATNCATATGTTGGCATTCTAACCCTCGTCCCTCAGGGTATGATTGTATTTGAAGACAGAGCTCTTTGTGAAGCAACAACAGTAAAACTAGACTGGGCCTTGATACAGTCTGCTCATGACTTTGGTTTTTGTTTGTTTGTTTGTTTTTGAGACAGGATTTTTCTGTGTAACAGCTCTGGCTGTCCTGGAACTTGCTCTGTAGACCAGACTGGCTTCAAACTCACAGAGATCCACCTGCCTCTGCCTCCCGAGTCTAGGATTATAGGCATGTGCCACCATGCCCTGCTCTGGCTGATAGCTTTATAAAGAGAGATTAGGACACAGGGAGACACCCAGGATGGCCGAATAGAGGAGGGAATTATGTAAGGACACTGAGGGAAGGTGTCATTTNCAAGCCAAGGAGAGAGGTCTTAGGAGAAACTCTGCCTGGTGGCATCTTGGCCTGGGACTTCTAGCCTTCATGACTGTGAGAAAATATNTANTTTTCTTGTTTAAACCACCCAGTCTGTGGTATTTTGTTATGGGATCCTCTATCAGTTAATTTTCTCATTGTTGACGNGATACCTGACAAAGAGCCACTTAAGGAAGGAAGGTATTATTTTGGCTCGCAGTGTAAGAAAGGACACAAACTGTCATGGTGGGGGAGCTGTGGCAGCAGGAGTGGAGGCCACTGGTCACATTGCATCTGCAATCAGGAAGCAGAGAGAGAGATGGATGCCAGTGCTCAGCTCACTTTCCCTCCCATGAGACACTGCTGCCCTCATTCAGAGCAGGTCTTTTCTCCTTAGTTAAATCTTTCTGGAAACACCTTTGTAGACAAACCCAGCAGAATGTTTCCATGGTGATTCTAAATCATATCAAGTTGACAATCAAGATTAAATAATCAAGATTAACCATGACAAAGCCCTAGCAAACTAATATGATCACTGATTCTTTGAATATTCTTTATCCCTTCCAAAACTCAAGTTGGTCTTCAATGGCCTGTTGTAGAATAGTATTTTAAGATATGTTACATTTGTGTGTGCTGTGGAACATTTGTTTAATGATGCAAAGATGTATTGCATTCTTTTATGTTGTATTTGTTTAACTCTGTGAAGCTGTGTTACTTTGCCTGTCTAAAACACCTGATGGTCTAATAAAGAACTGAATGGCCAATAGCAAGGCAGGAGAAAGGATAGGTGGGGCTGGTAGGCAGAGAGGATAAATAGAAGGAAAAATCTGGGAGAAAAAGAAGAAAGATCAAGAGATCAAGGAGCAAGGAAAGAAGGGGCCAGCCACACAGCCACACCAATTCCTTGGGTTTTGGCATTTTTCTGCTTCAAAACAGAAGAAAGAGAAGGAGAAGAAGAGGGCCCTGTGTGTGGAATTTTATGAATCAGAGTAAGAAGTGGTGAACAGTGCTTCCACTCACACATTACTGTTAGAACTTGGTCACATAGTGCTCTTAATTAGAAAAGGGGCTTGGAAATGCCATCCTGTGCTGGGCAGCAACAACCCTCAGGTGGTAAGGAAAGCATGAACTTGGGTGGCATTAAGATAATATGCACAGACTGGTAGAACAGAGAAATGCTCAGTGCATGACACACTTTATACAGAACTGTCCTGGGGAGCTTGTACTCGGCAGAAACCAAAGTATCTGTGCCTTTAANAAAATTTTGTTATATTGTGGATGGATTCCAGTGACAGATGTAAAAGTGACACAAATTATTGTTTTTCTCTGACAATTTCATATATGTATGCATTGATCTTATTCACTTAACTACCNTTCCAACTCTCCGTTAGCTACCAAATATCCCCTACTACCTTCTCCTTTCTTCTTCTTCTTTCAGGGTGGTGGTGATAACTGGCTGAGTTCAATTAGTGCTGGCTGTTGGAATGTTGACTCATACTGCTGGCTTGACCTTGTGCAGGTGACATAACCACACTTATGAAATCATAAGTGTGATGGCCATACCACTGCCACAAGGCAGCATTTCATAGCTCTCCTCCCATTCTCTAGCTCTTATGTTCTTTATACCCCTCTTCCCAGATGTTACCTGACCCTTGAGGGGGTTGATATAGATATCCAATTTAGGATTGAATACTCAATAGTCATTGCTCAGAACTTTGACCAACTATGAATCGTTGCATTAACTTCTGCCCACTGCAGAAGTTTCTTTGGATAAGGTTGCGAACAGCATTAATCTATGGACACAAACANATATTTAGAAGGCAGTTTGACAACATGTTTATTTAATAAAACAGCAATAGTAGGTTCCCTGCTAGGGCCTATGGCATCCTAGTCTTGTGAGTTTGACTAGGCATGAATTCATTCCTGTGGAGCAGGACTTAGACCGAATCAGAAACTCTCATAGCCTTTGTGCCACTATTGCATTAGTAGGCACATCTTGCTGGAAGGTTAGTATTGTAGCATTTAGGGTTCACTACCAGGTAATACTACCATTGATGGTAAATGGTAAACTACCATTGATGGCTTTTCTTCCCCAGTGGTCTGCCTAGCACCTTCCAGCACTATGAAAGCTAGTTAGCAGAGAGGAATTTTTCAGGTCAGTTCCAGCTTGATTTTTCTGTGTCCTGTAACCAAAGTGTGTTGTGTCTTCAGTAATAGAGTCTTGCCATCTAGTTATGGTGGGCAACCAAGAGCAATAGCAGTAGGCTGTGTTTCTTTGGGGACCTCTGGGACATCCCTAATCAATAAGTTATAGAGAAGTAGCNTGCACTAGGCCCTGAGATTTTCATTTAATAACCTATGTCTTTAATAACCTTTGTCTGTGGGATCAAGNTACATGATGTGAAAAACACATAGAATAATAAAAAAAAAAGATGTCTCTTCACAGCAACAGAAACCTTAGTGTTTCTAAGATACTCCCACAGGATTGTGTATTTAAATACTTGATCTCCAGTTAGTAAAACTGTCTGGGAAGGATTTGGAGGTATAACCTTGTTGGAGGAAACATGTCACTGGGGGTGGACTTTGAGGTTTCAAAAGCCCATGCCAGGCTCAGTCTCTCTTTCTCTCTGCCTGCTTGTTGTGGAGTAAGATGTAAAACTCTCAACTACTTCTCCAGCACCATGCCTGCCTGCACGCTGCCATGCTCTTCACCGTAATGAAAGTGAACTAACCCTCTGATACTGTAAGCAAGCTCCCAATTGTTTTCTTCTGTAAGTCTGCATTGGTCATGGTGTCTCTTCATTGCAATAGAACAGTGACTAAGGCAGCTTATAAAGTAGTGCATTTATATCAGGTTCTATCATACACCTTTAGTTTTGGTTAACTCATCCCTAACCCCCTCCTCTCAATGGATGTTTCTTCAGTTACTATTTTTTTTTAATTTATGCATATGAGTGTTCTGTCTTCCTGTATGTTGGCACGACAGAGGAGGGCATCAGATCCCATTACAGATGGTTGTGAGCCACCATGTGGTTCTGGGAATTGAACTCAGGACCTCTGGAAGAACAGTCAGTGCTCTTAACCCCTCCAGCTCCGAGTTACTAAGTTTTATTAGCTTTCATTATTGAGGCTCAGTTGTTCCTCTGAAGATGGCTGTGCTGGTTAGTGTTTTGTCACCTCGACATAAGCCAGNATCATCTGGGAAGAGGGGACTTTCTCTATCGGATTGGCCTGTGGGCAAGTCTATGCTGATATATATATATATATTTTTAATTAACGATTGACGTGGGAGGGTCCAGACCAACCCTTGGCTTTTGTGGGTCATAGAAGAAAGCAGGCTGAGCAAGCCATGGGGAGCAAGCCAGGAAGCAGTGCTCCCCTGTGGCCTCTGGATAGCTCCTGCCTTCAAGNTGCCACTCCGACTGAGTTNCCGCCTCGACTTCCCTCAGTAACGGACTGTGATTAAGACATGTAAANCAAACAAATGCTATTCTTCCCAAGCTTCTTTTGGTTATGGTCTTGAGTNCAGTAAGAGACAGCAAGCTAAGATGGTAACCTCTGCTCTTCCTATTTCAGTTGGTCAAACAGACCTGGAGAAATTTTAGATAGCTTGTTTTAGGTCTGGCATTAAAAGATGGGAGAGCTCAGATTTCCTGGGAACTGTATGTACCTAGATTTTTTTATAATGGGGTTATTGGTGTGAATTAATGAGAANAGGAAAGTGCTTTTCTCACAGGAGAATCAGGGCGATTCTGTCAGCCCCACTTAACTGTCAGCTACTTAACGAGAAAATTTAATATAAAGAACTGTTCAACAGAAACTAGGTGTGGTGGTGCATGTCTGTAAATCCTAGTGCTCAGAAGTCAAGGATATCTCAACTGCACAGTGGGTTTGAGGGCAACCTGGGATCCACAAGACCCTGTCACACACACACACACACACACACACACACACACACACACACACACACACACACACACACAAATGATAACCAGTTGCCAGTTGTCTTAGTCAGGGTTTCTATTTCTGTGAGGAGACACCATGACCAGGGCAACTCTTATAAGGAAAACATTTAATTGGGGTGGCTCTCTTACCCTTCAGAGCTTTAGTCCATTAACATCACGGTGGGACATGGCAGCATGCAGGTAGGCCTGGTGCTGGAGAAGGAGCTGAGAANTCTACATCTTGATCCTCAGGCAGCAGAAGGAGTCTGTCCACACTGGGCATAACTTGAGCCTAGGAGACCTCAAAACCGGACTCCACAGTGACACAATTCCTCCAGTAAGGCCACAGCTACTCCAACAAGGCCACACCTCCTAATAGTGTCACTCNCTCTGAGCTTATGNGGGCCAATTACATTCAAACTTCCACACCAGGTAACTAAAATTGCATGAAGACAGCACTGATTTGTCAGAGGGGAAGTGATTGAAGGGAATATCAATGTCCCTAGTTCTGGGGAAATAATAAGTTGGAATTAACACTTGGAGACAGATACTCTGGGCACTGATGCTTAGATTTGTATGTAAGGGCTGGGAAGAAGAAAAATGCACTGAGGCTGTTTTCCCAGTACAGTTTCCAACTGCAAACTGGGAGCAGCTGGTATCATGGGAGGGAATATCAGGAGATAGGAAACATCACTAGGAGANGCTCACAAAAAAGAGGAAGGGCTTTGTCTTAGAGTTTTATTGCTGTGAAGAGACACCATGACCGCAGCAACTGTTACAAAGAAAACATTTAATTGAGGTGATGGCTTGTAGTTTCAGAGGTCCATGATGGGGAGCATGACAGCATGCAGGCTGACATGGTACTGGCATCATCTTGACCAGAAGGCCTCAGGAAACTGACTGACTGTCAGTCACACTGAGTGAAGCTTGAGAAAAAGACCTCAAAGCCCACCCCCACAGTGACACTTACAACAAAAGGTGTGGCCTCCAGCCTCAAGGTCTGGATTAAAGGTGTGTGTCATACAGCCTCCTCCAATAAGACCACACTTCCTCCAACAAGGCCACACCTCCTAATAGTGCCACTCTCTATGGGTTTATGGGGGCCAAACACATTTAAACTCTCACAAGCCTGCTCCTTCTTCTGCAGCCCCCGTCACCCTCTAATGCCCTCAGTGAGCAGAACCGAACAGGAAGCAGCTAGAAAAGCAGAGATGTGCTCTTCCAGTTGCTGGCTGCTGGATCACAAGCCAGACTTCAGTGCTGGATTTGAAGCAGAGAGATAACAGCTTACCAACTGGCACAGGGCCAACTTGGCCAGAACCTCATCTCGCTTCCCTGGGCATAAGAATTCTGATGACGTGAAGGGAAGTGACCTTGAGCTCACGGGCATTGGGCATGTGACTAGTCCTAGGGAAAAGGTACCATCCTTCAGGGCCTCTTGAAGGCTCGTACGAAGGCCCAGGGATAGCCAGCATTGGCAGCTACAAGGTGGGTGGTAACGNAAGGAGGATTATGACGGCAAGAGATGAGAAGACATTGGCACTGCTTCCCTTCTTGTCACTCNTTACAGAACTCACAACTGTGGAGGAGAGTGGGAAAACAAGGAGAGGGTGTTGGGGGTGGCACAAAATGTAAGTTTCCTAGTTAAATTTGAATGTAGTGAAAATAATTTCTTAGGAGAGTGTGTCCCATTGTGTGTCAGAAGGGAGGGAGAGAAAGAGAGAGCAAGCGGGGGGGGGGATTATGTTTTTATTTTGATTGCTTGTGATCAGATATAAGACTTCAGTTCTTAGCCATGAAGGGCCATAAGAGCTGTACAACATAAGCCTGGAGTTAGCTGAATATCACATTATAGTTTTAATGCTAAGTCTGTGAGTAATACTGATTAGAACCTTGAAATACTGTTGGAGACTTTGGGCAAGTAACATTCAGTCTTTACTCCGGTGCCCAGTGNGTACAATTAAATACCAATTCAAATGATGAAAATACATTGATGTCAGGTCCTTTGCTAGACTCATAATCCTGAATGAGATGCAAGCCTTGGAGGAAATGCCACACTGCCTTTGAAGCACTTATATTCTAGAATGAGGAATAAGGCAGTCATTGGAATTAGCAATTTGTATGGCTAGTCACTTGACAGGGATGGAACCTGTTCAAAGAGGTGGTCAGATGGATTCTATACCCGGGGGAGATGGTGAGAATTTATTTAGATATTAAAGGATTTCCAGCATTTAGGGACTCCTAAGGGTAGAAACCATTCATTACTCATCAGAACAAGCATTCCGGAGGAAGAACTGCTTCATTCCTCTTTGTGCTTCTTGGAAACAAAACTGGAGGTCTTACTGAACAAGATTAAGACTTAATACAAAGATATGCTGAAGAATGTATGGTGTGAGAATCAGAATAAACAAATAGAGTCATTGATCAGAAAANGGAGCCTGGAAACAGACATCACGGGGGTGACTCAGCAGAACCTTAGGAAAGGACAGTGTTCTTATCAACAGTGCTGGGACAATTGGGTACCAAGACAGAGAAGAAGTAAAATTAGGCCCTTACATCATATCTACACAAAGTCGACTCCAAGAGGATTATGGACCTAATTTTTAGAAAGCAAAATAATAAAGCTTTTAGGAGATAATGTGAAAAAAGTGTTTTCCTGACCTCAGGAGAAAATTCTTAAGTAAGATACAACTCACAAGCTATAGATTTGGCTCTGTTCAGATAAGAACTTCTCTTTATTAAAAGGCATTAGTAAGGGCTGGGGACATAGCTCCGTGGTAGAGTACTTGCCTGTTTTCCATAAGGCCCCGAGTTTAATCCCTAGCACCAAAAGAAAACAAAAAAGGCATCATTAAAAAGGTGAAAAGATGAGTCACATGGTGGGAAAAGATAGTTGCAATGCAGAATAAAAGAAGAATTCTTATCTAGAATATACAAACTACCCCTACAAGCCAAGTGTCCCGGTATACAGAAAGTGCTACCACTGGGGAGTCTGAGGCAGGTGGAGCATACATTTGAAGCCAACCTAGGATGCACAGAGAAACCTTGACTCTGAGTAATTAAAACAAAAGTACTATAAATCACTAAGAAAAATACAACCCAAATAAGCAAAATACTCACAGATCTCATGGCCAATACAAATACAAACATGTTCAACATGTGAACAACTAAATTTAAGTAACCTGAAGCCACAGTGAATATGGTAGGCAGCCTTCAGGATGGCCATGAATGGTTCCCAATCCATGGTGTTTATAATCTCCCTCATGGTATCAGAACTGGTTTGTGTGATCAACAGAAAATGACAGACATGATGACATGCCACTCCTGAGTTTAGTTTATGAAAGGTGCAGTGGGTTCCATCTAGGCTGCCTCGCTTCCATGCCAGGTTAGTTGCTCTGGGGAAGCCTGCTGGTGTATCATGAGCTGTCCCCTGAGGAACACTATGGTCCAACCAATGGAGGCTCCCAGCCAGCAGCTGCATCAGTGAGCTGGAAACAGTTCAGACTGTAGCTCTCAACGACATCTTGACCTCAGACTCTTAAGAGACTCTTAGCCAGAACCATCCAACTAAACCATCCCCAGATTCTTAACCCAAGAACAGGTGTGAGATAATGCCTACTATCTTATGAGTTCTGAAGACCATCTGCTATTCTGCCGTGATAGCCAACAGATACAGTGAGAGAGTACTAAACAAGATGCTCAGTGTTGGTATAGATGCAGAACCCTGGGAACGTGGGCATCCTGCAGCACATATGGAGANTGACAGAATCACTTTGCAAAACCAGGAGTCTGCACATATAATTCTAGAGCTTTGTCTGTTACGTGACTCGGCATTTCCATTCTTAGGTACATACAGACATTATAGAAGTGCATCATCTCATGTACTGTGTCTTAGGTACATGCAGACATTATAGAAGTGCATCATCTCAGGTACTGTGTTTATGTACACTGCTCATGGAGGCAATGTCTGTGATAACCTCACATTGGGAATCGTTCACATGGCCATTCATAAGGAAATGGATAAATAAATTTGGGTATATTTTTTTCTGCATGAATTTATAGGCTTCAGAGCTATGCAGCCATGGGCTACATAGAAATAAACAGGCCTAATTATCTGTCAATGCAGCTTATCCAGGACACAGGTGCTCAGGGGCCTNTGGCTTTCTGATCAGTGCTCAGAGGTATTGAGAATGAGAGACCACAGCTACAAACAAGAACAAATCTCAAAGCAAGATGCTGGACATAGAATACTCCCTCCCATTCATATAAAAGTTCATGTATATGGAATTCAGTAGCATAGAAAATGCACAGGTTGGTCTGGGGCATTTGGTGTAGTGAAACTATGAGACCAAACAAGGAGTGATTCTTNAAAGGGTGGGATTGTGGTCACTCCTGGAGGTGGGTGTCATCAGGAAGGGACGCTTGGGGCACTGATGATAGGATTTTTTAAAAATTTAAAAAAAATGTTTGAGACAGGATCTCACCATATAGCCTTGGCTGGCCTAGAACTCACTATGTAGACCAGGTTGTGCTCGAATTCACAGAGATCTGTTTGCTTCTGCCTCNGGTGTGCTGGGGTTAAAGGTGTGTGCCACCACGNCCAGCTGAGAATCCTGTTTCTTGACCTGGCTGGGCTCTCCTAGGTATGTGTAGATATTTCCTGGAAATGGAAATATTCCCTCCTGAAGGGAGGGACCCAGGAAGCTGATTAAATGGAGGGGTTCAGGGGGCTCAGAAAGTTACAGGATTCACAAGGCCTGTCTTCAAAGTATATTTCTCACAATTGCTGTGGAGAGAAGACTCTGTGGAACTGCCTGCACACCAGGTAGGGAGATCCAGGGATGCAGGTTTCATGAGTAATCATGAATGCTGGATTGGGCTTTCCAGTGATGCAGCTGTCTTTGAGTTATCTTGCTCTGTAAGTAACCNTTCACCCTTGCTGCTGTAAGCAGCCCCTGTAAACTTGTTGGCTCATTAAGCTAGACTCGGTGGGATCACGTCTTTGGTCTTTTGTTGGTGTCCCATTTGGGGTGAACAGACGCTTGTCATGTCTCCCCCATATGGTAACACAACAGGTGCTCAGTGTATACAGTTTTCTAAGTTGTGTATTTGTGCTTTCTAGACGTATATGCTATTTATACTCAATAAAATGTCAAAACATGATGAACAGATTAGGAATCACACATCACGGACTGAGAGAAAATGTTTTGTTTAATAAACATTAACACTATTTAGTGCTAGGGATTGATGGTATGGCAGAAGAACAGACTGGAGAAAGCTACATTAAGATTAATGTGTAGGGATTAGAGAGCTGGATCAGTGGTTAAGAGTACTTGCTGTTCTTGTCAAGGACCTGGGTTCAAATCCCAGCACCCACACCAAGTGGCTCACAACTGTCTGTAATCAGGGGATCCATGTGCTTTCAGGTGCCTGTGGAGACCAGAAGAAGGTGTTGGATTCCCTGGACCTGGAGTTACAAGTGGTTGTGAACTGCTCCATATGAGTGCTGAGAATTGAACCCAGGTCCTCTACGAGAGTAGCAAGTACTCTTAACTGCTGAGCCATCTATTCAGCCCCAACTTTTTCTTTCTTAAAACAAAGTTTTTCTTTTTCTATTTCTATCCATGTGTGTCTGGTCTAGTTCTTTGCCTTAGGACACAAGGACCGGATACTTCAGCAGATACAGTGCGACTCAGATCCATAGCAATGACCCGTAACAACACATGCCAAGTGCACTCCCCCTCTGAGCTCTAACTTTCCTTTCATGTTTTCAGTCAGCTTGTTGGAGTTCAGTCCTAGTAGTGCAGCAGGGTCTCCAGCAGAGAAGTTTCTAAGCACTTTAGAGCCAGTCCTCTTAGGACTCAGATTCAGCAGCTCTAGCCCGGAGCCTTGGTCTTGGGAGCTTGTAGACAACCATGGAGTGGTGGAGTGGTGGGGATGGGCAGCCTTTGGTTGAAACCAGAAGCCATCCGGTATTAACTCATCTAGCTTGTTGCCATGTTTGAACAGCTTATTTCCCCTAGTTACCAGCTTCCCCAGTGTTCACTGGGACTGACAACCTCAGCATCTTATAAAATATAATTACATTTGCTTTGAAGTCAGGTTTCCTTTGAGTGGGAGAGTCGGGTCCTATTCAGGGTGTTATCTCACCTGACGTGCATCCCAGGCTCCCATTCACCGCTAAACCGCAGCATCCTACCCCGCCTTTTAAATGCCCACCCGTTTCCTTACTTTAAGGCGAATGCTCATTCGCAGCTTCTTGCAGCCCGTCCTGTGCCCTCCTCTCTCTCCTTTTTTTTTCTCAGCACTACAGCAAGCTTGCCACACACCCGAGTGCAGATAACTGCCTGTTTACCCCTCGCCTTTGTTTCTGGGCTCTAAGTCGCTTCCTATCATCAGGAAACATTCCTTCCGTCCTCTGGTGACTCATCTTTATCTTCCTTTCCTGGAGNACCTTATCAATAGCATTTTGAGCAGCTATGTAAATTAAATCTGTTCCTCTCATCCCTGCTCTGTATTTACTATTTCACCACTAACTTCCTCTTGGAGTAGGCGCTTCACTTTTCCCCTGACAAATAAATGAAAAAAATCATTTGCTCATTTGAAGACACTCTCCTGTTACAGCTTGTGCAACTAGAAGGCTCTGTTTGCATTGAACAGACTGTTTTATGCCTGGTAATCATTCCTGGCATCCCTTTTTACTTGAAAAAAAAAAAAAAGCCCTGATTTGGCTGATGAGTTTATGGCTATTTTGCTAAAAGTCAATGCAGTCCAGATGAATGACAGCTGCATGATTGGTTGTGGACTCTCGTCCCCAAAGAGCCACACACTTGCTGTGTGGGTCTGATGCTCACAACCTTCATCTCCCAAATCTGATCTCCAGGTCACTCATGGCAGTNTCCTCAGGCAGGAACTTGTTAGAGCCACAGAGTCTCAGGGACCAGTAACTGCCTGGTAACAGGACTCTCAGGTGACCAGCATGCATATCATGGTTTGAAAAGTTGTGCCCTAAACCCCACTGGTTGGTTTTTATTAATGAAATAAAAGCCTGCTAGCCTTTCCGTAGCATTAAAAGTAAGTCATTCGGAAGCGGATGAAACACCCAGTCGGTGAAGTGTCTGTGGCACCAGAGGGCCAAAGACTGGAACCCCAGAATNTATGTGAAAACTGGGCATGGTGGCAATGCCCGTAACCCCAATGCTGGAGATGGGGAGATGGGTTAACTCCTGGGGCTCACTGGCTGCCAGCCTAGCCCAATCAAAAGCTCCAGGTTCTGTGAGAGACCTGTCTCAAGAAATAGGGTCAAGGGTGATTAATGAAGACACACCCAGCACTGACCTCTGACTTTCATATGAACATGTGCACACACACACACACACACACACACATACACACACATACACCACATATACAAACACACCACACACACACCACATACACACATGCACACACAAATCCCATTGGGTAAAAAGTTCAGGGTTGGGAATAAGTTTCTGTTTAGCCTATGTAGGTTACTGGGTTCCTGACCTAGCATCAGAATGAATGAATGAATGAATGAATGAGTAAATACACCACTCAATGGATTTTTATAACAACCCACAGGAGCAACAGATAAATACACCAAATGATATACTTACATGTAAGATAACGTTCTTTAAAAAGTGAATAAATGTACTAATGAGCANGATAAAACCTTTAATTGTCACTAATAAAAAGCACACCTCTTTAAAACAGTCCAAAGGCTGACACAGTCTAGGGAAAAAAACCTAAATTGTTCTACTTATGAATNTTATAGTGTTGTTGACTTGAACGAATGCTTTATGTCCGTGTTTTACATTAAAAATGTCCACACAAATGAAAATGGAAAGAAAAAAGCTATATCATTATTAGTTTCTGTTTCCTGTTCCCATTCTCTGTCATTTGCCAAGCTTGCTTTCATCCTCTTGAAGGAAAAATATTAAATTCATATTTCCAATAACAACCCTTCCCTGCCAAAGGTATTTCTTTTGGCTCATGAGGAAAATGTTCTTGCTAAATTAGAACTTAGTTTCTATGGCATTGTGGATTGGATACCTGTCTCATGGAACTGTGGTTTGAATGTCTACCCCATGGTACTGTGGTTTTTGTTTTGTTTTGAGACAGGGTTTCTCTGTGTAGCTCAGGTTGTCCTGTGGTTGGGATGAGTGTCCCACGGCTCTGTGGATTGGCTATGTCTCATGGCACTGCGGATTGGATGAATGTCNCACTGCACTGTGGTTGGGATGAGTGTCCCATGGCATTGTGGATTGGATGAGTGTCACATGGTACTGTGGTTCAGATGAGTGTCCCTTTTCCTATGTGTCTAAGGGCTTGGTCACTAGTCCATGGTGCTTTTGAGATGTGAGGCCTTGTGGAAGGAAATTTTATTGCTAGGAGTACAACCACGAAGGGGATTCTGAGACTCTTGTCTCTTCTTTCTCTGTGCCTCCCATGTGCCATCAGAGGAGTGGTTTTTGTCCAGCACATCCTATCTTCAACTGTGTCCTCCAGAACAGTACGCCAAAATAAACCTTTTCTCTTTATAGCTTGCTTACCTCAGGTATTTTGTTATACTAATATGAAGCTAAATGTCAGGTAACATCCGAGTACATTTCTCGCTAGAGGGAGATGTGATTGACATATAATATAGAGGCTAGCAAAGCTGGAACACATCCTATAATAGACAGGACAGTTCCCCTCCCACATCTGGGGCCAATGTCAATAGTTCCAAGGTTGAGAAACTGCACCTGGGGAGGGGAAACGTACCTTAAAATCCCTTTTAAGGTACATGGGGAAGCACGAACAGGTTGGAAACTGATGGAGAGCTCCCTAGCCTGAAGTTAAAGAAGCCAGAAGTGTCCAAGTTTCAGAAGGGTTTGTCACACTAAGGATGCCTCAGGCAGCAAGAAGCCCCAAGAGGATACTTTCTGAAAAATTAAAGTAATATGTGCTCTTAACTAGACAAGAAAGGATTATTTAAAAAGCCTGTTAATTGGGTGATTTCTCATTTCTTTTCTTTTTTATTTACTAGCCCATCTTAAATATCATGTAATGTGTATGTATTTGTCACAAATGCTACTTTTACACAAAATGCTGTTAATTTTAATTTATTCAAGAAGTGATAATCATAAAAATGAAGCCATAAAAGAACTTGGAGAAAAATGGGTATGATTATTTCATCAGATCCATGGGAGGGAGAAAGCCTCATGAGCAGCACAGCAGCAAGTCCCCCCAAACAAAGGGGGTGCCCTGGGCTGTAGTACATAAAAATTCAAATTGGTGTTAAGAAAAATTACAAGGAAATAAGAAGAGCCCAGTTGAGCGTAAACTAATAGAAAAATTCATGAAGGAAATGATGGATTTTACTGCATTATTCTTCAATTGCCTATGCATTTTGTGCTAAATAAAATGAGAAGGCAAAGTGCTCTGTAAAAAAAAACAAAGCCACCAAAACCTCTTGGCATCAAAGGCCATCTTGAAAGCAGGCATAGTGGTGCAAATGGTGACTCCAGCTCCCAGGGTTCCAGGGCTGAGTCAGGCAGAACCTGAGCTTAAGACTAGCCTGAGCTATAAAGTGAGACCCATTTCAAAATATATAAAACAAAACAGGCTGTGATAAGGATCAGTAGAAATATGGTGTGTGTGTGTGCGCATGTGAATTCAATCCCCAGAATTCACAGTGACAGAAGAGAACTGACTTCCCCAAAAGAGTCCTCTTCCTATCTCCACACACATGCCATGGTATGGCACACACATCCCCCTCCAATCACACACACACACACACACACACACACACTCTAAAATAACAAAAACCATAATACAACAACAAAAAGTAGCTGTGAAATGCAATAAGAAAAGCCCCAATAACACCCAAGTGTGAATAGTCACAAAGGATATGTGTTCTCCACATGCACGTGAGCACATTATCATATTAAAAGAGTTGAACATGGCCCATCATCCAACAAATGAGAAGCAGAATGAATTCCTAGCAAATAGGCAGGTATTCAATGAAAATCAACCCCAGGACACTGGGTGACAGAGAAGCTGAGGTGAAAACTTCCTGTTTGCCTTGTTGTGCTATGACAACAATGTTCAAGCAAACCTACTTAAAGCAGGAAAGATTTATTTGGTCCTATCTCTGTGTGTTTGTGTGGAGGCATGGCATCCTGGCACAGGGCTAGCAGTGGAGAGAGAGAAGAGGCAGAAGGGAGGATGGGAACCAAAGAGAGAGATTTGTGAGGTAGGAACAAGCCATGCTCTTCAAAGGCACGTGTTCCCTCCTCTCTTTTCCTTCATCCAGGCCCTATCCCCTTATAATCCTTTCTATTATAATCCCTTATAATTAGTTCAATGATTTGAACTAATCAATAGGTGCTAACTCACTTCCATTAGCATCCATCTGATACCATCTCACAAATGGTGCTACCAGGGGGGGCCCAAACCTGTCATACTTGAACCTTTGGGGAGCATTCAAGACCCAGACTTTAAGAATGTTCTTGGTGAAGGAATGACATTGGACAAGTTTTTGGAAAACCATCCAATAACATGTAGCCAGAGATTAGAAGACTCCCCTTAGCCTTTGGTCCACAGTTCTGTTTCTGGAAAGCTGTCCTGAGGAAACAAGCTATTATTATAACAGATTATGTATAGCTGTTTGTCAATGGTACCATTATAGTAAGAACAACAAATAAGAAACAACCTGCATGTTCATCCTCCCCCCAGAAAAAATCAAATGGAGGGCTAAAGAGATGGATTAGTGGTTAAGAGTGTGTATTGTTCTTCCAGAGGACCTGAGTTTGATTCCTAGCACTCATGTTGGGTGTGGTGGTTTGACTAGGAATGGTCCCCATAGACTCATGTGTTTGAATGCTTGGTCACCAGTGAGTGGCACTATTAGGAGGTGTGGCCTTATTGGAGGAAGTGTGTCACTGTGGGGGCAGTCTTTGCGGCATCATACGCTTAAGTTGTGCCCAGTGTGGCTCACAGTCTATCCCTGCTGCCTGCAGATCAAGATGTAGAACTCTCAGTTCCTTCTTCAGCACCATATCTGCCTGCATGTAGCCATGCTTCTGGCCATGGTCATGTCTCTTCACAGCAGTAGAAACCCTAACTAAGTCAGAAGTTGGTACGAGAGACTGGGGTATTGCTGTGATAAGCCTGACCATGTTTTGTTTGGAAGAATTTGGACTTTGGGACTTTGGGTTAGGAAAGCAGTGGAATGCTTTAAGTGGGGCTTAATGGGCCATACCAGTAGAAACATGGAAGACAGTGGTGCTAAGGGTGATTTGAACTATGGGGCCTGGCTCAAGAGGTTTCAGAGGAGAAGAATGTTAGTATGTTGCCTAGAGACGGTTCTTTTGGTATTTTGACAAAGAAAGTGGCTGCTTTTGCCCTTGTCTGAAAAGTCCTCCTGAGGCTAAATTGAAGAGTTCTGGATTAACTCTGTCAGCAGAGGAAATTACAAAACAGCCTAGGATTGACTCTCTCATATGGTTACTAGTGTTCACTCTTAGGAAGATTTATAATGAAAAGGANTAAGCTAAACAAGTAAAAACAGAAAATGTACAAATTGAGGAGAAAAGGGGCACCTGGAGGTGGAATGGAGCTAAGTTCTATGTTCAAGGACATAAACAGATTAAAGGGGGTGATGACCTCAGGGCAAGACCCCACCCAGCTAAGCTTCCAATTTGTGTGAAAAGGGATTAAAGAAAAACTCAGAGCCAGATGTGGTGGTGTATGCCTTTAATCCCAGCACTCAGAAGGCAGAGACTGGAAGATCTCTGAGTTTGAGACCAGCCTAGTCTACAGAGCAAGTTCTAGGACAGCCAAGCTTAGGCAGTGAAGGTAACCACTGAAAACAGAAAAGCAGGTGAAGATGTAATTGAATGAGGGGGCCATGTTCCAGCATCAGCAAGTAGCAGAACTTGGCAGCTTTGGTCATGTGGTTCTGGTTTTAGAGTCAAGGATAGAAGAAAGGGGTTATGGAATCTCCTTCTGTGACTAAGGAAAGTCATTGAGGCCAACTGTGTGTTAGGGGTGTCCCTGCATGGAGGCCCAGAGAGGCTATTATGTAAAGCTGTGAAGGTGAATCCACAAGATGTTGAAGATGGCAGAGCTGTAGGATGCCTGCCAAGAATTGCTGCTAACAGGGAGTGGAATCAGCCCAAGAGAGAGAAATGTGTTGCAGTCAACAAAAGTGAAAGGAGTTGGAGATCTGAAGAGTGCTTTGACGTCAGACATGGAGATGCAGTTTGGAGTTTGCCCAGCTGGTTTTCGATTTTACTTTGGTCCAGTNTTTCCTCACTATGCTCTTTTCCCTACCTTTTGGAGAGGTNATGTATATCCTGTGCCATTGTATGCTGGAAGTATGTGATCTGATTTTTTTTTATTTTGATTTTACAGGGGATTACAGTTAAGAGAGTGCATGAATCTCAGAAAAGACTTTGAATTTTCGACTTGAACAGGATTGGGACTGTTATAGACTATGAGGACTTTTGAAGTTGGACTGAATGCATTTTTGCATTGTCTTATGCTTGCAAGCCTATGGGAGCCAGGAAGTGGAATATGATGGTTTGAATAGGAATGGCCCCCACAGACTCATGTGTTTAAATGCTTGGCCCATAGGGAGTGGCACTATTATGAAGTGTGGCCTTGTTGGAGGAAGTGTGTCACTGTGGGGGTGGGCTTTGATGTCTCATGTGCTCAAGCTATGCCCAGTGAGGCTCACAGTCTCTTCTTGCTGCNTGTGAATCAAGATGTAGAATTTTCAGCTCCTACTCNAGTACTATGTCTTCCTGCATGCTGTCATGCTTCCTGTTCTGATGATAGTGGACTAAATCTCTGAACTGTAAGCCAGGCCCAATTAAATGTTTTCATTTATAAGGGTTGCCATGGTCATGGAGTTTCTTCACAGCAATAGAAACCCTAACTAAGACATTGGGTGACTCACAATCACATATAACTCTAACTCCAGGGTATCTGATGCCTCTTGCCTTCTTGGGCACCTTGCATTCATGTGCACCCATCCTACAATACACATAATTAAAAATAAAGTGATTCTTCAAAAACAAAAAAAATGAAGTAAAAATGACTTTAAAATACATTGTGGCACACTCACATGACTGATAACTTCCATTTTTGGGTGAATGTTTGAGTGGTATAACAAGGGAGAAACACTCTTGTTATACCACTAAGAAAATAAGACACACAATTTTTATTTTTAAGAGATTTATTTTATTTATGGGTATCTGTGTGCTTTGAACTAATGAGCCATCTCTCTAGCTTCCAAAATACATTGTTTTGTCTGATCTCAAACATCATATGAGTAATTGTGTGTGTGCATTACATCATCATATCCACTCCCCCTATATGCG
>LZPO01044457.1:193013-214383 GCA_001675575.1 Neotoma lepida | reverse complement strand
AGGAAGGACAGACTAAAGAGGTAGAGTATGGGGGACTTTGGGGCTGTGAAGGTAACTATGTCAGCCTTATACTTGTCAAGCCACAGAATGGGGGCTCGTGATGAGGCTCAGGGGAACAGAGCCAACTTAGCATAAACCATAGACTGTACAACACACAGTGAACGGGGATGTAAATTATGGACTTTCGCTAATAATAGTACATTGATAGTGTTCCTCAATTATAACAAATATACCACACTAAAGCAAAATGGTAAAGAACAAAACAACAAATATATATATAAAGAGGAAATGTATGTGGCAGCTCTGTGCTTCCCACTTAGTGAATCTGTAAACCCAGNAAGCTAAGTCTTCAAGGGAGAGTAGGACAGCTGCAGCATATCTTACTGACTGCACACTTCCCAGAGACACAGACTCCTCCTCTGGGGNCTGGAGAGAGGGCTCAGTGGTTAAAAGCATTGGCTGCTCTTCCAAAGGATCCAGGTTCAATTCCCAGCACCCACAGGGCAGCTCACAACTGTCTATAACTCCAAGATCTGACACCCCCACATAGACACACATGCAGACAAAACACCAATGCACATAAAATAAAAATAAGTAAATTAAAAAAATTCTTCTTCTGATTAGATTCTGACAGCCCAGGTTGTGGCCCATGGATCAGCTGTTGGATTTGGTAAAAGAATTAACCATGGANNGTAGAGATATGCTTGAGATCTGNCATCTAGGCTGAGTGACTGTCAGGCTGANTTACTGTCTTTCTGTTTTTCTTTCAAGAGTTGTAATTCTCGCCACAACCATACACACTTACTCCTTACCAAAGATGAAACCCAGGCTCTTCCTCTCTGGCCTGATTTACTTATTTATTTTTTTGAGACAAGGTCTCACTATGTAGCTCTGGTTGGCCTAGAAGACACTATGTAGACTAGGCTGAGCTGGAATTCACAGAGAACTGACTGCCTCTGCCTCCCCAGTGCATAGGTACTACCATGCCNGATATTCACCCAGGTTTTTAAGAAAAAGCCACCCTGAAGTGGACCATATAGCAAGAAACTTTGAATTATCAAAGAAAGGTAAAAGAGGGAGAAGCTTATTAACTTATGAAAATTAATCTATAAGTGACTTATTTAAGCTGTGCTTCTGTCTCTGGGGTTATCCCTGATGGTTACCTAACATCATATTGCCACAGTGTTTCTATANATAAATCAAAATGTATCTATTTGAAAGTCTATTTACTGAGTATGTACAGTGTCCGGATACTCTTTCAAGACTCAGGAGTGGGGCAAAAATCGGGGTAAAATACATTTTCTTAACTGAGAGAAAGGGAAAGACCAATGAACAAAGAAACCCGGTCTCAAAACACCAAAAAAATAAGTGTGTGTGTGTGTGTGTGTGTGTGTGTGTATGTGTGTGTGCTCACACATGTACAGCCCTGACCGTCAATGTTTCTGAACATGAGACAGAACCCATGTATGCATGTGCAGCCAGTTTTGAAATTTATTACTTACAGATAAGCAACAGGGGCCCACGGGGGTGGAGACTCAGGCGAGCTTCCAGGGTGGAAGGAGTCTAGGCTCTGATGACTTCGATTCCATCTGAAGGACTCTGGGAAGCAGCACTGTCTGGATTTTGTTCCTGGGGTCAAGCCATTTGCCATTGAGTTTCTGGAGGTGTGGGTGGTGATTGCAACACAGCTTGACCCAGCCAGCTTCTCCTGGGCTCTGAATGTTGCNTTCCTAGCATAGTGTAGCTCTTGAGTTCAAGTCAAACAGGATGAGACCTGGATCTGTCAAAGGCCACCTGCAGACTATCCTGTGAAGGCTGTGTTTGAGACACCAGGGAGAAGTTGGTCACCTGAAAGCTTGATTCTGCTGACATGTGGGTGCTGGCTGTTGGCAAGTGGCCAGTGAATGGAAAAATGAAATGAAGCAGGAGAGCATGACTACTTCTAAAATAAGGAGATTTTTACCATAGATTTAAGGAAGAATGCGGGCAGAGGGAAGAGCCCAGACTAATCANGGTCAACAGTCTGAAATGGGCCCTGAGAGGAGAGAGAGAGGGAGGAGCCGCAGACCAAGAGAGATGGCCCAGGCCAAGAGACCAAGAGATTGGCNTAGCCAAAACGGCTGAATTATGTAGGGATCAGGCTGGGGGAAGGGAAGCGGAAGCCCAGCCCGTGGGAGGGAGGGGTTTAGGGTAGGAGGCGGGGTGAGGAGTGCTGGGAGGAGCCACAGGTACTGGGGGATGCTGGGAGAGCTGACTTTGTAATAGGTTCCTCAGCCTTTTGTCCCGGGTTTCTGAGACCTGACAGCCAGGATTTCTTCCGCATACACCTCTGCCTCGGGCTGCCGTCACTAAACTTCTGGTGTTGTGAAGTCATTCTTTGGCACTGGAACTCCTTCCCTCAGCAGAGCACGGTGCTCCTTTCCAGAGCCCCAGCTTTTATCCCCTCTGCTGCCTCCATTGTGTTCATTCCAGGTAGAATTGCTTGTGGTTTCCTTTCTCCTTTATGAGGGTGGGGTGACACGCAGATACAGCTGCCTCCGCCACCCTTCTTTCCTTCCATTCCTGCCCTGGTGGTCCTATTAAAACTAGTTTGTTGCACTGCGGAGATGGTTCAATGGGTAAAGAGTTTGTCTTACAAGCGTGGAGACCTCGTGCTCGGATCCCCTGGGACTCACACAGAGGACTGTAATCCCAGCACTCGGGCAGATGCAGGAGATCCCAGGGAAAGCTTGGTAGCTAGACTAACTGAATCAGTGTGTCCCTGGTTCAGCGAGATGCTGCCTCAGCAAAGTGAAGAGTGATTGAGGAAGATAGTATCAACTTTGGGCCTACACACATATGCACATGCTTGTGACCACACACACACACACACACACACACACGAAGGGAGAGGGGGAGATTCTATTCAACTTCAAGTGTCTGATGCTTCCTTTGACATTCTTAACAAGTGTCTGTTCTCCACACACTAATTTCAGGCGCATAGTGAATGTATGCGCCTGAAATGCCAGTTTCAGAGTAAAATGGCTTTTTTAGTCCCTAAGGAGACCGTACACCCTAGTGTGTGACTTAGCTGCTTCCAAGTGCTAGAATGCCCGTGTTATACTGGAGCTGGTAGAGAAGATTGTTAAATTTTAGGATTTCTCCAAGCTGACTGTAAACACAGCCTTTATTAAAAATTAGATGATCAGTTTACATTTTAAAACTTGTGATCAGTTTTCATTTTAAAGGATAACATTCAAGACTCATTGCTTAACAGCTTTACATTTGGCTGTTTTGCACCCCTGCTCTTGCAGTTTATAAACAAGTAGTTGCCTTCATCCGTCACTCTGCCGTCTGTACTTGCAGACTGCAGCCAACTGAGGCCCCAAAATATTCATCGGAAAATCCATGTTCTGTGAAAGAGCATGTATTTATGTAACTTTTATTATTATTATATTTTATTATATATTACTAAAGATTCTTCTGTTGTATTGTTAGTTATTGTTAGTATNTTACTTTATATAAGTTACAGATTAAACCTTATCTAACTGGGGAGATGGCTCGGCGTGTAAGAGCACTTGCTCAGCAAACTTGGGGACCTGCGTGCAAATCCCCAGAACCTGAGGAAAAAACTAAGCATGGTCTCCGGTGCACTTGTAACCTCACCACTGCAGGGGCAGGCTGGAGGATCGCTAGGGTTTCCTGGTCACCAATCTAGCTCTAGGTTCAGTGAAGACACTTATTTCAAGGGAATAGGTGGAGAGTGACAGAGCAGGACATCTTTGTCCTCTGTGTACACTCATGGGTGAATGCAATCCCACACACATGTGCACATCAACCACATATACTACACACACACACACACACATACACAAAGCCCTTTATCATAAGAGTTATGCATGTGTAGGAGAAAGTGTATACATAGTGTTNAGTAATACTCATGGCCTCAGGTATTCACTTGGAGTCTTGGAGTATACGCCTTGCATATGAAGGGAAGCTATTATACACATGCTATCTACATAACATTATTGACATAACTATCTACATAACTATATAGCATATATCTACATAAATATTGCAGAAATACTATTTAACAACTGGCTTTCTACCGAGCATCTCTTACACTTTTTAGCTTTGCGTTCAGCAAACAGCTTGGTAGCCTGAAATCAGCCACAGCCAAGTATTTACACNATGGTCTCCAGCCAGTGTTTCACTTGGAGTCGGATTTACTGTTCTGTTGGTCAGATTCACAGACATCTGAAAGTGGCCCAAAAGGTTTGCTAATCAGATGAGCCTGCAGTTGTACCTGTAATGGCAGTCTTATGAAGTGTGTGGCACATTATCAAACCCTGACCGAATTGTAAACATACGTTAGTGTTCTGGTTGGATATGCCATGTGCCACAGGGCTCATGTGTTAAAGCCTTGGCTGTCTGATGATGGGCTTTGTGATTGGATCCTGGGGACTCTGACTTAATTAATGGATTCATTCCTTGATGGATTCATAATACAGTGGCATCATTGGGAGATAAGGTCTGGTTGGAGAAAGTAGTTCACTGAGGGCATGCTCTGAAGGGATATACCTTGTACTGGGCCCTTATCTATTCTCTCTTTCTCTGTCTTTCTTTGTCTCAGTCTGTCTGTCTGTTTTTCTCTTCCTGACCACCATGAGGTAAGTAGCCTCTTCCACAACATGCTTCTTACCATAGGCTCATAGCAATGGAGCCGTCTGAGAAGCTCTGAATCTGTGAGCCGAAATAAGCCCTCCCCTCAATTGCTTCAGTCAGGTGTCTGTCATAGTGATAGGACTGGCTAACACAGCTGCAGACACATGAGTGCAGCAAAATCCAGTGACAACATCCTGTAAGAACTCACTGGGTTAGTGTAATCAAAGATGAACAGTAGCTTATCCTTAGTAATTATTTCTAAGTTTTATGATACATATACTTGCTATGAGTCCAAAGTAAAACATGAATAGCTACACATATGCATGCATGCTTTCCTCGNCCCCTCAGAGCTGGCCCTTAGACATTTGCAGCACCACTGAGCCTGGATGTCTAAAAAGGACTTTGGCTAAAAACAGTGCTGCTGTGGGGACAGCCCAGGCTCCCTGTCAGCTCAGATTTCCACTTGGCGAAAGCCTATTCCCTCAGCAAGATCTGCACGGCTTCCACATGGGACTTTGCCCAGAAGTGCAGTTGACAGAGGCTGTCATAGCAAGGCAGCCTCCCAGGAGCTGGCCAGCCACGTGCCTACCTCCTGTGCACACCTATTTCCTCTGCCAGATNACCTGATGTGAGATGTATCTCTATGTAGTAAAGATGGCCAGGGTCCCNAGCCTCTGCCTAGTGACTTGTCCAGGGATATCACCTCTAAGAAGATGGTGTGGGCTCTACCTGGAAATGAGTACATGACTGGGCTCTTGCCAGTCCGGCTGGGCTGTGACNTGTGGAGATAGTATGTAGTTTTTAACTGCCCTAAGCATTTGTGCTGCCTGTCATAACACTGTGCTGTTTGCACAGAGGTCATGGCAAGTGGGAAAGCAGTTAATAGACTAGGTTTTTGAGTAATAGCCAATCATCCTTTTCATCTGAGAGGAGTGGTTCCGGGTCTCTGGATATCCAAATCCATGAATATTCAAGTCCCCTTATGTAAAATGACACAGTATTTGCATATATGTTTATTATTTAAATCATCTCTAGATTATTTATAATAGTTAGTGTGATATAAAATGCTGCATAAATAGTTGTTTTACTACATTGTTTAAGGAATAATGACAGGATAAAAGGCTTGCATATTCAGAACAGAGGCAATTAAACCAAACATATTCAATCCACGGCTGGTTGAATCTGTAGATGCTGTGGCCTGAGGATGGCCAGCTGTAGAGTATGTAAGACAGTACTACATGGAGGGAAAGAAAAACCAGGAGGGAGGACATTCCGCTTTCAATTTCACCTTCCCCTATGAAGCTCAGGTGCTAAAGGCTTGATCTTCAGCTGATGGCACTATATGGGGCTTCTAGAACCCATAAGAAGTAGGGCCTGGTGGAAGAAAGTGAGGTCACTGAGGAATATGTTTTGNGGGGGAATATTAGGAACTCAAGTCTTCCTCTTCTCTCTCTTCACTTCCTAGCAACCATCAGGTGAGCAGCCAAGCTTCACCATGTACTCTCTGCCATGGTGTTCAGCCTTGCCACAGACCAAAGGCACCGTGAGCAAAAAGAAACCTTTCTTCTTTTTAAGCTGATTTNCACAGGCATTTTGTCACAGTGTTACAAAGCTAACAGGAGATGAAAAGTATGAAGATGATGTTTGAGGAGGGATGGGCTGAAGTCATGGGAATGAATTAGCAGGTTGTATGGAATGCCTGGAGGAAAGTGAGTGCTTCAGGCAAAGGGAAGAACAAATCCAACAGCCCCAAGTTAGGCGCTGGCTGGGAGAGAGCTAGAAATAAGAGCGGGCTGGTGAGGCTGAGGACTCCTCAGACTTCCCACACACGTGAGCAGCCCAAACTTCTTCGTGTCCTCTGCCGTCCTCTGAACCCCGAGGAGACCAAACCCTCCTCCATGCCTCTTCCCTCAACTGCATTTATTGACCACTTAGGAAGAGTCTGCAATGTGATGAAAAAAGCCCTTCTTCCCTTGAAAAGCTATTTCGCTGCTTCTTTGCCTGGTGGTCCAAGGTACCATCAGTGGCTTGGCACTTGCCTCAGTAGCATGGGCTGGNTGGCCAANCAGCTCTAAGGATCTCAGCCTTCCCAGCACTGAGATGACAAGTGCGCAATGGTATGCCTGGCTTTCTTTTATGTGGGTTCTGGGGATTGAACTCAGGGACAAATAAATACCTTACCAATTGAGCTGTCTTCAACCCCCTTCCCCCTTCTTCAGTTCTTTAACCTTGAATTCTGAGCTTACAACCCATCCCACAAAGTCTCTTCATTTGCCCTCTACTCTTCACTTACAGGCAGAGGACAACTCTAGCTCTGACAGGGGCATCTCAAGCCTGTAATAGTAGCACTCAGGAGCCTGAGGCAGGAAAATTGCTCTGAGTTTGCAGTTGGTATGAGCTGGGATGGGGTAGAAGGAAGCATGGATTCTGCATCCAGAATCTCTGTCCCAGTGACATTTTTCAGATCTCCCCCTGGCCTGCAAGGTGTCCTGGGAGATTGAGTTTTGTCTTATACATTTTGAGCTTGAGGCCCATGAGCAGAGATCTACAAAGCAGGTCATTGAGTGGCTAGGACTATGATCCAGAAGAGGGGATAGGGGTGCAAACAGCTATGGAGTCACCACAGGTAGTTGGTGAAGGCACACGTGTGAGGCTGGTGATCTCTAGCCATGTGGGGGCTTTAAGAACTGTACCTAGACCAGGTTCCCTGCAGGCTAACTGAGAGCAAGAGTCCAGGGGGTGAAGCTCAGGCCTCTGTAAGTTTAAAAACCTCCCTGGTGATGCTAACACATATTGGGGTTGAGGAACAATGAGCTACTCAACTCATTCTCAATATGTGGCACAGTGGACCCACCCAGAAATCTTTAAGAAGTGTGGCTGTCTGTGTTCCATCCACAGGGGTTCAGACAGAACTGTTCTGGACACAGGCCTGAAGTTTTTAATGTTTGTATGTATTACTTTCAGGTTTGGAGATTGAAGCACGTGGTGTTTGGGGTAGAACTCTGGTCCTTAGGTTTGTACCTCTCCCCACTGAGCTATGTTGCTAGCCCCTGGCCTTGAACTCTTGGACTCATGCAATTTCCTGCTTTTGCTGCCCTCTAAGGAGCTAATACCAGAAGTACAAGCCTCCATGCCTGGCTGGAGGGTTTGTTATTGTTTTTGAAACAGGGCCTCACTTCCTTGAAATATTGTTCAATTGTGTTGACAAGAAAACTCAGCCCACAGTTGCAGAGTGTCTAAGTGATATGGCTGCAGCCACCCCTGGAAGGACAGGAATTTCTTCAGGCAGGCTGTGGGACTCTTGTGTTAAGAGTGCCCTGCTAGCCCCAGACTCCTTTCTAATTGGAANATCATTTCCATAGTGCAAGGGAACTCTTTCTGCCCCCTTTTCAACAACCTGATTTGTANGGGTTTCACCNACCACNGTGTGCACAGTTCCTCTGACCCTTAGCAATAGTACCACCTTAGAGGCAAGAAAATGAGAGATGTCCTCAAGACTCCATGGGATAAGACANGAGCCAGGCCACCACTGAATGCCATGTGTCCAGCCTCATGGAAAAAAAGAGGANGGAGTAGTATGTTGAGGGAGGTGGGCAAGGCTGGGGTATCAGGAGCAAAGCAAGATTGCCCCGGTTCCTGGCTTCACTGTCCCAGAGACAGNCGTGTCTTAGCCTTCCCAAGGTTTAGTTCCTTTGGTCAATACATTCCCTCTTCGCTTCAGTTGGTTGAAACTAGGCCACTTACAGAAATTTAAAGAGCCCTCACAATGTGCAGGCCCTGGCNGGGAACCACTGAATGNGAGTTTTAAGCAGCCCCTTGGAGAGTTCAGGGGGGAATCAGGGGATGAGTCTGTTAATGGCTCATGGGAAGGTTTGGCCAAGTATGCACCTGGCCCTGGGCTCAAACTCCAGTACCGTGGCTCCTGGGAGAGTGAAGTCAGGGCTGTTAGCCAAAAATGCAGCTTTGGCAGCAAAGGTATTTAGGACTTGGGGCAGAAATGAAAATGTAATCTTCTACATCAGAAGGGAGATAGTGTCTAACAGGTTGTGAATAATTCAGAGTTAATTACTAGGAAACTGCCTTCCTTTCTCTTTTTATTCTTTCTTCTGCCTAATGCTTAGGCTGCAGGTTTAGTAGATAATTTTGTTGCAGAAATTCTACTTGAGAAAGAGTGAACCAAGTCCAAGGCTTTCATCTTTTGGGGCTCGAAAGCTGGAGTGCTTGGGGTTCAGGCAGGAAGTTGCCACCCCCATCGTGAGGACTATCTCCAACTCCTGCAAACTACAAGGGACTGTGCCTAGCAGTACAGATGGGTGCCATTACCATGTTGGCGCTGTTGTATCTCATTCAGGGCCTTCTCACTGTCCCACGATCCCATTACACACCCACAACCATCAATTTCAAACCTCATGACTTGATTCAAAGCCTCAATACCCACTCTCTCATCCTCTCTGATACATTAAAAGCAAGCAAGCAAGAAGCAAGCAAACAAAAACCAAACCACAGCATTATTGAGGTATAATTCCTGTAATATAAAAATCAACCCCCTTAAAGCNTGCAATGAAATGATTTTAGCATATTCACACAGTTCTAGAATGCCACCACTGCCTAACTTAGAGTGCTTTACCACCCCGCAAAGAAGCCCCTTACCCAGAAACAACCCCCTCTCCACTACCTCTTCTTTACCAGCCATGACAACCATTAATCTACTTTATCTGGTGTTTCAAAGTAGGATTTGGCTATTCTGGACATTTCATGTAAGTGGGATCATCTGGCGCATGGTCTCTGTACCTGGAATCTGTCATGTAGCATGATGTCCCCATTTTAAAATCTAGGAGCAATGCATAAGGGCCTGCTTTCCCCACATCCTTGCAAACAGTTGCAATAACACAGATATCCTCCAGGGAATCAGTGCAGGATGGTTTGGTTAGAAGGGCCCTACAGAAGTTGGAATCTGTGATACTCAGGTCCCTTATATAAAGTTGTCCACCTTTTGTATTTCAGCTGTCCTATGGGGCGCCACACAAGAGCTCATTGTGATTTGAATTTGCATTTCCCTAGTGACTGATGATACTAACCGTCTTTTTATTTGCTTAGCCATCATTTATATGGCTTATTTGCCCAGGGCTGGGATATGGTCCGGTGGTAGAGCACTTGCTTAGCATGCACAAGGCCATAGATTCAGTCTCCAGAACTGTGAACAGCAAGAAAAACAAATAAATCTGCTGTCTATTTAAAAATTGTTAGTTTCTGTTCTACCATTGGGTTATAGTAGTTTTTTCAGATAGTCTCCATGTAAGTCATTTTCAAATATTTTCTCTTATTCTCTGGGTTTTCTTCTCTCCCTTTCTATTTAAAGACTTATTTTACTCCTTAATTATGTATATATCTGTGTATATACATGTGTGTATGCNTNCCCATGGAGGCCAGAAGAGGGTGTCAGATCCCCTGGCCCTGGAGTTACAGGTTGTTGTGAGCCACCCAACATGGGAGCTAGGAACAGAACTTGGGTCTTGAGCAAAAGCAGCAAGGGATCTTAAACCCCTCCCCTGACTCCAGAACATTCTCCAGCCTCTTTGTTTTTGTGAGGGAGGTGCTTATTCTGTGGCTTATACTGGCTTAGAACTCACTACATAGCCCAGGCTGGCCTGGAACTTGTGGCCATCCTCTTAGTCTCCCAAGTGCTAGGATGACAAACATGAACCATCATACCTGGCTTTCTTTGCACTTAAACTTTTTTTAAATGATTGTATTTGGTGTGTGTGTGTGTGTGTGTGTGTGTGTGTGTGTGTGTGTGTGTGTACTTTCATGTGTGCTCCATGGTACAAATGTGGAGGCCAGAGGAGAAATTGCAAGAGCTGCTCTCTTACCATGTGGGGTGCTGATGATTGAACTCAGGTTGTCAGATTCTCTCTTACCATGTGGGTGCTNGTGATTGAATTCAGGTTGTCAGATTTAGCAGCAAGTAGCTTTACCAGCTGTGCCATCTTGCTGGCTTCTCTTCACTTTATTGATGGTGTCAATTTATATACAACATTGAACACCTTGTGCTCAGTTTATTTCTTATTTTCACTAGTGCTTTTGGTGTGACAGTTGAGAGGCCGCGGTGATTTATTTATACATCTTCATGTGGAGGTTTTACAGTGTCAGCTCTTACATTTAAGGATGATTGGTTTTGAATTTGTTTTCCGTGTGGTGTGAGGCAGTGGCTGTATAAGGCGTAGCACCTGCTTCGCTCAGCTCCCATTATCAGTCCCAGCTCCACGGCTCCACTCCCTTGCTGTGTAATGATGACCCACTATCATTGNTTCTTGAGACTTTGATACTTTATCTGTAAGACCAAAACCCAAATTCAGAGTGTATTATTCAGGGTTTTCTAGAGCAGTGGTTTTCAACTTGTGGGTTGTGACCCCTTCAGCAAACTTCTATCTCNAAAAATATTTACATTATGATCATAACAGTATAAAAATTACAGTTATGAAGTAGCAATGGAAATAATTTTATGATACTTACCNGGAGTGGGACATTCCATGATCATAAAAATAATTTTATGGTTGGAAGTCACCAAAACATGAGGAACTGTATTAAAGGTGGCAGCATTAGGAAGACTGAGAACNATTACTCTAGAGGAACAGAAATGATAGAATGGATATATATTAAAAAGAGTTTCATTAGATTGATTTACATCACAGAGTTTGGGTAGTCCAACAATGATCTGTCTTCATGCTGGAGATGCTGAGGACCTGGTGGAATGCCTCAGCAGCTCCAAGCTGGCACTGACCTGGGTNTTCCTGGGGAGCTGAGGCTTTTCAGTCTACATTGGAAGGCTGTAGAAGCTGGTTCTGACCCCAGTGAAGGAATGTAGCAACAGCACACCAGCAACTGACAGCAGCCACCCAGTGGATGACCTCACCAGTGAGGAANGGAAGCAACGAGGCAAAAAGCAGAACTTTCCCCTTGGACCTCCTTTTACATGGCTGCNGTGGAAGGTGCCACCCACATTTGGAGTGGACCTTCTGGCTTCAGATAACCTGATCGAGAAAATCCCTCAGAAGTATGCAGAGGTATGCAGAGGTATGCAGATAGGATAGGTATCTCTTAGTCGATTCCAGATCCAGTCAAGTTGATAATTAAGATTTCTCACCACATGTTGGTTTTTAAAACAAACTTTTAAATTAAAATATAGTTTATATAGAATAAGATTTAAGTATCAGGAGTGTTCACTTTGATGAATCTAAAGTATTGCGTACATCTGTATAATAGCCACCCTGAAGTGACATGAGACATCTCCATCTTCCCAGAAAGTTCATTTGTACCTGTCTAGTCAACCTAACTCCATNGCCATAGTCATGTGACCAGGACCTCATACAAATGCTGTAATGCAGTACGTTCTCTTTGTGACTGTCTTAGTTTGCTTTCTACTGTTGTGATAAAACACTGCCCTAAAACAGATTTGGGAGGAAAGGAAGGGTCTATTTCAGCTTATACATCCCAGGTCACAGTGTATTGAGGAAAGGCGAGGCAGGAACTGAAGCAGAGACTATGGAGAAACACTGTTTATTGGATTGCTTCTCATGGTTTTTTCAGTTTGCTTTCTTGTATTGTGTGAGTCTGTGGGAGTCCAGCTCCGACCTGCTCCCACCTTTCGAAGGGTTCTTAGATGGAGGAGAGAGGAATGAAGAAATATTAGGTAGAATGATAGACCTAGATGATGAGGAGAAAGATAGAGACACAGGATAACTTCGGGAGGGCCTGTATCAATACCCAACAGCCCAGAGCTTTATTCAAAAGGACTTTTTATAATATGCCAGGGGAGAGGCAAAAGACCTCCCCCGTGCAAGATCAAAGCACACTGTACAGCCAAGTGTCGACCCTTCCAAACACCTGGTAAACATGCCCATGGCCAAATCATCTCCTTATGCAGCCCTGCTGGGTAAAGTAAGCCCAGATTATCTGACCCTGAGTCATTTGGGCTTCCATATTATATAACCCAGGACTCAGGGGTATGACCACCCATAACAGTCTGGGTCTTCTCATATCTAATATTAATCAAGAAAATGTCCCACAGGCTTGCCTACAAACCAATCTTATGGAGGCATGTTCTCATTTGAGGTGATGGCTTTTCCCAGATGACTTTAGGTTCTAAAAAGTTGACAACAAACAACCAAAATAACAACAGGACAGTGACTAGCTTCTTTTGTGCAATGTCTTTCTCTTTTGAGCTTCATTTATGCTTTCATGGATACCAGTGGTTAATTGTTTTGTATTGCTGAGNAGTATTCCATTATCCATCTTTATCTTAATAGATATATATATCAACCCTCATTCAAGGCTATTCTGGTTAGTGTTGCCATGTGCATTTGCATGTGAAGCCTTCGTTGAAATGTTTTTGGTCAACTTTGGTAAATACCTGTGCCTGGAGTTACCAGGTCCTATAATGCACATTTAACTTNGTAAGAAAACTCCAAATATTAGTCATTTCAAATAGTGGTGCATGGCAGGTGCAGTTGCTCCAGGTGCTTGGTGACATCTGGAGCTGTCACTCTGTGGGACTGTAGCCATTCTAACANCTGTGAGGTGATGCATCATATTAATTTGAATTGATTTTTACTTTGGTGACTAACAAGAATGAGTACCATTTCATGCACTTACTGACCATCTGTGCCTTCACTTTTCTGATTGTTCATACTCTCATCCAAGAAAAATGTCAAGTTCTTCCATTTTTATTGTTAATTTAGAGGAGCTCTTTGTATATTTTGGATACTGTTCCTTGGATAAAGTTACTGTGTTTTTGTGTTGTTTATTTTAGTGTGTGCACATCAGTTTAGAGATTCAAATGATGAACTGCATGTTAGGCACAGTACTTGGCATATAATAATTATTCAAAGAGCAGAGGCCACAAGGGGCTGACTCTCTACCCCCTGCCCATCCCTCCATAGCTGAACAACATCTTCCAATTTTAGGGTTTCCAATCACTTTCTCTCAACAGAGATCTTGTTATAAATGATGCTCTTAAAAAAAAAACCTTTATTGTTTGCTAAAACAGTTTAAACCTACATTTCTTCTGTTTAAAGCAATGTTAGGCAGGAAGAAAATCAAGGACAGTGTGTATAGTAACCTTTTCTTGCCTCTGAACATTTTAAGATTTTTTTTTTATTTCTTTCCTCCATTGGTCTTCTTTTGAGACAGTGTCTTGCTATTGGTAGCCCAGGCAGACCTCCTGCCTCAGTTTCCTAAGCGCTGGGATTATGGAAGTGCCCAATCACATCCAGCCCTGATTTTTCTGTTCATTCATTTTGTTGTTGTTGTAACAGTGCTAGGGTGTAAATGGATGTTTCCTGTCTCGATCTTCTGGTCCCAAATAATGGATTCAGAGGCTGAATATGAATTATAAATGCTTGGCCAATAGCTCAGGCTTGTTACTAGCTAACTCTTACATTCACATTAACCCATTTCTATTCATCTGTGTATTGCCATGTGGCTTGTGGCTTTACCTGCCCTCTAGCATGTCTTGCTTCCTGGCTGGCTGGCTGGCATCCCTTGACTCCACCTTCCTTCTTCCCATCATTCTCAGTTTGGCTTTCCCACCTAACTTCCTGCCCAGCGACCAGTCTGTCAGCTTTTTATTAACCAATGGGAGTAATACATATTCATAGTGTAGAAAAGGATTGTTCCACAGCACTAGGGATTGAANCCATGGCCTTGTATATACAAGGCAAGAGGTCTACTANTGACTGAGCCATATTTCCAATCCACTTCTTGTTTGTTACTGTTATTTTTATTACTACTATCATTAATTTATCCTTCAGACTAGGTCATGCTAAGTTACACAGGCTGGTCTTGAACGTTGTACTTGTGGTCCTCCTCTCTCAGCCTCCCGAGTAGCTGGGATTATAGACACATGCCACCCGGCTCAGTGTCCTAGTCACTGTTCTATTGCTGTGAAGAGACATAATGACCATGGCAGTTCCTATACAAAAGAAAGCATTTAACTGGGGCTGGCTTACAGTTTCAGAGGTTTTAGCCCATTATCATCATGGCAGGAAGCATGGTGGCNACGTGGTGCTGGAGCAGTAGCTGAAAGCTACATCCTAATGCAGGCAGAGGCGCCGGGTGGGGAAAGAGACTAGTCTGGCATGGGTTTTTGAAATCTCAAAGCCCACCCCAAGTGACACACTTCCTTCAACAAGGCCACATCTCCTAATCCTTCTAATCCTATCAAAGAGCTCTACTCCTTGGTGACTAAACATTCAGATGAATCTATTGGNGGGTTGGCATTCTCATTCAAACCACTGCACTTGGCTATTTTNTCTTTGTTCCTAATGCTATCAACCATTTGCACCATGATGTACCTGGATGTGGGACTTCTAAAACTCACCTTACTTATCAGTGCCTTTAACTGGTAAGTTTCATTTGCCAACCACAAGGGCTGGTTTAATTATTAGTGTTTTTTTTCCAGTAAATTTTGTACTCATTGACCTGAGTTTGGAGTCCCCCACTCCTCCTATGTCCCCACTTTTCCTACAGATTCTCCATGTCTTGAGGAAATGGGTTCATCTAGTTTTGTTTGCNTTTTGTGAGCTGACTGCTGCNCTGGCTTTAGCTTTGGCATACTGCTTCTGAGCNTCTGATAGTACTTTCCTGCATTCCNGTGAACTGATAAATCAGTTTCATGTGAGGTGGAGTAATGACAACAGGATGCTTGTACCGAACCAGTCTCCAAGGGAACTCTCTAGACGTGACATACAGAGCAGCTACCTGGCTCACTGGAGATGCTCAGCTAGTCATCTGCAGAGTCAGATGAAGAGATGGGTGGTAGGGAAGGAGGCTTCAGATACTGCAGCGCTCGCTTGCTTATGTAATACAGGGCTCCGGAGGATGGGATGTTGACTCTGGCTCANTTGAGTACTCACTTGGTGACTCTGAGTGAGTGACTCTACCTCCCTCCAGCTTTACTTTCCTCATTCAGAAAATGGAGATAATATCTCCTGCTTGGTGGCACTGCCCCGAGGANTCACGGCACAGTGAACACCAAGCGCTCAGAACGGCCCCTATCAGAGAAGATTAAACTTGGTTGAAATCGCACAAACGATTTTGAATCGGAAACCGTGTTTGAGGCATGTGATCTGGTGCTCTTACCAGCTGTCCCTCCCACCCCAGTGCTTCCTCATTCACCTGCCTCTTCCTACTCTTGTGCTCCAATCCACCCACTCACTCAAATGTGCAAAGCCTCCCAAGCAACCCAGAAACCTGCCACGCAGTCTTCCCCTTAATGGGCCTTACTAAAAACCCTTAACTGAGCCTGTCATCACTGGAGGTAGGAGGTGAGTGAGCAATCAGCATCCTTTACTTAATGGGCCTATACTTCTCTCAGGGTGCCCGTACCAATTAGGAGATGGAAACAAAATTTTAATCTCCTTTCTTTATGGGCACAGTACATCTGTGGTTGAGATACCCTTGACAGATGAATATTTGAGAATACCATACCTGGGATGGCATCTCACAGTGACATAGAGAAATCACCCTGTAAGTCAAACTTTAGATACACAAACATGGGAAGTAGTGAGATGGCTCTTTGGGTAAAGGTACTTGCTGCAAAGCATGGTAACCTGAGTTCTATTCCAGGGATTCACGTGATGGAAGGAGAGAGCTAGCTCCTACAAGTTGTCCTCTGACCTTCATACTATGTGTACACACACACACACACACACACACACACACACACACACAGTAAAATAAAATAAAATGGAAGCGACTTTTAGCTTCTTGAAACTATTATCTAACAGAGGCATGTGTGAGTGGGCATGTGTGTAACTAATACATGTTTGGCATTATTATAACCTTTATGCATTTTTGCAGAATGTCTCCCTTCTCTGTCGCCTCAGCCGTGTTCGCAGAATGACTGGGAGGAAACATAGNTCTTCCTCCTCAGACTGCAGTGGCCAGCATCCAAAGGATACTGTGCCCAGACGTCTGGGGTTGCCAAGGGTCCACTCCAGCTGGGCAGGAGCTCCTGGATGTCTCTCTGTGTCCTTGCACTATGAGGCCTCTTTTTGCTTTGTTTTTTAAATATTTCCCGAAGCTCTAATTGCTACACTTCCTCAAATGTTTTTTAATACAGGCAATCAGTGACTACTGCAATTAGGAGGGCCTAATTACCATCGGCATTCTTTTTCTTCTGAGAAACCACCATTGGAACAGTCACAAATAAACCTTAATGAAGACCAAAGATCTTTTCACAATCGAAAGCCACTTGTAATCATGATCTCTTATTGTCAGAGCCAGCAGGCAGAGGAGTCCTTTGAAGGACTATTGCATATGCAGCAGCAGGAGCAGCAGCAGCAGCAGCAGCAGCAGCAGCAGCAGCAGCAGCTCTGGGGCCAGGACTTTATTGCTCTTCAGGGGGCATAGGGGACTTGTATTTCACCTATTGTTGGTGGTATACTTTGTCTGTTGAAGTTGCTTAAGTCATACCTTTAAAGAAAGTTTCCTAAAGGGCTGGAGAGGTGGCTCAGTAGGTAAAGTGCTTGCCATGCAAGCATGAGGACCTGAGTTCAGTCCCAGGCACCGACAGAAAAGGCTGGGTACAGTGGGACATGCCTGAAATCTCAGTACTGGGGAGCAGAAAGAGAAGGATCCCTGGGGCTCGCTAGCCAAAAGAAGGTGGAGAGCAACTGAAGAAGTCAACTTCTGGCCTCNNTATGCATGTGTACTCACATGCGCACATGAACAATACACATACAAGTGACTCCCAAAACATAGTGTGTGAAATCACCAAGAGCCAGAGAAGCCCAGGGAAGGCTGTTGCTTGTTTGCTGCTGCCACCTCTGAATTCACTATTGTGGAGATGAGCTGAAGCCAGCACCTCTGCACCTGCTCCACCACTGGGACCCTTCAGAGCACAGTGGTCCTGTTTGGCATCTGCATGGTGCAGCTTACCAACCATCCCTTTTGCCAGATGTTACCCGGAGCCAGACAGGGCAGGGGACTCTGGAGTGTGGTCTAAGGGGAACCAAACTGACAATAGAAAATACAGCTCTCATGGAAGCATGTTTGTGCTGGATAATGTGGCTCATGGGNTGGCACCCTCTAGTTGTGAGATTGTGCCTCTAGAAGAGTCGACGTGCCAGCCTCAGGACACTGGCACAGCTTCCCCAGATGCATAGGAGGGAGATAGCAAGCCCCTTCCCATCCCTGTCTCCATGCCCCTCAAGATAAAACATGATGATGTGTTTGTGCAGCCTCCCGGGAGGCTGAGCTAGGAGGGTCACTTGAGCCCTGCAGGAGTCATGAGTTTGGAGTTAGTCTGGGCAGCAGAGTGAGAGGGCTCTCATTCCTTTACTGTCCCCTCGTTCTCAATCTTGCTCTAGTTTTTAAAATAGTGAGGNCTGGAGCNGAAGCTCAGTGGTGTTTCAGGCAAACACCTGCAATCCTGGCCATAGAGAGAGGGAGGCAGGAAGAGGAGAAGCCTGAGGTCATTTTCTCTGACACATGGTGGCACACACCTTTAATCCCAGCACTGGGAGGCAGAGGCAGGTGGATCTCTATGAGTTCCAGGGCAGCCTGGTCTACAGAGTGAGTTCCAGGACAGGCTCCAAAAGCTACACAGAGAAACTCTGTCTTGAGAAACCAAAAAAAGAAAAGAAAANGAGAAACTTATAAGTTGGAAAGTGAAAGGTCCTGGATGCAGGTTCAAGAGGGACACTGAGACAGATTTTTGGGGATGTGTGTGTGTGTAAAAGTTGAGTAGAAGAGGTATTAATACCGTGGACAAACAGACAGAGAGGAACAGGATGGGGAGGGATTTGAAAGAAGTTCAGGATCNGGCACCAGAGACAGACAGTGTGGTGGTGGTTACGAGAGAAGGGGGTGTAAAGAGAGGAAATCAGGGACCAAGTAGCAGAAGTAGGAGTCTCTTCTATCAGTGGTTCTCAACGGGTGAGTTGTGACCCCTTTTGGGGTCGAATGACTTTCACAGGGATTAGCTAGGACCATTGGAAACACAGATATTTACATAATGATTCATAACAATAGCAAGATTACAGTTATGAAGTAGCAATGAAAATAATTTTATGGTTGAGGGGGTGTTACTGCAACATGAGGAATTGTATTAAAGGGTCTCAGCATTAGGAAGGTTGAGAACCACTGTCATGTCTTTCTGGGGGTAGGAGCATTTTCACAGCACAAGCTTGCTGGTAGACTCTCTGATTCCCAGGGAGGAGCAGAGCAGAGGGTGGGGACCAGAAACTGTAGCCACCAATACTCTCTTTGATGTAAACTCACTTCCCCAAGTCTGATGGTTTGCATGAGAATGNCACCCCCCCATAGGCTCATATATTTGAGTACTTGACCCCCACTTGATGGAACTGTTTGGGAAGGATCAGGAGATGTGACCTTATTGGAAGAGGTATGTCATTAGGGAGAGGGGAGCTTGCAGTTTCAAAAGACTTGTGCCTTTCCCACGGTGCCCACTTTCTGCCTCCCACTGTGGATCAAGGTGTGAACTCTCAGTTGCTGTTCCAGCTGCCTATCTCCGTGCCTTGATCTGCCATCATAAACTAACCATGTGAAACCTTATGCCCCCTCAAACTCTCTCTTTTATAAGTCACCTTGGTCATGGTATTTTNTCACAACAATAGAAAAGTAACCAAGATACTGGATGAGAGCGATCTGAGCACCTGTAAGTCTGTTAGCTCAGAACTCACNGGCAGTNCCTCAGTAGAATGCCTATGGGTATCTGTGAGAAGTGAAGGGCTGCTGTAGCTGCCTGAGCAGCATCTCAATTCTAACATTACATTCTTCCTTACTTTCTCCCCGCCCCCACCTTTACACAGAGAGAGTCCCATTGTATGGCCCTGGCTGACCTGGAACTCTTGAAGATCAGGCTNGCCTTGAACTCACAGAGATCTGACTACCTCTACCTCCAAAGTGCTGGGATTAAAGGTGTGTGCCATCGCACTGAACCCCTAACATTACATTCTTAAAGAAAGTAGCTGAGGAAGATAACCCCACATTGAGCTTTGACCTCCACATGCATACATACACACATGCATTCACATTTGCACATACCTATACATTCATGAAGATGTATGACCATAACACACACACACACACACACACACACACACACACACACACACAGAGAGAGAGAGAGAGAGAGAGAGAGAGAGAGATAGGGCAGTAACTGGGTTTAGCATGGTGATTATTGTAAGCTGGTCGTTAATAATCTTTTGACTGCAGTGTCCCCACAAATCTTGAAAGTATCTCAGTTACTGTTTAGTGTCTTCAGGCTTGAAATAGGACAAGAGAGGTTATGTAGGGTCAATCAAGTGTGTGCTGCTGGTTTTTAGATGAATACTTAAACAGTTAACATGTCCAGCCAGGTGCAGAGTGAAGCAAGAGTGGGACTTAACATTCAAGGTGGCAAAGGGAACAGAAAGCAGAGGCAGAGATGGCAAGCTTTTGTCCTGCTTTTAGTTGCCTACCAGATGTCCTCAGACCCAAGGGACGGGTCGGAGCTGTGGGCCAAAGCAACTTCTTAGTCCTTGCTACATAAAGAGNAATCCTTTCCATTGGAGGGAAAGCAGGGGACAGACTTCCATAAGAGGAATCTCCCGGTGTGGGACCTTCCCAGCCCCCACTAACAGCTCTACACAAGCTCTGGAGGGGAGACCTGCCACACAGGAACCGGGTGTGGACTCCNTGCAGGTGCAAGTGATCTTGCTGAAATATGAGTTACTTCTGCCCAGTCTTGTGACAGGGTTATGAAGAATACGAAAGGGTTAACACANCAGANACCTGACGTTGTCCAGGTCTAATATTAGTCATAAGGGAGTTTAATATTCCCACAGACCTGGAAGGAACTTGCTGTGTTAAACCTCTGCCTTTGTGTTCAAAGCAGACATTATCTTCTCAATGTGGGACCTGTCTCTTATACACATCTAGATGTGTATAAGAGACAGGACCCAAGATGCCTTACACAGAATATCTGGAGCCTGACCTCTAGTGGCCTGTGGCACCTTATACCAACTGGCCAGGCTCAAGAAAAACAGCCTAGTCTGTAAAATTTCCTATTTAACNAGATGATGAGAGGTCTCTCTGTCCCCTTAGCTATACACTAGTACAGGACTCATGCAATTAGACCAAGTAACTCCCCCCTCAACTGCTACAAAACAACAACAACAACAACAAAACCCCAAAACAAAGACAAAACAAAACAAACCCTTCCACCTCGTCTCCGTGACAGGANGCTCTCTTGGGGAATGGGCCCACTGCAATATTTTTCAATAAATTCTCTNCNCATGTCTTGGTAAATTCTTTTACTGTCAGAGTCACCAGACTTCCCTATGCCATTTTACACAGAACCTGTGCCTTTGTGTTTAATAGCACTATGTTTCTGTGGCTCAGTGATTCTCTGTTCTTCAAACNTCCCTAGAAGCCCTAAGGGAAACGATTCNATACAGCTAGTGGGTAGGATTAGGATTTGGGACTCTCTAATGTGTTCTTATCTATTTAGTGTGGTGAGGCGATGATCCACAAGGTCCTTCACAGGTTTGTCGTGTTTAATCCTCACATATTCAAGTTGCCCTGTTCAAGGCTGGGGATATATGTGAAAGATCCATGGGTCCCAACAGACTAGGTATGGCCATTTGATCCTAAAAATCCAGGGTGAGAAAGTGATGGTGAAATAGGCTAAGGGTTTATTCTAGATGACCACACTGAGAGC
>LZPO01044457.1:169244-185151 GCA_001675575.1 Neotoma lepida | reverse complement strand
ATGGTCACACTGCATCCACAGTCAGGAGGCAGCAGGAGGCCATGGTCACACTGCATCCACAGTCAGGGGAGCAGCAGGAGGCCATGGTCACACCACATCCACAGTTAGGGAGCAGCAGGAGGCCATGGTCACCTCACATCCACAGTCAGGAAGCAGAGAGAGCCGAGTGCTGCTTAGGCCACTTCCTTCTTTTCACCCAGGCTTCCTGGAATGGTGTTGCCCACCTCTAGGTCTTTCCACCTCAAGTGACCCAACCTCAAACTTTCTTATAGGCCTACCTGGATGATTTTTCTCTTAGATGATCCTAAATCCTATGAAGTTGACAATCAATAGTAACCGCCATAGAATGAAAATACAGGAAAAATGGAAAGATTGGGCCCTTGAATGTATTGTTAAGCTGCTGAATTCACTAACCTTGTGGCTCTTCACCTAGATATTTGTTCTCAAAGAGGGTATATTTTTCTTATTTAAATTGTATGGCAGAGATTACTAGTCACCTGCTAAAGATATGTGCATGGGTTATATGATGTAGTTACTATCCGGAAGCAGTTCTCGCCCTGAGGATGACATTTTCAGCATCCTTTCCTCTGGACTCTACACAGAACCACATGGCTGGTTCTCACCAGTGGATGGGACATGAAGTATGCAAGTTCCGGGCCAAGGTGGTGAAGTTCAAGTTCATGATCCTTTGGCTTCTCACCACCTTTCTGCCTTCTCCTTCTCATCTTCCAGGTGGCAGTTGCCAGTGTGATTCCAGANCTCAAGATGGCAGAACTACCAAACAAGTCTGTGTGGCTCCCGAGTCACTGCCTGGCATAGAGTCACCCAGGGGGAGTGCTGGACCAGAAACACTTGTTCTGGTCTTTGTGGAACCAAAAAATGAAGGTCTATTGTGATTTTGTGTTGATTTGCAATAACGTAATCTAAGTCTTCCTGACCAGTGTAAGCTGACTAAGCAGGAGTTAGGTGGTGGCCACTGCATCNGAAACAGGAAACGATCCTCAGGTCCAGATCACTGTCATTTTATACCTTTAATTTAATTTAATGCTTTTTGAGACAGGATCTTGATATGTAGCCATGGTTGGCCTTGAACATGTGGTGATCCCCCTGCCTCTAGTATACTGGGATTACAGGTGTATACCACCATGCCTAGCCAGATTGCTGTTTTAAGATTGATTTGGGGAGCTAGGGACATAGCTTAGTGTAGCCCGATTGCCATGAACATGTAAAGTCACAATTTCAATCCTTAGCATTACTTCCTTGAGTTCCTTTTTTATTTTCAAAGAAGTAATTAATATGCAATGAGTATTTCTGAGTTGCTTGCTTTAGTTTGGTGGCCTGGCCTCTTCATTGTCATTATGATGACTTTGATTTTACAGTTTACCAAACCCTTAGACCCCAACACATGGGTTCCAGTTCCTAGATCTCTCTGTCTTAGCCCTTTGTAGACTGAACTGACTTCAAGGCTGTGTTCTTCTGACTCGATGCCACTGGTCTCTAGGGACTTAGCCCCCCCACTATCATTGGGTGTTCTTCAGTTCTAGAAGCTTCAGAGATACCAGTTCTGGTCAGTGTTCATTTAGTAATTAAGAACAGAAACACATTCAGGCTTTCTCAAGGAGTAGGGGGGCTGTGAAGGAGTGCAGAAAAAGTGCCCAGGGGTCTGAGAACAGGATATAGTTAGGCCTTGAGGAAATAAGGCAGCAAAGAAACCAAGAAACTAAGGCCATGGTGCTGCATCTGATTTTCCCTACAGAGCTTGCAGTATATTCTTCCCCTCCTCCCTCCCTCCCTCCCTCCCTCCCTCGCTCTCTCCCTCCCTCTTTCCCTTCCTTTCAGTGTTTGAGCCCCATTGGGCATTAGACATGAAGGATACAGTAGATAACAAGATAGCCAAGAACTCTGATTCTACGGGAAACTTGTAAAAACCTAAGTAAATGAAATACAACACTACAAAATATACAAAAATTTGAGTCATCAAGGGAACAAGTGTAGATTATAGTAAAGAATCACAGGCCATCTAACTTAGAGAGCTTGGTGAAGAATTCCTCTCTGAAGAAGTGAACNGTGAGCTCAGACCTGAAGGATGAGAAGAAGCTAGGCATTTAGAGAGACAGAGAGTTCAGGCTGAGGGAGCAACAACTGCACAGGCAAGAAATGCATTTAGCTCGATCAAGGACTGAAATAGGGAGATGGCAAGACTGGGGTGCAGGCTGCAGTATGCACACGGCATGGACTATAGGTGAGTAGGTCAGTAGACTTTTGGAATGCAAGATCCTTCTGCACATAGGAAAATGTAGGATTTACGTAAGCACAGTTGAAACTTTGTAGGTTGTTGTATGCTATTTGTTTGTTTGTATGCTGAACTGTCTCCTGCACCTGTCTCTTATACACATCTAGATGTGTATAAGAGACAGGACTATAGGTGAGTAGGTCAGTAGACTTTTGGAATGCAAGATCCTTCTGCACATAGGAAAATGTAGGATTTACGTAAGCACAGTTGAAACTTTGTAGGTTGTTGTATGCTATTTGTTTGTTTGTATGCTGAACTGTCTCCTGCACAGTCTCATGTGCTTAAGGCTTGTTCCCCAACTGGTTGTCTAATAATTGAGAGGTAATTGGATCCTAAGGAGTCTAGCCTCATAATCAATTCCTTGATGGATTCACAATACAATGGCATGTTGGGAGGTGGTGGGGTGTCAGAGGTGAAGCCTGGCTGGAGGAAGCACATCAACAGGGGACATGCCCTGCAAAGATGTGCTTTGTCCCCAGCCTTTTGCTATGTCTCCTCCTTGATTCCTGGATGTCAGGAGCTGGACAGCTCTTTTCCACTGTGCTCCCATCACCACAACATTCTGCCCCACTGTAGACCTGAAGCAATGGAGGAGCTGGACAACCTTGGACAGAAGCCTCTGAAACACAAGTCAAGAGAAATCGTTCCNTCCTTAAGTTGCTGTCTCAGGCATTTTGTCTAGGGATGGAAGGCTGATTGATACAGTTGTTCTCTTTACCATGTAGTTCTTGATCATTTTAACTTGCCTTTAGCCTATGGTTAATGTTCTCCTCTCAGACCCTCTCAAATCCTTTCCATTCTGTTCCCTATAGCCAATTAGCAGTTGCCTGCTGGGTATTTAGTTAATACTTCCAGTGTAGATGATTTGATTAGTCCTGCTTATCTTTTGTAGTGCAGCCACAAATTCCAGGCCACTGGCCATCCAGTGAATGTCTTATCAGGCCTTTGGTCAGGCACAGTCCTCTGATCCATCAACTGTGGCTGGGAGCAGAGTCATGTTCAGAACACAGTGATGTCCACTTACTATGATGAAGCAGTCTATGAGCTAAGTGTGAAGGAGATGGACCCAGAGATGATTGAAGAAAGTAGTATTTTCCTGCGAACATATCTTACCAAACTTCTGAAAATCGAAAATGTGTGTTGGAGTTTTTGGTTTATCTTGGATTAAATGCGTGTGTGTGTGTGTGTGTGTGTGTGTGTGTGTGTGTACATGTGCATGTGCTCATGGTGAGAGAGGAAGCAGGGTGGGAGGTTTTGCACGGGTGATGCATGCCATGGCACATGTGTGGAGGTCAGGACAACCTGCAGGAGTTGGCTCTCTCTTTTTATCTCGTGGGTTCTGGGGAACAAACTCAGGTCATCAGCCTTGGGAGCAAGCACCTTTACCCACTGAGCCAACTTGCCGGCCTCTCTACTTGAGTTTTTGAGACAAGATCTGGAACTGAATGTGGAGCATGCTGTTTCAGTTAGACTGGTTAGTCACTAAGCCTGCAGGGTTTGCCTGCCTCTGTCCCTGTGGTACTGGGGTTACTGATGTAGATCACTATACCTGGCTTTTATATGGGTGCTGGNGATCTTAAGCCAGGTCTTCTTACTTATGCAGCAAGCACTTTATCCATTGGACCTGATTAAACTTTCAAATGACCTCTGATTAAATGAATGCACTCAAGGTCTAAAGCCATAGCCCTTAACATGCCTACAAACTTGCACCCTCCAGAATGCCTCCAAACTTGCACCCTCCAGAATGCCTCCAAACTGGCATCCTCCAGAATGCCTACGAACTCACATCCTCTAGAATGCCTCCAAACTAGCATCCTTCAGCATGCCTCCAAACTGGCATCCTCCAGAATGCCTCCAAACTCACATTCTCCAGAATGCCTACGAACTCACATCCTCCAGAATGCCTCCAAACTCACATCCTCCAGAATGCCTACGAACTCTCATCCTCCAGAATGCCTACAAACTGGCATCCTCCAGACCCAGCTTCCCTTGCTGGTCTCAGCTGATGCTGCTTTTCTTCCTAGGCTGTCACCAGGCTTCCTGGATTTTATTTTATTTTTTATCCCCCTAAGCCCCTAGTCTCAGGGTGTTTGTACATACCACATTCCCACCCCTTACACACTTTTTNCCTTTTATTTGAATAACTAACTTTTAGGTCTGATCCTAGTATTACTTTCTTTTCTTAACCACCCTCTAACTTGGGAGACCCTGTTTATATCCCTCTGCCCTTTGTTTGGTATGCAGTGTTTTTATGGAGCAGGGAACCATTTTAAACAGTGTGGATTGCTATGCTCCCTGAACACCGTCTCCCTCACCAGACNGAGAGTGGTGTGAGGACAGAGGTCATAGCTGTTGAGATCATGGCTGCTTCTATGATCTAAGTCCTGAAGGAGCTGAATGACTTAGAACCCAGAGATGAATGAGGAAAGCAATATTTTCCTGGGAACATCTCTTACCAAATTTCTGAAAATAGAAAATATGTGTTGGAGTTTCTGATATATCTTGGATTAAAATGTGTGTGTGTGTGTGGTGGGTGACAGGCGCTTGATAAGTGCTGACTGGTGAAATGGCTCAGCAGGTAAAGACACTGCTGTTAAGATGACCCAACTTCTGTCCCTGGAACCCACATGGTGGAAGGAGCAAATTGACTCCTGCAAATTGTTGCCTGCCTTCCGTATACATGTCATGACACAGCCCCACATTCCTTTTATGGAACAAGGAACATNTAAATAAAATAAATAAAAATAAATGATAAGTAATGGCTGCATGAGGGGNTGCGTGCCAGGAAGCAGAGACTGTGTGTCCCAGGGACTCACTGCTGCAAAGACATCACAGAAAGCCTGGAGCTTGATCTTGGCTTGGAGGGAGAGGTTTGGGGAAGGAGAAGTGAGAACATTGCAAGTAGAACTAAGATTTATTAATAAGGCAAAGAACTGGGAACCAGTGTGACGTAGCCGTGGTACCATGACACNGTGGCCTGACCAGAGCTGGGGTGAGTGGATGTNAAGAGGAATCCCCTAGAGGAAAAGCATAAACTTGAGAACAGTATGAAGTAATACTTTACTTTTTGTTATATTTTGAAACAGGGTCTTGTTGTATAGCCCAAGACTGTCTCATACTCACAATCCTCCTGTCCCCACCCACCCCTTGCTGAGAGTGGAGGTGTGTGCCATCACCCTTGAAGAATGGCTTGTGTTTGTATGGATGGTGTGATACTTCAATTTCTTTTCCAAATGACTTATGACTATGAACTCAATCCTCCTAACAAACNNATTGAGTCCTGTTTTGACTTTATCGATTGGTCAGTTGGTTCATTGGTTATAGCGATGGGGATTCAACTCAGGACCTTGTGGATTCAGACATGTCAGCTACAGCTGCACAGTGTGGTGCTTAAATACCAGGATATGCAAGCCTCCCGTCTAGAAAGGGCAGAACATCTGTTCTCAAGGTAGGGGGAGAGAACTACGCACTAAAAAATGGACAAGAAGCCCAGGGTTCTGGTTTTGAGGGTGGGAGAAGGATGTTGCTGGTCTAGAAATGGAGAGCTGGGGAAAGGAGCCAGACTTAGTGGAGGAGATGGAGCAACCANGAAACCTCTGTGATGGCTGTTGCATAGGCTGTGGGGTCAGGCAAGCATGGGTTATGCTTCTACGTTGCTACGTATTGTTAAGTTTCAACTCTATCCAATGGTTTAATAATAACTGCCTCAAAGGTTAGGACTCAACTGGACAAAGTGAGTGATGTTTGTAAAATGGTACTATTCATGGAAGGCAGAGGATCAGTAAAGGGGGAGTTGTGGTGCGTGTCTGTGTGTGTGTGTGTATGTGTGTGTTTGCACATGTGCATACATGTGGAAGCCAGGGAACAACCTCTGATGTTGTTTCTCAGGAGTCATCCACCTTGTCTTTTTAAGACAAGGTTTCTCATTGNCCTGGGGCTTGCCCNTTGGCTAGGCTGACTGGCTAATGAACTCTAGGAATCCTCCTGTCTTCTGGGCTTGTTGGTGAGGGCTGCTGCATATGGAGTTTTTACATGGGTTCTGGAGCTTGAACTCTGGTGAACAGCAAGTGCTCCACTGATGGAGCCATCTCCACAGCCCCTCTCAGGGGATTTTGATGATGAGGGTTGACCAGAAGAATCCTGACTACAACCTGGGATGCTATTAGTGTGCGCTTGGTGCTACTCGTCAGCTGAGCAGACTTCAGAAAAGGTCTCCTGAGGCTCATTCATGATGCCAAATCTTTGCAGGGAGCAGCCTGGATGGTTCAGAGGTCCTTCCAGGAGTAAGGTGCCCATATCTCTCCTCCAGCTCTCTGGCCTCTGCATAATAGCTTTACATTGATGGTCGGGGCCAGCCCCCAGCTGGTGAACCNTTGACCCAGATTCCCGAATCTTGACTACTAACTCCTGGTTCTTACGGTGGCCTGAAGCTGCTTTTCCCTCCTCACAGTGTATGTCACCTAGTCACTAGGTCCTTTCCTCCCGAGGATCTGTCCATAGTGGGCATGTGGAGGGAGGTCACAGCATCGCATCACCAAGTAAGACACATTCCTCTTTCTGTTTTTCATTCCTGCTGATTAAGCTAAGGGAAGAGGNAGCTTCCTAAGCTAGACTCTCCTTACCACTCCCAACACTTTGGCGATATGCTTTTGATGAAGGGTAGCTGTAGGGCCAGCAACAGCTAGAAGGCAGCATCACTATTTTATTTTTATCTCTTACCATTTGCTTATTTGAATTAATTCCACTTTCCTCTTTCTAGTAGATAAACCATATAGAATTGCCTCCCAAAATCTGTTTATGGAAAGAAAAACNGAGTCTATTTAAAGAAAAAAAAACCTTAGGTATGTAATTGTTGATGTGTTATGGGGATACGAACCATCTCATAAAACTAGTGCTCAGATGGCTGAGGTTTAGAAAATGCTGGTAGAATAGGGAATCCTGTTTCATGTAGGAAGCAGAGGCTGGATACAGATGTGACTCAGCTTATTAGTGCCTAAGAAACCTTACACACCCTGAGTCTCTATTTCCTCATATATTCAAATGGAGAGAATTATTTCTAGAACATGAGGTTATTTTGATGATTAAAAAGACAATTGGAGGTGCATGTCAGCTGCATACAACAGCTGCTAAGCATTAAACAAAATGAATTGTTCCCAATGTGCACTATTTTAAACATGTATTTATTTACTGGGGTTGGGGGTNTACGTGCATGTGAGGTTAGTGAGCAGCTTGCACCCTCCTTTTATCAAGTGGGTCCTGAGATCGAATTCTGGTTGTCAGGCTTGGCGGCAAGCGCTCCCCCCCACCAAGCCATTTCCCCATCCCATCCCACTCACAGTGTGCACTTTCTGATAAAATTCACAGAGGAAGCTGGGACTTTCATCACACCATAGGAATGAATCTTGGCAAGTCACATACCCTTTCTTGGTTTGGTTGCCTCATTGGTCCATGATAGTATTAGCAATGTCATCTTAATGGGGCTCCTGGGAAGATCAACTTTTTTCTCTTTAAACATATATATGACCGTGGATAACTGGGCTGGGAAGTGTGAGCACTTAGGACAGTGACCCTGCCTCCCGCTGGGGCTGAATTCTAGGTGAGTAAGTTCTGTAGAATTGTGAAGGCCTGGATATGTGCCCAAAATACTCTATGACACCACTCTTGGTAGAGGGGACATGACATTCATGCTTTAAAGAATTAAGTAGTCATTNAGCTGTGCTCTCACTGTCTTCTCTAAGTTCCCAGAGCCAGCATAAGGACTCTCTTCTCTCCCTTCATAGAGAATCACTTCCATTGGCTTTTATAATGTTTCCTAGGGACAGTGTGGTATGCCACGGCCCCTTCAAATTCATATGGTGAAGCCTTAAATCCCAGTGTGGTATATGAAAGTGAAACCTTGGGAAGGCCCTTAGAGTTAATGAGGTTGTAAGAATGCCCACCCACCCCATGATGAGATTAGTAGTTTAAAAGAATAAAAGAGAAACGTCCCCCTGCTGCATGAGGACACAACAAGAAAGTAGCTGTTGCCTGGAGCCAAATGTACAGGCACCTTGACCTTGGATGTCTCAGCCTCTAGAGCAGTGGTTCTCAGCTTTCCTAATGTTGCTACCCTTTAATACAGTTCCTCGTGTTGTGGTGATCCGCAACCATGAAATTATTTTTGTTGCTACTTCATAACTGTAATTTTGCCACTGTTATGAATCATAATGCAAATATCTGATATGGTCTGCAGGATGGTCTTAGCCCCCGTGAAAAGGTCATTCAACCCCCAAAGGGGTTTTGACCCACAGGTTGAGAACCACTGATCTAGAGCTATGAGATNTAAATGCCTGGTTTTAAAGCTACCTGGTCTAAAGTATTTTGTTATGGCAATATAAACTGACCACTAATACAATTCTCACCGTACCTGGAATCCATGTATAAAATAAAATAAAATAAAATCTATCCATCCATCCATCATCCATCCATCCATCTATTTATCTGGCTTCTAGACTGCAGATTTTGATAGCGTCCTCAGCTAGAATGCACAATTCTCAGCATCACATAAACTAGGTGTGATAGTGCATGCCTGTAGTCTCAGAACTTAGGAGGTGGAGGCAAGAAGGTTAGGAAGTTCAAAGTCATCCTCAGTTGCACAGCAAATTTGAGGCCTGCCTGGGCTACGTGAGACCCTGTCTCAAAATGATACACAAATGCATTCTTTAGAACTCACTAATGATTACATGTACAGACGTTATTTGAGTTTCACAGTTCTACTTCAGATGAGGAGACTAGGTTTGAAGGTCACAGTTAGATCCTGAGTGGCCAGCATTCGCTCTCTTCTGAGGAGCCAGGGGATAAGTGGCAGGAAAAGGTTACAGAGAAGATCTCACTGGCCTCAAGTGAAAGGGGGAACCCTTCCCGATATCTAGAGAGAGCATGAGAAAAGTGTGATTTCTAAGAGAGACATGAGTTTTGCTGGTGGTGGGAGAGCAAATGTGTGTAGGAAATACCCAGAAAACAGAACAAGACAAAACACCCCCAGCTCCATTGGTTACAAGGCAAAAAACCTTTAATAACACGAGTGCTTATTACATTAACTGCTTCAGGGCACTGACATCTTTGATTTCTGGTCGTGTTTTTCTAACACTTAAAGGTGAATGCCTCTATCAGGGCCACCTGTGTGGTGGGTTCCCCGAGAGTTTGTGTGGGTGGACAATGGGGACAGCTATGCATACAACTGATGGGGCTTTGGAAATCCCCCCCACTGCTATGACCGAACCTTCGACTTTTAGTAAAGTCCTTTCCCAAGGAGGGAAGAATGTTGTGATCCTTCCAGCAAAGAAGGAAAAAGAAAAAAAGAAAGAAAGAAAACACCTGGCACAGATACACAGAGAGGGGTAACATTAAGGGACCAGCGAGAAAAGTTAGAGGGAGTGGATGGGTTAAGGTCTGGGGGATGAGGGACCAATGTGGGAGGGAGTTGAGTCCATTTGGTTTCGTTCTTTGTAAGAAGTGATACCATCACGAGGACCATGCCATGCAACCTTAGAGACATCTGTGTACACTTCCCCCAAGGCTGTGCTGGGCGGCGGGGCAGAGGTCAGAGGTCAGCTCAGACAGGCGTAGTACGTCTGTTGGCCGGATTGTTATGCAGCGACTCTTTGAACTCTTTGGGTGTGGAATTGTGGAACTGTAGAAAAGCATGGTCCCGGTCAGAGTTGAGGAGGGTCCCCATGGTAAGCTTAGAGGGGTCCCGGGAGAGGGTGAACATGGAGATGTCAGTGGAAGGGATGGTGTGGAAGCCTTTGCTGATGGGAGACAGGTCTCGGGATCTAGGCTCAGTGGAGCGAGAACTTGACCGTCTTCGGAATCTATACCTGTAGGGTGGTAGGCGGGCGAATGTAGACTTCTTCAGGAGCTCCGAATGGGATCTGGCACGCAACTGCTGATGCTTCTCAATATAGATGTGTACAGCGACCACACCCACAATTTCCGCGATGATGAAGGAGAAGGCTCCAAAATAAAAGGACCAGCCGTAGGAGTAGCTCTTTTTAGAGTCCCTCTGCCCAGGGTCTCCCGCATTGGCTGATATATAAACTATGATGCCGATGATGTTGCTTAGTCCTGAGAGAAAGGGAAAAGAAAACATAGATTCCATAAAGCCTCAGAGGCAAGGGCCATTTTTAGTTTTGAAATACTGATAGAACATGTGGAGATAACAGGGAGAGGAGGCAATGGCTTATGGCCAGGAAATCCCACAGCTGAGCTCTTCCCGCAAGCGTTGTCTGTTGGGAAATGACGAATTCTGATGCTCGATCCTGGGCAGGACACTGTCAGTTAAAGAAGACGTTGTCTACTCATAGCAAGTACTGTAGAACCCAGAAATGCATTCATTTCCCCCTTGAAATAATCTATTCCATCACCACTTAATCTTGACACTAACTCACAAGGATGGCAAGATGAACAAGCTCCAGGTCGCTGACCTTGAATTTCTCACCAGTAGCTGGAGAGACTGACATGTAAATGCAATTAGAGCATGCAACAGCAAGGACCCTATCAGNGATGCATATGAGGTGACTGAGGAGCCAAGGAGAGAGAGACAAATGCCTTGCTTTGAAGACCAGGTGGCATTTGAGCTGGAGCCTGACAATTGACAGGAGAGGCGAGGCTGTGGACTATGAAGTGTGAGAGAAGGGACAAGGGAATGGCTTGCAAGGGCATAGGTTGGATGCTGGTGAGGCTGGTAGCGTCTTGAGCAGCAGGGAGGACCAGCTAGGGAGGAGGGCATGTCAGATCTATAGAGCTGGAAATGCTGATGAGAGACCAGTGAACACACACAGTGTGGAGCTGTAGTTGGGAGGTTACTGATCCTCTGGAGGAAGAAGGAGGGTCACTTATCAAGTCTTTTTTTGGGGGGAAGGGATGTTGATGCTGGAAATAGAACCCAGAGCTTGGTGAGTGTTCTACCACTGAGCTGCACCCATGGCCTCCAAGTTTTTTTTTTTTTTTTCTGCACAGAATAAGATGTACTTTAGGTCAGCTATTGTTAGCATACCAGAAATTAGGGACCACAAAGACTCACTCCAATGTCTTGATTATTAACTTAACTGGTTAAGAAAAGTCTAAAAGCTTGGTATGGTGGTGTATATCTTTAATTCCAGAGACAGATGGATATCTGTGATTTTGAGGCCAGCCTGGTCTGTATAGTAAGTTTCAGGATAGCCAGAGCTGCATAGAGAGATCCTGTCTCAAAATGAAACAGTAACAAAAAGAAAAAAAAGTCCAGAACTAGCAGAGACAGCGCAATGCTAAGCTAGAGCACTTGCCTAGCATATATGAAGCCCTAGTTCAATCCCCCAATATATAAAAAACATGTCTAAGACTGGTAAAGGGTGCCGCTGGGCTCATGTGGTCTGTAACTAAGGGAATGATCTCTCTGAACTTTAATGATGTCATCTAATAAGCTCAAGGTGGAGGACCTAGTCAGAGCAGACAAATAAACTCCAGTCTGAGTAGGTACATGTGTTGCTGTTGCCACAGTGAGCAAACTTCAGCTTCTTTGGCCTTTCAACAGAAACGACTCAACACCAGATCTTTCTGGGGAGCTTCTGGGCCTTCTGCACAGATCGGGATGGTAGAGGCTTCTAGCTCCTTGGGCTGAGTAACTCAGGGGTTCTCTGCTTCTGTAGAGTGCAAATTTGGACAGCGGTACTGGAGAACTTAACCTCTCTGATGTATAAGGTAACCTAGTATAGCCCTATGCTGGTTGTGTTTCTCTAGAGAGTCTTGGCTTATTAATACCCTTACTTCCCTCAAATGCCAACAGGCTACACTGGGACTAGCGAGGTGCCCACCCCTTAGGAGAGGAACTAATTCCCTAGGCGATGGTGAGAAGAAGCGGTACTCAGGGCCCTGCTCACCTCCTGCTGTTTGCCTGACTCACAATACTGCTCCAAAGGGGAAATGTCTCTTTTTGTTTCTTTATGTCAGGGGCTCAGACTTGCTGCCAATGATGACCAAGGGAGTTAGAACCATCTCCTTGCCTCTAAATCTGCATTATCCGTCCGTTGGCACTATGGAGTCTGCCCCGATGAGTAACCTTCCCAGGAGCCTCCTGTGGAGTCTTCCCTCCACTCCCTGAATGCCCTGTACTTCTCAAGATATCCCCAAAGTTATACAACTACAGGGTTAGCGGACGTTCTGTCTAGAGGCTGCAGAGATGGCTTGCTGCTCTTCCAGAAGACCTGAGTTTGGTTCCTAGCACCCATTTCTGATGACTTATAACTGCCTGTAAGTCCAGCTCTAGGGGATCCCACCTCCTCTTCTGGGCTCTGTAGGCACCCAACCCCCAATGCATACGCACACATAAAAATAAACTTTAAAATATAAAATAAAGCTTTGCCCAGCAGAGTCGCTTCAGTGCTACCATTCTGATTGGCTGGTGCACATGTGTGAGGGCTTACAAATATTTGTATGACTATGGTCATAGTTCATCTAGGACTTGCTTCTAGCAAGGAAGGGTCAAGTTTTGCCTCTGCCCTGTGTTTTCTCCTGGGGTTTCCTAGCACAGGCTTTCTCAGGTAGGTGGCAAGTTGTGACCTGATACCTCTGAGATGACAGATGTGGCTCTGTCAGGCTGCCAGGACCACCCCAGGATGAAAACCGGCTTCTCTTCCCCCACTGTCAATTTGCCTGGATGATTAGTGGAAGACACATTCTTTTATATTAAAATGAACACGGATATAAGGAGGAGAAAGCAGAATTCGTATGAATTTTTCAGTGAAATGGGAAAGCTCACTGATGCCTCGACTGATACCCTCAGTGCCCAGGGCCATGTTCTCTCTCTCCCCTGTGACAGCTGGGAAATATGGGTGACAAAGTTTAGAAAGTCCTAGAAAAGAGGGCTTTGCTGGGGGGGCAGGGTAGGAAAGTTCACAGAGATGCTCAAACTAGTTTAAAGAGGCAGGATGCCGAGTGAGTTGTCAGTCATTTACAGGACATTTATTATGAGCCGGACACTGGACAGAATCTTTAGTGACTTGGTTTACTATTTGATGGTGCTGTGATGGTACCCAGGGCTTCAAGTGTGCTAGGCAAGTGCAGTACTACTTAGTTAGCCACATGCCCCTCGCCACGCAGACTCTTTCCTTCCTTGGTTCAATGAATCATTGCAATATGTCTGCTTTGAAATAGAGGATTCCCTTTATAGACAGGGAAGCAACAGAGACTAGTAAGTTTCCGTGTGACTGTAAACTAGGAAATGGTAAAATCAGAATTTGAACCCAAGTCTCTTAGCCATGGTGGGTTGAGACTTCAGTAATGAGGTATAGACAATAAGCTTTGCAACCAAACTGTAAGCTNCTTGAGAACAGGGACAAGACACTTGCGTATCGCTCTTGCTCCAGCTTCTAGCCCAGAGCTTGACCCAAAGCAAGAACACAGGGTATGTTTGTTGAATGAATGAGTGAATGGAGTTGATACACATATTAAACCCACAAAGCACATTACAGTTGCTTTGTGTTGAGCTATACTGGGTGCTAGCCACAGTTCTAGACTCACTTATGTGTACCAACTCATCTAATCCTTTCAACAGCTTGCAGAGGAAAGATCATTATTACCCCCCAACTTTTAGGTGGGGAAACTGAGACACAGAGCAGCTTAGTGACTTGCCTGGTGCTATCCGACTAGAATATGGAAGAGGGAAGATTAGCACTGGGCAGCCTGACTTCAGAGCTCATGCATTTGGACCTTGTTATCAGGCCCAGGACACAGTAAGTGCTCAATAACAGGTTGTAATAAAACCATAAGCTTTAGCACCAGAAAGGACCTGGAGGAACCGGTGTCTTCTAACACTATTATTTTATAGGTGGAGAATTTGAGGCTCTTGGGGCCCCACAGGGAGACAAGTGAAGAGGGCTAATCCTAGACAAGCATCCCCTTGGGGCTCTCCTGGACTCCGGCATCTAACCTATCTGTCATCCCTTACAATATTCCAGTTAAGCAAGTAGCTGATGACACTCTTCCCTAACAATTCCCTGGAGGAACAAAATAATGATCTTATCTCATTCTTTGGAAACTGTCACATCAACACAACACTGATGCAGATTCTCCTGGTTGAGGTCAGCCAGAGCCAGGACAGGGCTACCAGTGGGAGGAACATTCCTAGAAGCCAATTAAGCCTCTGGGTTTTCCAGTTAACATCTGCCACCACAGAACATGGTCAGAAGCCATAGCTACCTCCAGCTGACCTCATCTCCCCTGGGCAAGGACACTACTTTCTTCCTGGTCTGTAACTTGAATGCGTTCTCCAAGGGTTAGAGTGAGGTGCTGTCTCTCTTACTCATTCTGCAGAAGGAGAAACAGTGGGATGAAAGAGCACATGCAAGGTATGATANATAGGGGACCAGGATGCTGGGCTCCATGCTTGACAATATGTTGTTGCTGCTTTTCCAATAGCAGAAAATAACATTGTAAACTTGCACACCCAGGGCCCTTCCACCAGCTCTGTGAAATGGGAACCATTGCTGTTTGCCATGTTGGAGGTGAGGAAGCCAAGTGATCAGAATGTTGGTGACAGTTCCCAAGGCCACACAAATTTCAAAGTGTCACTTATCTACAGTCATCTTTGATCTGGAAATAGTGCAAGGAAATTCCAGAAAGAAGTAATTCATATTAATATTAATTAACCTTGTTACAATTTATTATGATTCTTCTATTTTAGTATTTATCAAGTTCTTACTATATCTTAATGTACAAGTTACACTTTCATATGTATGTTTTTACAGAGTGAGTATAGTATTATAGGAGTTGGTACTACTCTTTGGTTTTAGCATCCACTAGGGTTCTTGGAAAGTATCCCTTGTGTGTAAGAGAGGACCACTGTACTGCAAAGTTGAAGGCACCACTAAAGCCATCTTCCTCTACCCCTGCCAACNTGGTTAATAATAACTGTCAACTTGACAGTATATCTAAGAAGCACACCTGAGCATATCTGCAAGGGACTTTCTAAGCTGTGGGAAGACCTACAGTGGAATGATCCTTCTGTATGCTGTGAATATGTGTTGCTTCTTATTGGTTGATAATAAAGCTGTTTGGCCAAGGGTGAGGCAGAATAAGGTTAGGTGGTACAATCAAACTGAAGATGAAGGAGAAGAAGGGCAGAATCAAGAGTCACCAGCAGACTCAGAGAAATCAAGATGGGCACACCGTACTGAGAAAAGGTACCAAGCTACGTGGCAAAGTATAGATAAGAAATATGGGTTCATTAGAGTGTATGGGTTAGCTAGTAGCAAGTCTGAGCAATTGGCCAAACATTTATAATTAATATAAGCCTCTGTGTAATAATTTGGGAAGCGACCTCCAGGTGTAATCAGGTGTATGGGACAGAAAGCTTGCCTCTGTTTACACAGATCCACCCTAAATGCGGATATCACCGTCCCATGGTCTGGGGTCCGGGATTGAATAAAAGGAGGAGAGCAAGCCAAGTACCAGCTCATAGCTCCCTGCTCCCTGACTGTGGGCACAGTGTGACCAGCTGTCTCACATTCCTGCTGCCATGCTTTCCTCACGGTGATGGACTGTACCCTCACCAGCTGTCTCTCTCACATTCCTGCTGCCATGCTTTCCTCACGG
>LZPO01044457.1:87704-139527 GCA_001675575.1 Neotoma lepida | reverse complement strand
CTCTCTCTCTGTGTGTGTGTGTGTGTGTGTGTGTGTGTGTGTGTGTGTGTGTGACCCCTCTATCTATCACTTTCAGGTGGTATAGGGGGATCATAGCTTATGGGGACAAGGGTGCTAGTGTCTTCCTAACAGGTTATTGTTTTCATTTGACTTTTGAGGAGTGAATAAAAGGCAGATAGAAAGCATGTGTTAAGGGGACTGGGTACGTGCTAGGGGCTAAAGAAAAGCCACTTTTCTTTTTCTCTGTGCTTTTCCAAGGGAAGGAGCTACTTCTAGTCACGCATCAACTTTTGTTTATTAACAGCACCCTGAAAAGTTGAGGAACTTGACATACAGTTTCTGAGATCCCCTTATTATTCAATGCTTTATATAAATGTAAGGTCAGAGTGACCTGGGACTGCTTCCGGGACCTGCCACTTACTGGCTGCGCATGCTTATGAGGCTTCTTATATCTCTCTGAGCACTTGTATACTCTGCTTAAGATGAACACACCGTTACTATTAAGAGCTGTGTAAGAATGAAGATGGAGGAGACATCTCACACGACCCTCAGTAGGGAAGAGGTGGATTTGCTGAGGCACACCAGTTCTATGGACCATCAGGCATCTATCACAGAGGATGTGGAAGTTCTGATACACAAATGAGTAGGAAAAATTCCCGGATGGCTTTGTTTCTTAAGAGTTACAGCCCTAGGGGGCTGGAGAGATGACTCAGAGATTAAGAACACTGCCTGCTCTTCCAGAGGTTTCAGGGTGGATTCCCAGAAGCAACATGGTGGTTAAGCCACCTGTAATTCTACTCCCAGGGCATCCTGTGCCTTCTTCTGGTCTCCATAGGCACCAGGNATGCATGTGGTACACAGACATATATGAGGTAAACCACTGGTAGAGGTTAAAGCAAAAGAAAAGTTAAAATAGTTGTAGAAATTCCACACAGAAGTCTCATTTGTCAGCCAAAAAAATATTTGTGAATAATGCAATTTATGGGAACAGTAGCCTCAGAANTGAGCAGTGTGCTACCTTACCTGGGCAATCCTATATGGGCCATACTATGCAGCTACTCAATGGGGATATATTGATTTAGGTGTAGATATGTCCCAGTGCTCATAGGAAGAGGCTAAGTGCATCCTTTCCAATGATAGTTACCTCTGTGGGTTGTGGGGGTGTGCAGAATGGCAGAATGGTAGAATGGTGGGGATTTTGCTCCTTTTTTAAACATGATATATTTTTTAAATGGACTATAGATATTATGGATGTATTTACTTTTGAAGATCCACTTCGTTGTATTTTCCACATTTAAAAATCTTTGAAAGCCAGAGATAATATNTAAGAAAATGTTTAGCTGGCCATGGTGGGGCACACCTGTATCCCAGTACTTGGGAGGCAGAGGCAGGTGGATCTGTGTGAGTTCTAGAACAGCATGGTCTTGCTGAGAACTGTCTGGTACAGNGTTTATACATGCAATAAAATCCAACTACAGGGAAGAAAGATGCCATAGAGAGCCTACTGGTAGGTGAGGAAGGAACAGGTCAGAAGGTCACAGGTGGGATGAGAAGGGGAGGAAGAACCAAACAGGAGTCGTCACTGTTTCTTACTGTGGATACAACATGACCAACTGCCTCAAACGCCTGGGTCATGACCTCCCACCATAATGCCTATATTCTTTTAAACACTGTGAGCCAGTGCCAACTCTTTCTCCCTCATGCTGCTTTTGTCACAGCAACTAATATTACAGGTGACTTAACCACTGGAGATGTCATTTTCTACATCTGGAAAATGGGTATTTCCCTAGGACTTAACTCTTTGGGTCAGTGTCAGTATAACTGACACAAGATCAACTAAATCTCTCTCTCTCTCTCTCTCTCTCTCTCTCTCTCTCTTTCTCTCTCTCTCTCTCACACACACACACACACATTTTCAGTGACATTAACCCTCAGATAGTATTACCAATAGTATATTAATATCTGTGTTATTCTTAAGATCCAGAATCTTTTACCCACAATTCTGAGACATATGAAAGTTCCTTGGAGTGTATTTTGTCTGCAAAACCAGACCTGAGCTGATGTGACCAACTATTCTNTGTCCTTATTCATCTCTTTTGACTATTTATAAGTTTTATGGATCAGCAACACATGTATCTAAGTGTAGAGTGTTGCACCACAGGTATCCAGTCCCTCATGGTAGACAGTCCCCCAACCTTTCTAAAATGTTCAGGAACATTTCCCTTCCTGAAAGGTATCCAAGTTGGGGACTTAGAAGCAAGACCCTGATGTCTGCAGCAGCCACTCTTCCATGTCCTGATTCCTTTCTCTGTGTATTTATGGTGTATAATTTTAGTGTTTGTCTTCCATTTCTCTTTAAATCAACTCTAACTTAAATTTATTTCCAATGGAAATAACTTGTAACTCAACTGTAAATAGAAAGCTAGTACCTCTGTCCATAAATAGAAGGCTACTGTAAAAATAAACACAATAAAACTAAAACCATATTATGAAATTCCGGCTCAGCGCTGTGAATTGAAAAGGAAGTATCTTGTTGCTTCGTGGTGAGATGTTATTTAATGGCAGGCTAGGAGGCTGTGCATCAGTTACGGTGGCTGCTACNGCAGCTAGGCGGTGGGGCAGCTTGCCTGTTAGAAGGAGGGCTCNGGTTAGTTTTCAAATCTCATCAGTTCGGGGTTCAGGACAGTGACTTTCCATGCATCAACTGGCAGAATTAATCGCTTTCCCTATGTGGTTAGGACAGATGGCCTATGTCCAAATTCACCCCCACTCCCTTGATCCTCGGCCCCCCTCCATCCTTCCCATCCCCTCCCTACCTCCCAACAGGGAATCTGCTGCTGAGCTATAAGATCCTCCTGCCAGTGTTTCTGGGAGCCTTGGCCTTGAAGATGTCATAGTGTAACAGGGAGCCATGAGGCTGGCAGTTGGTGTTGGCAGGCAGAAGGACCACAGAGTACTGTGGTCTGGGTGCTAGGTGGGAAGGAAGATCACAGAGGCTGGATGCTGGGCAGGAAAGAGGACCTCATAGGCCAGGTACTGGGTGGGAAGGAGGACCACAGAGACCAGAAGCTAGGCAGGAAGGAGGACCTCTTAGGCCAGGTACTGGGTGGGGAGGAGGACCATAGAGGCAGGATGCTGGGCAGGAAGGAGGACCTCTTAGGCCAGGTACTGGGTGGGGAGGAGGACCATAGAGGCAGGATGCTGGGCAGGAAGGGGGACCTCTTAGGCCAGGTACTGGGTAGGAAGGAGGACATCTTAGGTCTGGTACTGGGCAGGAAGGGGGACCACAGAGGCCACATACTTAGAAGGAAGCTAGTATTGGTTCATTTGTTCATTAAAAATACAACTATTTTTTTTAGTAACTAGTAACTAATGCTTGTACCACATGGGCTTTAGGGATACAGAGNGTATTAGAAAATGGACAACATTGTCCCTACATGGGATGGGTCCTATGAGGAAGCCAACAAAGGGTCCAGACAGCTGGTGGCAACAGGAAGCCAGCGAAGACTCTCAGAAAGGGGCATCTGAGCTGAGACCCGAGGCTGGACATGAGCAACCACACTAAGAAGAAGAGGGAAAGCATCTGGGCAGAGAGCCAGATGTGTGTGGTGGCCCAGAGGTGGGAACCTCCCCTCATAAGCCACTGTATAGGGTGGTGTCTCTCAAACTTCTGTGGGGCAGAGTCCCTTGGAATGTTTGTCCAGACAGCTTCCTGGGTTGCACCTTGAGAGGCTGGATTCAGCAGGTCTAGGGTGTGGCTGGAGGTTCTGTATTTCTAAGAAGTCTCTATACAGCCAGGAGGCCTTCACCAGAGGCAAATCACATAGGTCCATCTGACCTTTCAGCCTTCCAACCTGTGAGCTAAATCAAACCTTCCCCGATTTATAAAGAAATCAACCTCAGGTAGGTATTTTGTTATAGCCACAGAAAAGGGACAAGTACAGAAGTCATCTACGATCATAGATGCCACTATTTAGGCTGAGGGATAGTTCTGTCTCTTTTAGACTTCCAAACCTGTCAACAGGGTGCTGCCATCTCTGGTGCGAATATGCCAGAGAAAAACCTGTGACCTGAGCAGCATGGAGGAGACTCAGTTTTGCCAGAGTCGTGGATTTGGGCTGCAGATAGCAGTTGTCCAGGCCTGTGTCCCACCTGTCCTTTGTGGACCTGAGCTCCTCCACATTCTCCCCTCTGGTTCCTGGAGCAGGCAAAGGACTCCTCCACGGCTTCCCCTCTGTCCACCTTAGCTCCCATCACTCAGTTCCTCTATAGTACATGGATGTCTCATGGCCTAGGAGACAGTGGCCTGGTAGGGAAACTTGGTGGCTCAGTAATCACCCCCATTCAAACTTGTCCTTGTTATCTGAGTAACCTGGTTTTAATTTCTCAGCATCCTTAAGTCTTACTTTCCTCATCAGAAAAACTAGATGGCACAGCTGTGTGGGCCGAGTTAAGGGAAACATTTGAGACAGGGCNTACGGGCAGCAATGGGATGATGGCTGTTTGCAGCTTGGTGGTTCACATATGGAACTCCTCCATGAATAGGAACTCCCTAGCTCCAGCTGGAGGCTGGCATCATCATGCCATCATTCTAGGTACCATTCTAGATTGTTCCATTGCTACCTAATCTCCTGCACATTTTCTTCTTTTATATTTCACTGGTGAGGGCAAAAGAACTCACAGAAATGAAGCCACCTAAGGTGGCCCAGCCAGACAGCTATGCTGGAATTTGGACCAAGTTTGAAAGGTGCTCATCTTCTGGAATCTGAGCTGTCTGTTCCCCTCTCCTCCACATGGGTCCACTGTGTCAGAATCTTGGTGGGTACCTGGCTCTAATTCTGTAATGGAGTTGTATCATTCACTCCCAGGAGCTAAGGACTGATAAGGCACAGCCTCAATCAGGAGTACATATGGCTGGGGAGTGGACCTGGGGCTTCTGGAGGTGGGGTGGAGTCACAGGTGTCTCAGTGAGAAGTTGGCACAGTGGCCAGAGCACAGGGAAAGCCATAGACAGATTGACCAGGAGATGCCTCGGTGAACAGCATGGGTCCCACGCCATGCCAGCTCTGTGGGGGACACAGAAGCAGGCCATGACCTTCCCCCAGGAGCTGCATCTCATCAGGGACAGAGATCACAGATTCCAAAGAGGAAACCCACTTTTGAGCATGCAGGGACCGTGCTGAGAGCTGGGTTTGGGAGCTGGAGCTGGAAGGAAAGGCTGAATCGGGCAGTTTCAAGCATTAACACGACCTCAGGCTGGCAGGGAAGGCTCTTACTGAGGGCTTGTGGAGGAGGTGAACATCAAGACTGCCTNCTCTTGATGTGCTATGAATGGATAAGGCTCAGAGACTCCTGAGGTCCTCCAAGCTGGAGTGACACTGAGGTTATTGCTAGGCATGGCTCCTAGGGCAAACTGTGCCCACCCTCTGACCCCCAATTTCTTCTTCAGCAAGACAGAGATAATAGTATAATTGTCCAGGCTTGCTGAAGATGAGACAGTGAAGCATGGCGTAGCTTACACGTGGGCAGCCACAGCCCTGACGGTCTAAATAAATATGTCCCTGATTCCCACTGACTCCCCAGTAGATGTGTGGCCGCGTCATTCCGAAAACTGGCAAAATTCTGCAAGAGCTCTCGCCTCCTTCTCCTCCTGTGCCTTGCCCACTCTCCCTCATCTTCATGTCTTCCTGGATACCCACGCAGTCAGGCAAAGGGAAGGTGAGAAACAGGATCTGTGAACTCAGAGGATCTCTGTGACCAAATTACCTAGTATATAGTCTGTGCGAGGTACAGTCCATGGTGATGGGAATAGTGGGTGTAGCGGTGCAACCGGAAGGAGGGAGGTGATACGTANGCTGTTCTGGTTGCTGAGGAAGAGCCCAGAAAAGTCCAGCGTCCCTTCCTTGGATTTGGAGTGGATCTTTCCTCCCACAACAAAAACATCTGTATGAGACACTGCTGTGGTATGTGAGAATGTCCCCACAGGCTTGTGTTTGAACACTTGTTTCCCAGCTGGTAGTGCAGTTTAGAAAGATGACAGAGATGGTAGACCCTTTNGCATAGGAAGCATGGCTGGCAGAAATGGATTCTTGGGGCGGGGCGGGCTTTAGCCCATTAGCTTCTGGTCCNTTTCTCTGCTTCTTGTTCAGTTGCCATTATGTGACCTATGACCTGTTCCCTCAGACTCTCACTGACAGGGCTGTTCAGCAGCCATGATGGATTCAAATCCTAAGAAACCTTGAGCCAAAGTAAGTCTTTTCTGCCTTATATTGTTTCTGTCTGGTCACAGCAAAGAGAAACGTAACAAACACAGATGCATAGATGGGGGAGATGTATAAAGGAAGTTTGACAAGTATGATAACTATTCTTGATGACTATGTTGTCAGCTTGACAACATCTGGAATTAACTAAAACTCAAGCGGATGGGTATACCTGTAAGGGAATTTTTTTCTTAATTAAATCATTTGAAGCAGGAAATCCACTTCTAACCTGGATCTTTGAGGCGGGAAGATCCACCTTTAATCTGGGCCACACCTTCTGCTGGCAGCCTCTCTAAAGGACATGGAAGAAGGAAGCTTGCTCTCTCTTTACCTGCTTGCTCTTGCTCTCACTGGCAAGTCCATTCCTTCACTGGCATTAAAGCCTACTTTTTCTGGGATTCTGGGATATACTGAAGACCAGCTGAGACATTCAGCTTCATGGAATGAACTACGACCTACTGGATTCTTGGATCTTCTGTTGGTGGACAGCCATTGTTGGGCTAGCTGGACCACAGCTTGTAAGCCATTTTAATAAATCTCATTATATATATATATATATGAATATATCAATATATATGATATATATCACATTTCATATATGAAATATATATATTTCCCTGTATAAGTTCTGTTCTTCCAGAGAACCTTGACTAATACAAGGCAGGGTTGCTCCCCCCGCCCCTCAGTATATCTTCAGTGAACACATGTTGAATTACAGATTTTTCAGTACTGCTTCTGAGAAGCATTGAGAAAGGACCAGATACCGCAGTGAAGGAAGCAGTGTGTGAGCCAGTGGCCCAGTGGCTCACTCTTTAGACTGTTGGGTGGGCAAGGCCATTTTCCATAGTCTCCAGTTTCAAGAGCTTCCCCGAGAGCCCAAACTCTAGGGTTGGAGGCAGGAGAATTGTACGCAGAGTCCCCAGCTCCTACGTTCCATCCTTTTCTGAGTGTGTGCCTACCTAGGTTTATGAAAATGAGGGAGAGTGGGTGAGGAAGGGAGGAGGAAGGGAGAAAGGAAAGGAGGAGGAGGGAGAGGAGGTGGGGGAGGAGGAGGCGAGAACCCTTGGAGGATTGTGCCAGGTTTCAGAATGAAGCTGCCACATGTCTGCAGGGGAGTCGGAGGGGACTCGGGGACATATATATTTATACTGCGAGGGCTGTGGCATTCTTCCTCACAGCAGTTTGATGGCTAATAAATTCAAGAGGACCAGAGTTGGTCCTTAGATATACTGGGGACCGAGGAAGAGGCTCTGGTCTAGAATCATGGCTTTCTTCTGCCTCTATGTCCTTGTGCCCTGACTCACAAGGTCATCATGATCCTCAGGCTTCGAGCTTGGAGCTTGAAGCTCCATTCACACAAAGCCAGTGGGTGGCCTGTAGACACAGAAACTTCCTATTTCTTCATCAGGATAGGTTCCCTGGGACTTGAACCAGAGCGGTTCGTATGGGACCCACCCACTTCGTCCAATGCTCTTTTCTTTTCTAGCTTGAAATTCTTAGTAGTTTTTTTTTTTTGAGCAAGGCATTTATTATTTTCATGTACCAAACCCCATAGAACACATGAATTGGCTCCAAAGCCCCATCAGATCCCCAAATTTGCACACGTTAAGTCCCTTATATGAAAAGGTATGGCTCAAATTTACATTTAACCTATGCAATCCTCCTGCATATTTTAGTTTTTTAATTTTTCCATTTTAAATATGTNTGCTGCACATGTGCATATGTGTGTCGCATATGTGTGAGCATGTATGATGTCAGGAATTGTGCTGGGTTTTGGTTTGTTTGTCAACTTGACACAAACTGGAACATTTGGGAAGAAGGAAGTTCAGTTGAGGAATTGCCTCCATTAAACTGGNCTGTGGGAAAGTNTGCAGCCNTTTTCTTGGTTAATGATNGTGATATGAGAGGACCCAGCCCACGATGGACAGTTCTAACCCTAAGCAGGTGGTCCTGGATTCTATAAGAAAGCAGGCTGAGCAAGCCACAGAGAGCAAGCCAGTAAGCAGCACTCATCTATGACTCCTGTCTTCATATTTCTGCCTTGTGCTCCTGCCCTAGCTTCTCTATGATGGGCTCTAACCTGTAAGATGTAATTGGTCCTCTCCTCCCCAGGTTGTGTTTGGTCATGGTATTTATCGCAGCAACAGAAAGCAAAGTAGGACAGGGATTATCCACCTTACTCTTTCGGGTAGTGTCTCTTAATCAATTGATATGACTAATGTCACTAGCCAGTTTGCTCCCAGGATTCCCTGTCTCCACTTTTGTAAGGCTGGAATTGCAGTCAGGCCACCATGTCTGCCCAGCATGGGTTCTAGGAATCAGAACTCTGGCCCTCAAGCTTGGGAAGTGCTTTAGCAGCTGGGCCATCTCCCTGGCCCCTTGAACGGTTCTAAAGCTCTCTAGATACCTTGTAACTCCTCACACACTGTAGCAAATAACTGCTCTACTGCACTGCTCAGTAGTGCAGGGGAAGATGAAAGCCTGCACATGTGCAGTGCAGAGGAGTGTTCCCCAGATGGCTTCAATCCACAGGCTGGGCTTGCAGATCCAGAAGCCAGGCCAGTGGAGGAAGACAGCGTGCTGGAGAACAGTGAGCTGGAGGAAGAAAGGGAAGTGTAAGATGTTGATAGTGACATTTGAGCAAAGNCCTTCAGAAGCACTCCNGACAGGAAAAAGTGCTCTAGGCAGAAAGAACAGCGAGTACAACAGCCCTGATGTAGATGTTCAGTCANTACACTGGCACTATCCCTAGACCAGGGAAGCCTTCTTTGGGGCANCTGAAGCAGTCCCAGGGGGATGTCTCTGTCCANGTTCTTCTTTATATTGATGCCAAACAATGTAGGAAAATACTGACATGTAAAATGTAAAAGGCATTAGCTTACTGTAGGGATTGTGAGCCTCCAGCCTGGGGNTAGAGAACCTGAGTTCAAGTCCCACTCTTGCCATTTTAAGCTGTGTGGCCTTAGGTAGGGTGCTTTCCTCTCTGAGTCTCCTCCTCTGAACATGGGAGATAATAGGATTATCTCAGAGNGATCATCATGAGGCACAAAGGGAAAACTTTTAGAACAATGAATAGTTTAATGAATATGTTGTAGGAAACAGCNTTTTTATATTTATTTATTTATTTGTTGATGGGGGTGGGAGGCAGATGCCTNCGCCATGGTGTGTGTGTAGAGGTTAGAGGACAACTTTGGAAGTCAGTTCTACCTTTACTGGGCTCTGGGGATTAGACTCAGGTCATCAGGCTGGCTGGCAGGTGCCATTCACCTGCTGAGCCATCTTACTAGCTTCGCTTCTGTTCCTCATTAAAAACAAACAGCTCAAGCACTTGCTCAGTGCTTGCTAGCTNGCAGAGGCATGACTTCAATTAATTCTCACAGCAGCATCATAAGATGTCGATCGCGACCCACTGTTTTCTTTTGACAGATGAGAAACAGCAACAGAGAGGGCAAGACACTTATCCAAAGGACACACAGCTAATAAGTGGCAGAGCTGGGCTTAGAACCCCAGGAGTCTGGACCCAGGAAAAGCACATCGGATCTCATNCTCCACTAGCGGGTTGNTGCCCANCTCAAGGAAAGTCAAGTGGAGCTGGAAAAGGTGTGGCACGCTGGAGTGGGGATGGCCAGTGAGCTGGATGTCACATCCGGATCTGTGACAGACCTGAGATTTGGTAAGAGTCTCACTTCCACATTGCCTGGTTTGACTGAGCCCAGAAGCAAAGGTTTGGCTCCATCCTTTCTTCCTGTCAATACTGGCTGACATTTTAGCATGTTCCCATTCACCCCAAACAGTCAAGTACAGAGGCAGGCACGGCACAATAGGGCCATAGACAGTTAGTGTGTGCAATGCAGTCCTGGCTTGGCCCAGCAGTGCCTCCCTGTGTGCCCTCCTCACCCCCATCCCCATCTTATGTCCTTATTGAGAACTTAAGCATCATTTGGAGGAGGGAGGAGCTAAGGGAAGGGGGGCATCTGCCCTGAATGTGCATACTTTTTTCTTACCATTTCCTCAATATTGTGTTTACACAATATTGTAAAAGTATCAGCTATATATTCAACAAATGTTCAGAGAGCATTGGATTGGCCCTGGCACAGGTTTATGGCACTGTACATACGCATGGTCACTTGGGGTACTAACCTAGTCCTCATAGTGCAGATGAGGACGGAGGGTCAGGCTCTGTCTTGGCTCCTAACTTTTGTTAGACATGAACCTGTGGCCAGAGTAGTTAGGTCCTGTACTTGAGGAGGCTTCCTGCCTCACACAGGGGGAAGGAAACCNCTTGAAAATACCTTTTGCCCAGGAAGCAAGACCCTTTGGGTTCCTAGTTTTGCTCCCCACAGGGACAGTGTCAGGAGNGTGTCCTGGGACGTTGCTCCATCCCCATTTGACCTCTGNGGTCTTCAGGGAGTCCCTCCACTGGACTGATATAGGTGTGCTGACTCAAAGATCAGGGCAGAATGTAGGGCCCTGAGAAGTCTCCAGCCTTGTGAACACTTCTCATGGCAGGTTANGTGTGTGTCCAGTCTTACNCTCTGGAGCCACTGCTCACGTTCAAATCCCAGCGCCACCATCCACTAGTTGTGTGGCCTTGATGAGTAAGTTCTCTGTGCCTTACTTTTTCCTGTCTGTAAAATGGGACTAAGAAAAGCACCTACTTCACAGGGATTGTGAAGTTTAGAGGGGCTGATACAGCTTAAGTGATGCGAGCGCAGGAGACTGTCTATTTTCGTTGTCAGGTCTTCCCTCACTCCAGAAAAGTTGGGTCCCCCCCTTTTCCTCCTTTTCCTCTCTCCCTTCTTCCTTTTCTTTCCCCTTTCAGCATCTTCTTCCTCCTCCTCTTCCCCTCCTTTTATTATTATTTTTTTAATTGAAACTTCCACTTTTGAGGCAGGGCCTTACTATGTAAGCAACTGGCCTTGAACTCCTATTCTTGCTGCCTTATAGCCTCCTGAGCGATAGTCTCTGCCTTCTCCTCACCCTGTACCCATCATGCTGATTTCCTTTCCCTGGTAATATTTGACTAAGAATCTTCCTTTACCTGACTCTCCCACTTAAGCTCTCTGGTGGCTTCTTGTCATATTTAAAATCCCATCAGATGTCCTTAGCAGAAGCCACAGTGTCCTTTCTGATTTGACCTNTTTTCCAGCTCCACGTACAACCATTTACCCCTTTGGTGGTTGTGCCCTGCTCCTCAGCCATGTCGGCACAGCCATGCCAAGCTNTTTGTTGCCCCAGGCCCATGGCACATACCGTTCCCTTTGCCCAGAATATATATCTCACATGGCTTTGCCTTTCCACTCAGNTCTCAACTCAAATGCCACCTCCCCAGAGAGGCCCTCCTTGCTGTCCCATGGCAGGATATGATCTGATTTACTCTTTAAGAAGACAATTCTCATGCCCTGTGGATAAATCATTTACCACACAGCATGTTCTCACACTGTTTCTACTAAGTCCCACCAGGCGCCAGGCACCCCTGCAGGAGCCTANGTGAGCTGTAATTCATCTGCTCACTCAACAGACNTTGTTCTGGGAACTGTGTGTAAAAACACTACAGATAAGCACTGGCACAGCCTACCAGGAGGTCACAGCCCAAGCAGGGAAGCNTATCTGTTGATTTTCTCATGCTGAAAAAAATTCCTGGGCCGTGACTAAAGTTTCTCTAATAAGTGTCAAGACTGTTTCTGGGTGGTGGAACTTTAAGGAGTAGGATCCAGTCCTAAACAAATCACTTATACCAATTCCTCTAGGCTCAGGAACATTGTGGAAGAAAGGGCAGGAAGTACATAGGAGCCAAAAGATAGGGCGAAAGGCTACGGAACACCATTCTCTAGAATCAATTCAACCATTGCATCCATTAATTCACAACTGTGGTTCTTTTCACTGGGTCCCTATCAACAGTCAGCCAAGGAAGGGAGGAGGGGCCCAGGGGGGGCATACCTTTTACCTCTAAATTATTGGCTATTGATAAATTCTGGGAGTGGAGGGAACCACTATCTTTAGCTGTAGACCCATTGCTGAGCCAACCAGGTGTCAAATCCATGGTGCAATGGCCTTGGCTNATCTCAGTAGTNCACAAAAGAAATGAATAGATAATTAACCTGAGAGAGATTTGTAGGGAGTGGGCAGGGAGTATAGGGGTGGTAGGGAGATGAGAGTGGTCAGTCTGCATGGCACATATGTGTAAAACTGTAAATAAAAAAGAACACAGAGAAAAGAGGTGTGGCCTTTAAGAGGCGGGGCCTCTTGGTTGCTTATGCTGGGACTCTGCCCTGTAGTTCTTGTGAGACCCATGTTAGTTCTTGTCTTCTGTGCTTTTGGGGAGGAGCCCAGGGTCCTTACTTGCATGTGCTAGGTCAGTGCTCTGCCATGGAGCCATATTCCCAGCTGAGCTTGTTAGTTCTTGAGAGAGGTTTGTTGGGAAAGGATACAACTGGCCCCTCCCCAGTCTTCCTGTCCTGCTGGACCACATCTCTCTCACAGGTGTTTCACCATGATGGCATCTCTCAGGATGTATGGTAACTACGGAGACCCTTTGNAGAGCCTATGTCATGTCATCTGGAATTTTAGCCATATGGGATCTTTTCTCTTTACCTAGGTATTTCACTATAGCAACGGAAGTGGGACTGACGAAGGGAGTCAGATGTGTCAGCAAGCCCATTGTTCCCTTGGATGCTGATGAGAGAGCGGAGGCCTTGCACCATTGGGCTCATTCAGGGAGACTCTTCTGTTCCAGGCCCAGGGTTGCTTCAGTGACAGTGGCTCCTTCAGATTACCCAGCTGGGGGATGCTACCAACCCAAGAAGTGCAGCCATGTGTCGGAAATGACCAGATTACAGTGAAGGACCAACAGGGAGGACCTCTTCCCCGACTGCACATTCTTACCCATCATTTTCTCATATGTGGTCACATATAATCCTCCCAGTAAAACCCCAGAGAAGCAGGAAGGCTGGGCTCACTGACCTCATGTACTTGCTGGACACCATGGTAGTGGTGTTTTACTTTTGCACAGCACAGTGTTTAGCGTTCAGGGGTGCTGTCTTGGGTTGTGCTCCTGTGGACACACTGGATGGAATTTTGCAGGGCAGCATTTCCCTGGGCTGGGCCTTTGGGAAGAGCCCTGATGGGAGGGGTGGTAAGGAAAGCAGGGCTGGTCCCTGGGGGAAATAGAACTGTGTCAAAGTTGTCACAGAGACCCAGTCTCATGCAGAAATGGAGCTGAGGAGGCCTTTAGAGATGTGTTAGCTGAAGGCTAGAGAGTTGAACCTGCTCCCATTGTGTTGTGAGGCTTCTGGGAAGGAGCTGGCATCTGGGATGTACCAGCTCTCCCATGCTAGGAGACATTCCCAGAGGTGGGCTTAGCTGTGGGCAAGCTGTACTGAAAGGACCACCCAGCAGGATGAGAATGCTGGTGCTTCCATGACACCCAGCAGGATGAGGATGCTGGTGCTCCCATGACACCTAGCAGGATGAGGATGCTGGTGCTCCCATGTTGGCCACCTGTGCCAAGCAGACTGACAGGCTGAGAGTCTTTGGGCAGGTCAACCTCCTACAGCCTCAGTTTCCATCTGTAAAATGGCAGCAAGGAAGAGCAGGGTGTCATGGGGTAAGGTGAGGGCTGGATGGGTTACTGCATTGAGGCTTTGTTATGGGGATATTCAGGGCTATGACAGGCTATCATCATTGTCTGTGATAGCACAGATAGTTGTATGTACTATATGTGTATGTGATTGTGTGTATATGTGCCAGAGTGTATCTGAACACACGTGGGTATGTGAACATAAGTACATGAGTAGGTGCATGTGTGTGAGTGTGTAGCTGTGTGTGAATTTGTGAGCATGTGCATGCATGTGAGTGCCTGTGTGAGTGCGTGAGTGTGTATGTGAGTGAGCATGTAATCATATGGAAGTGTGTATTAATGACTGTGCAGGTATGTGTGAGTGCAATCTGTGTACATGTGTGTGCATATGTGAATGTGCTTATGAGTGTGTATGCACATCTGTGAGTGCATGCATGTGTGAGTGTGTGCATGTGTTAGTGTGTGTATGAGTGTTATACATGGAGTGTGTACATGTGTATGCACATGTATAGGTGACTTGTGCATGCATGTGTGTGCATGTGTGAGTACATGAGTGTGCACATGTATGAGTTTATACATATGTGAGCATGAGTGTTCATGTGTGCGTGCACGTGTGGGTGAGTGCAACAGTATATCCACATGTGCATGTGTGTCTGTGCATGTGTGTATACATATGTGAGTGCAAGAATGTATGTAATTGTGTGCATGTGTGTGTACATGTCTAACTACATGAGTGCATTCATGTGTGTGTGTTGGGAGTTGGGGTGATAGAAGTTGAGGGTGGGGAGGGCATGGCTAGGAAGTTGGAGATGGAGCTCTTTGAAGCCGCCTTTCCCTGGCTGTAGCACCACATGAATGGGGTGAGGGCGGTGCAAATGATCAGGAAGAAACATTGGCAGCCTTGTGTGTTCCAAAGGCAGCTAGGTGGTCCTTGTAGTGCCACCTACACCCCGTCCAGTTTAGAACCCTGTCCTTTGCTCCATCCTCACATAGCTCAGGAGATTTCTGCAACTGTAACTGCCATCCAGCTATCAGCTTGCCTAGCACCTGTGCTTCATCTGCAGGAAGAGAGAAAACAAAGTGCAGAAGGAAGAAGACGAACCCGCTGCCAGGGGATGACATGTAAGCTTCACTAAATCAAAAGCCTCCCGAAGAGCAGCTACCAAGGGAAGCTCATGGGTCCAATGAGCTCCTCTCACGCTTCAAGAACTGCNGTGCATGTGAATGACCACAGGGCAGGCACAAGGGGAGCCGCCTGGCTGCTCCCACCCAAGGCCTCCTACTACCAGACCTTGTAAGGCACCAGACCACTAGCTATCCACTGTCTTTCATGGACCCAGGGCTGATTGAGACTAGCTGTCCTTTGCTAATGATTTCTGTTTCACTTAGACTTTGTATTATAGAGCAATTTTAGGTCTCAGCAAACTGGAATAGATTAGAGACTTCCCAGATGCCTGTCTCACTCACAATCAACATNTCCACCACAGTGGCACATTTGTCCTAACTGCTGAGCTACATCAATGTGTCATCATCCCCCTGAGTGCAGGGTCGTGCTGGGGCTTCATCACTTGTTAGTGGCTCACATTCAACAGTTGAGCCTTTGGGAGCTATGTTCCTTGGGTTCCCCAGAAATGATGTGTATGGGGATGATAGCAGGAAAGGAATTGGCTCACTGATCACCTGACTTCATCAACAAACAGGGCTCACCGCCTTGTGAGGTACTGGATGAGTTGCTGCTTTAGAGAGGCAACTGGGTTGGACTAAAACTTGCAAACCCCCCACCCCCCAGCTCATTGTCTCTGTCTGTTCTGGGAGTGCAGGAATCTGACTTCTGGCAGAAGGAGCTGACCTTCCGGGAGCACAGCCAGCTCTAATTCCCCTGGGCACTGACTACGCAGACCTGTTCCGTTTGCTAGACTCCACTGAGCCTGTGAGGCATACAACTCTCTGCACATATGCTATAGCTTAAGGCTGGAGGGCTCAGTTGGTAAGGTGTTTGCCCAGCATGTAGGAAGCCCTGGCTATTATCCCCAACACCACGTGTAAAAACTGGCTCATGGCAGGATGAGTCTNTAATCCTGGGGCAGAGCAGACTGCCAGAGGATCAGAAGTTTAAAGTCACCTTTGGTACATTGCAAGTTTGAGGCCATCCTGGGTCTGTCTCAGAAAAATATAACAAAAATGCAAAGCTAGGAAACAAGCCTTACAAGCCCTAAGTACTAAGAAGTGTTGTGACAGTTATTGTCAGCTCAATAGGACCTAGAATCCCCCGGGACAGCTTCTAGGCATGCCTATGGGAGATTATCTTGGTTATGTGGATTGAGATGGAGAGTCCTGCCTACTGTGGGTGGCATCATTCCCTGGCTGGGAGTTTGGACTGCATAGATGGAGAAAGGAAGCTGAGTACCATTCATCCCTCTCTGTTCTCTGTGTGTGCAATGTGACCAGCTGCTTCAAGCTCCTGCCTCCTTCATCTCCCCGTGATGGACTGTACCCTTGAACTGTGAACTTTCTCTTTTCTACCCTTGAACTAGCCCTAATTCCTGTAAGTTGCTTTTGTTGGAGTATTTTATCACAGTAAAAAGAAAACAACTAAGACAGTAGCAGAACCTTCCCTGTGCTTAATTTTGAAATTTACTACCCTTAATATATTAAAAAAAAAATAGTCCAACAAATTCAGACGTTTTGCCAGGATGACTACTTTAAATCAAATCTCATTTTGAAAAGCTTTTCTTTTCCCCCNTCTGCACACTATCTACCACGTGTTCTCGCCCAATGCCTGTGCTCAGTTTGTGCTGTTAATCCATCTCACTGGTAAATAACCCTCAGAAGGTCCCTGTCTTCCTGGAGCTGAAACCCAATGAAGGAAAATAGCTAGTCCACAAACAGACATCCAGACACGCATTTACCTCAGGAAGCATAGTGTCCTGGGGAGAGGACTGAATGGGGAAGTGGGACACAGAGCTGTGGGGGACAGATAGTAAGAGATGGTTCGCTGAGAAGGTGACATTTACAACAATTGCAAAAAGCCAGCCATGAGGCTCCAGGTGGCAGTCACACAAGAGATTGGACTAAAAGCTTCCTGGACTATGGAGAAAAGATTGGTGTAAAGGCTGAGGGTGTAACTCAGTTGGTAGAGTGCTAGCCTAGCAAGCACAAACCAGGTATGGTTGGACACGAGATATGATTGGATACCACTGTGATCCCAGCACTCATGAATTGGAGACAGGAGGATCAGAAGTTCAAGCTCCAGGCCAGCCTGTAATACCCAAGATCCTGTCTCAATCAACCAACCAACCAATCAACCATCAATCAATCAATCAATCAATCAATCAATCAATCAATCAATCGAAAGGCTGGTGGAGCTGGAGTCCAAAATGGAGGAGGGTGCTGGAACTGAAACTGGAGACGTGATTGAGGAACACCCTGGACATTGCAGTTATTTTAACCCCTTGCAATTTACAATCATCTGGGGAAGATTAAAAAAACAAAAACAGAAAAAAGGCATATGAGGGCAAGGAACTCAAATGATGGGGTGGAGCCCGGGCACCCATGCATTAAAACAAACAAACAAACAAACAAACAAAAAACTAAAACAAAACCAGAGATTAAGTGTGCTACCACTGAGGACCACTGATGTGGATCTGAAAGCCTGCGGTTTCCTAAACACCTTCAGTGCCTCCAAATCCCCAGGGGACTTTGAGAAAAATGCAGATTCTGATTCAGACAGGTGGAGTTGGTAGTTTCATCTCTTTGAGCTCCCACGGGAGGCTGACGCTCCTCATCCAAGGACCACATTTGGAGAAACAAGGTTTTTGTCGGTGATAAGGAGGCTTATTTTTACAGACTGGTAGGAAGCCACTGGAGAATATTAAGTAGGAAGGCTAGCATGACCTTACGGATGTTTCCACAACATTACAGAGGTTACAATGTGGAAAATGGATTGCAGAGGGAAGAGAATGGAGACCGGAAGCTAAGTGATGAGGGATGAAGAGGAAGGCTGCATCGCTTGGGCTTTCTATACTGCTCTAGGGACATTGGGCTTGGGGAGAGAGACTAGAAGTGCACAATGTTTAAGGTTTCGATCTAGAACCCTAGTCTGTCTCCCCACTAGATACTCAGAGCCATTTCCACAGAAATGACTCCTTCACAGGATGACTCCCAGGCCCAGATCGCTCTCCCAGCCAGAGAGATCTCTGATAGAAGGTTCAGATAGGGGAAGTACAGATACCCAGATTCTACAGCTACTAACTAGAGGGCATGCTCTTTAATGTCTCAAAGACTTCAAATGTCTTTGTTGTCTCAAAGATTTGAAATGTCTTTGTCATTGGTGCAGAGTACCCTCTTGGGTGAGAGGGTCCGGGCTGTTTGCCAAAATGAATGAATGAAGTATGGTTTTCATTTGGAAGCCTGGTACTGCCAGATGGATAATAATTCCCCCAGCTCTAATCCCTGCTTCGGATGGTGTCTTCAAACCGATCCCCATAGTTCCAAGGAAAAGACTCATGCCTCAGAAAGTCGAAGGAAACAGTGAGGTGTTCAGGGGATGAGGGATGTACTGTGGGTGGCAGGTTGGTGCCTTCCCTGCGTGCATATCCTTTGTGAGTTGAGGGGCACACANACCCTCCTCCTAGCACTGCAGGGGAGTGGGTTGGTTTGTGTTTTTCTGCCTCTGCTGGGTTGCTAACCTTTCATGTTAATTCCTTCAACTTTAGAGAGTAAAATTTCAACTTTCCAGAAACTCATTAGTTCAGGAAGTAGGGAGAGGGAGGGAGAGCAAGGAAGGGAGGTGGAGGAAGGGTGTTGATATGGGAGAGGAAGTAAGGGGTGTGTATGGGAGGGGAGGAAGGAAGGAAATGGGGAAAAGGAGGGAGGGAAGGGAAGGAGGAAGGAAATGAAAGAGGGAGCAGAGGAAATGAGGAGGGTAGGGATCGGGGATGCTTTTGCAGACAAAATGGCCCAAGTGACTTCTAGGATACTGAACTGACTTGAGTGTTATAAGATGTTCATGGATTACCACCTAAGTGAGTTGTCCTCCTGTGTCAATCAATAAAAGAGTACATGTACTAAGATCTAAACTTCTTGGTCCTTCCAAAGGATATACTTTGGTTGTCTCTCACAAAGATGGATCACTGTTGTCCACATCTACATCTAGGAGTTCACAGAAGAATTCAGATTTCTGGTTTCTTCTCCCTAATTCAGAGGACATGGCAGCAATGGGCCCACGTTCTTTTAANAGGCTTGGCATTTCCTGTGTGCTGTGGCCTGTACCCAGTCCCCTTTCTTCTGTTTTCTGATGGTGCCGAGGATTGAACCCAGGGCCCTGGGCTTGCTGGGCAAGTGCTCTATCAGTCAGCTCTGCCTTTATTTCACATTTCTCCTCCACAACCCTCCTGGTCTCTCTAGATACCTGAGGTTGTGGCCATGAATACAGATTCAAGAGCCTACTGCTTGCCTCACGAGTCTATGAGCCACTGTTGGGAACAAAAGATCAGCTCCTTATCTGGAATGGAAAGGCAGTTTGGAAGCAGTTCAGATCAAAAGGCCTTAGTCATAGCTCCAAAGAAGATTCTACAAAGTGAGAAATAAACATAGAAATAGCTGCGGCTTCCCATCTGGAGCTTTTTGATATTCATGGTCTCTGGTCTTCAGAGTGGGTGACTGTGCAGTCAGGACTTGTGGGTTTTGATCTCTTGAAGCAAAAAGAACTCCAAGCCCCATGAGAAATGTGAACCTAGTATATACCCTTCTCCTCTCCTCCCTTCTCTTCCTTTGTCTTCCACTCTCCTTTCCTTTCCTTCCCCCAAATTAATTCTTAACCCACAGCAAACCTCTCTTCCCCATTCACCAAAATCAAACCAAATCAACCCCAATCTTCAACTTCAATATAGTGATATAAATCAAAAGGCTTTAAACTATAACTGTCTTCAATGTCGGAAAAGTCAGGAATGAGCTACAAGAGACTAGATTCAAAGTGGAGACATCAGTCTAAAGCCTGTCTCTTATACACATCTAGATGTGTATAAGAGACAGCCTCAAACCTCTCTTCCCCATTCACCAAAATCAAACCAAATCAACCCCAATCTTCAACTTCAATATAGTGATATAAATCAAAAGGCTTTAAACTATAACTGTCTTCAATGTCGGAAAAGTCAGGAATGAGCTACAAGAGACTAGATTCAAAGTGGAGACATCAGTCTAAAGCCTTTTAAAGTTTTAGATAAATACAGATGGAAAACAATAACCAGAACCAATTAAAAAGGTGTCCCTGGCTGGGCAGTGGTGGCACACATCTTTAATCCCAGCACTCGGGAGGCAGAGGCAGGTGGATCTCTGTGAGTTCGAGGCCAGCCTGGAAAGGCACCAAAGCTGCACAGAAAAAAGGTGTCCCTGTATGTGGGTGAGTGTGCACACACATGTCCCCAAGCTCTGTCCCCTGAAAGGACCTGGAAGCAACTGCAGTCCAGCAGCTATGAGCATGTCTAGTCCAGCAGCTATGAGCATGTCTAGCACCCAGGNCTTGGTTTCTAACACTATCCTTCAGCCGAAAGAAGCCAGGGTCCTTGGGAAAACAACAATTTCCAGGGCCTAAACAGAGAATGGACATCTTAAATCACAAAAGAAGGAAGTATTCAAAATACAAACTGGAAAGATGTGTGAACATGACACAGGACCAACAGCAAGAGCTGCTGCTGCTACAGTTTGGATCTGCATTGGTCCCTAGCTGATGGTGCCACTTTAGGAGGCTCTAGAAACTTTAGGAGATGGGATCTAGCTGGAGATGGATCCTTGGTGGCATCTCGTCCCTGGTCTCTTCCTGTCTCCAACTGCTCTGCTGCTTCCTGTCCACCATGAGGTGAACAGTTCCTCACTACACATTTCCATAGCCAAGGTACCCCACCCAGGTGTGGGGGCTGAGCAAGCATGGACTGGGAACCCCACCCAGATGTGGGGGCTGAGCAAGCACTGAATTCTCTAAAACCACGGCCAGAACAAACCCTTCAGCTCTGTCAGTACTTGTCACAGCCATGAGGAAAAGGCACCAGTTCAGTTGCTAATGCCAAAGGCAGGATAACTGGAGCAACAAAATACCTAATGTAGAAGTAGATCATGACCCAAATAAATAAAATAAATAAAATAAACACATGTGCACCTGTGCTCATATAAGTGAATGGAGGAATAAGTAAGTGTGGAGAGTAGATAACTCTCTTGTGTAGAAGAATTCCCCATTATTTATGCAGCTATAACCCCCTCAAGGAAGCAGAACCCAATCCTGCTACTGAAGTGTGGGCTGTGAATAATGACTGCATCCCAAAGTGTACAGTAGGAGAAGGGAGAAGGANTCACTGTGGTGAGAAACTGACAAACACTGATTCAGCCGTGGTCAAGGTTAAAATCAGCAGAGTTAAGTCACATTGGTAGGATGTGTTCTTGAATGATGTNGTGAGAAAGACATTTTACCATTGTGACTTTCTTCCTCAACCTCATAACTCCTCAAGTGGTCATGAGAATAGACAGACTGAAAGACAATGCTGGCCAATACTTCTCAAGATCATCAAGGTCATCAGCAAAGGTAAGGAAAATTTGCCTNACTGTCGTAGCCTAGAGCAGCCTAAAGAGATGCGATGACTAAGCATAGTGGTACCCTGGATCAGAGAGAGGATGCTCGGTAAAGAATAAGGACACCAGTGCAAAGATCTCAGTCGATAGAAACTTTTCAGTGTTGGTCCATTGCTTAGAGCAAACGTGGACAGTGCTAGTGTGTCTTAAGAAGAAGAAACATCTTGTGTAGGAGCTAGCTATGCTGCCATTGCAGTTCTATGTAAACCTTCAACTATTCTAAAATCAGATTTATTTAAAGATATCTTAATTTTTGACTCAATTGCAGTTCTAGAAATTTTATCATAAGGAAATTGTTATGAAGGTGTGTAGGGATTAATTTACAATATGTGCATGTAAATGTGTGGTTTGTAATTAGAAGTCAACAAATTCCCAATAACGGGGGATTTTAACTAAGTAAAGTATNACATATCATATGGTGAAATACTGTCACTTAATGGTGCAGTGACACACCTGTTGATGAAGAAAGTCTGATCACTATATCTTAATGAATGAAAATGGACACAACAAAAGTATAATCTCATTTTGGTTAAAAATAAGTGATAATGTAAATATATGGTGGTACACATCTGTAATATCAGAGGATTGTGACTTCCANGGTAACCTAGGCTAAACAGTGAGACTGTCCCTTAAAGAATACAATTATGCTGGGTGGTGACATACACCTTTAATCCCAGCACTTATCAATTACATATCCAATGAGGGTTAATTTTGGATTAAGAGAATAGAAGGATAATTATTTCTTGTTACTTTCAAACTTCCTTATACAGTGTGAAATGAATTACTGCTACAGTAAACAGAATATATATCCATCCATGTGTATGTATACACAATTTTTATTTTTTAAAGGAAAGGCAGGGTCCCAGGGCCAGGCCTTGAGCCTCCACTCAGTTTACTGGGACCAGCTGTTTGNGGGTAGGAGCTAATCTTTCCTCTTTCTCAAGGTCACTAGAGAAACACAGGGGCATCCTTTTTCTGTTCCATGGTATCCTGCTGACCACATCAGTGAAACAGAGAGCTAATTGGCTCACCTGTGGTAGGAGGATTCTGGAACTTTATAGAGAGCTCCCATGACCCACCCTTGACTCTGTCCATCAGTTGGTGCTTCTGCTCTCAGATGGCTCTCATAAATCTTAGTCTCAGAGGCTATTGCAGGTCAGACATAGCTAAATTCCAACCTCAAAGAATTTTCTCAGGCTGCTGAATCTAGAGGATGACTCCTCTGGCATATAGTAGGTTAAACAAATACGTGCTNAGTAGATGTATGTATATATGTAAGTGTATGGATGGACAGATGATTGGATGGTGGATGGATGTAAGTGTATAGATGGACAGATGATTGGATGGGTGGGTGGAATGAATNGAAGTGAGTCAGTGGATGGANGAATGGAGGGATGGAAGGACANACAAATAGAAGGAAATGGGTGGCTGTATGGAGGGACGGATGGAAATATCTGGGTGGACAGAAGGTTGAATTGATAGAAGGAAGGGACTGAGTGAATAGATGGATGGATTGATGTATGGATTAGTGGAAGGATAGATGGACAGATGGAAGGAAATAAGTGAGTAGATGCATGGGTGGAAGTGTGTGGATGGATAGATGTTGTTTGGATAGGTAGATGGATGGTCGGATAGATGGAAGTGACTGAGTGGGTAGGTGGATGGCTAGATGGATGGACATGTCCTCTGCTCATCTTGCNTGTTGTCCTTTCTTGTTTTCAGTTCTAAGTTGAAAGAGGTTGGTTTTGGTTTTTAGAGGCTCCACACTCTGTATTGTAGCATATCTCACCCCATTTGTCCGTTTGAATTTCCTGAACTGGTTCAAAACCAGAAATCACCCCAGAGTCTGATTGAGGTGGATTTGGAGTAGATGTGGGGACTGGCTTCATTCAGCATTATTAGGCACTTCCCAGACCCCCTGCTCCCACTTTCTCTCTCAGCTCCCATGGCTGTTGGATGGGCAATGACAGTTCAGCATCATTTGCAGACCCTGGCATGCCTGGCACAATCTGAATGGACAACAGAGAGTGAGTGTCACCTTCTCAGGACTTCTGTGAGGTGCCAGGAAGTCCCCCCTCCCTTAGATAGTGTTTTGGGAGTCTCAAGTTTCTAATAGGCAACTGATTTAATTATTCAGACAAGTTATTGATTGCAATGTATACTAAAGCTGATAGAGGGTTAATTCTTGAATATCTTAACTTAAAAGAAGAAGTGGGGCATTACAGGAAACCTGGAGACCTTGAAATCTGCACAGGCTGCGTGCCTATCCTGCCGAACCCATCCTTCCTTTCTGAAGGATGCTTCAGGAGTGTCTTCTGAGATAACAGCAGCATCGCCTCAGTCCCCTGAGCTGCTTTTTTTGCAGCTCTTATCACAACTGTAATTGATTAATTTCTTGTGCACAGTTGGGAATCTGGTGAGGAAAAGGTTTGATTTTGTTTCTGCAAGAGAGACCATTGCTGCAAGTGCAAAAAAAAAAAAAAAAAAAAAAAAAAACCAAGCACTTTCACAGAAAAACTAAGATGTGAAGTTGTGGAAACCTGTCAGGGAAACTGACTCAAATGGTGTGAGGCAGATAGATAGAGCCTTGGATGCAGGCCATACTGAGGGTGGAAGGAGATAAGACCAGGAGCCAAATCATGGAGAGAGGACTGCCATAGTTGCCTGGGAGATGCTGGGAGATCCCGACCTTGCCATGTCAAGGATGATGCAATCTTGAATCTACAGCTTTCCATGTCTTACTCAATGAGCACTGAGTATCCATCAGTAGAAGGGATGAGTGCATGTGATTCAGCATCTTGCATAGAATTGTCCTCTTCAGAGGCAGTAGGGCACAGCCGTTAAAAGCTGATGACTTAGTTTGAATCCCAGCTCTTACACTTCCTAGCTATGTCAAGAGGTTTCTTTAACTTCCCTAGACCTTGGTTTCCTTATCTGTAAAATGAGATGATCCTAATACCTCCAAGGGTTTAAGGATTAAACAAGTCAACGTGTGACTCATGTATCATAATAAACCTAGCTCTACCTATTCTGCCTTCACATTCATATGGGGAGATATGCCCTGCAGGTTGGTCTGAGGTATGACTCCTCAGCATGTCCTAGTCCATAAATCATGTGCTCACTCAATAAATATCAGTTGTTTTTATTGCTCATACTTTATAGAATCACAGGGGCCTGGGTGGAAATCACATGTCTCCAGAGACTCAGCTCTAGCTGCCGCCAGCAACAGGAGTAGCAAGCTGAGGATCTATTTGGAGTTCCAAACTCATTCTAGCAGCTTCACTAGGAGCGCTTGGTAGAGTGGAGGCTCACTCTGAGGTTGTGTGTGGCATGTGTGACGTACTGTAGCTTCNAGAAGACACTCCTGGGCTCCAGTTTGGACTATAGGTCTAGAGAAAGCTGGCCTAATCCTTTTGGACCTGACACAATTACCTGGAGCCTTAGCAAGAGAAGAGAGCAAAGTGAGACAGGATCTCTTGTTAAACTGGCAGGTGGAGGAACAGGACTTAACCTCTGGAGAAAGCACAGCTCAGCACATGCTGCCTTAGACCTGCGCTTTCCAAGTGTCTGTCTAGATCCACTTCATCCCCTACACCCAGAANCCAGTGAGCACTGGGTATCTACCAGTAGAAGGGATGAGGGCATGAGTGTCATATGCATGGGGGCAGTTACTATGCCTGCCTAGTTTTACCTTGTCCCCTGCACGAGTTCCTAGTGAGCACTGGTTGTCTCCTAGCAGAATGGATGAATGAATGAAGTGCTAGTCTTCAAATCCTTTCACGATTAGTTTCTCATTTCATTCTCCTACAGTCCTGTGAAACATTTTTCTAATGTTGCCAGATGAATTATCACAGGGCTCTTAGAACTGGCAAGATTCTGAGTCTCATTCCCTTTAGTTTTCGTTGTTTCATCTATGATAGCACAGTGCTTCCAAAATATCCTTTATATTTGTTTTGCTAGGAGTTGAGGACAATACGGTCTCATTGCCATCATCTGCTTACACTTTTTGGAGTGTGTCAGTCACTTGACCCCCAACCCTTGCCAAGAGTCCCCTGGCTATAAAGACAATTATCTCCTTCAGTGCCCCGGAACCCGGACCTTATGCCCAGCAGAGCAGACAGCTTTTCCTCTCTCTGCCTGTGGGCAGCATTAATGAACAGTGCATGGGAACCCCAGGGCTTTGGCACAGGCAGCTCTGTGTCTCTTGGCACTGATGCAGGGGATTTCTCATTGCCAAGCTGAGGAGATGGTGGCCCCACTGCCGGAGGGAAGCCTTTCCAGTGCCTTTGCCCATGTCTTTGCTGAGATAAGAGTTTTCAGATAAGGAAAAGGAAACAGAACCCATCTTCCTCTAGGCAGCTGGGTGTTCTCAGAAAGGAGATGAGGGAACAGCAGTTTTCTTTGAAAACCCATTCCTGAAGCCAACAAGAGACCGGAGGAAGAGGATAGGTGGAGACACAAGACAAAGGGATCCAGAAGAGAATCCAATCTGCTGGTGTGTTTGTCTGGAATACTGAAGGTGTGTTCCCTCCCTCCCTCATAATGTCCCTAGTGTGATAGTTTGTGCAGGGCACTAAGCAAGAGATAACATGTCCTCTCCAGCTCTCTTTGGCACATCTCACTGCTCCAAAAGAACTTGCTGACAAATGTTGGGAGATGGTTTTGCCTTTCTGGTCCTCAGCTCTCTGAAGTTGAAGCTGACAGGAAACCTTATCATAGCAACAACCAAGTCTATTCCAGAGCACAGCATTGTTGGTTGCAGGGGTCACAAGCTCTCTANTACCACCAGTGGTGTAGGTTTTGAAGTGTGCAAGAGAGTCACCTTTTGTGGGGGGGAGGGACAGAGTCCCACAGTGTAGCTCAGGCCAGCTTTGAACTTGAGGCCNTCCTGCTTCTACCTCTCTAATGCTGTGTTTACGGGCCTGCATCACCATGCCTGGCCTTGGGTGACAAACTTCTTACCTTTACTGATGAATGAAGGTTCTATTATTACCTGGTTGCTTTCTGTTATATGTTCTTGAATGACAGAGGGTATCAATGACAATTCTGATGTCACCCATTTTATAGATAAGAAAGCTACTGGTTCTGAGAGTTCAAAGCAGTTCAAAGTGTCAAAAAAAATTCACACTGGTGCAATATAGACCCAAGATTCAAATGCAGGCAGAATGGTCCCAACATCTGCACTAAGTTGGCTATCAGACAGAGTGACAAGGCTAAAGAGACTGGGTAATTCCTCTCATTTAGCAAAGAAAGAAACTAAGGTTATAGTGCAATGGTTTAACACTTGTCTAGTACATACAAGGTCCTGTGTTCAATTCCTAAGCACGAGGTTGTGGGGCACATATGTAGGGATGTTGTGGGTTGTGATGGCTCAGTGGATTGAAGATATTTGCCATGCGGGCCTAAGAACATGATTTTGATCTGCAGAACCCACATTGAGGTTGAGGGAGAGAATGGACTCCACAGAGTTATGCTCTGACCTCCACACTTGTGTCATGGAACATGCAGGCTCCGCCCTGACACACTGTATACACACATTAATAATAAGAACAATGATGATGATGATAAAATGAAAACAAAATAGAAGAATAAAGAAATATACCCGCAAAGGACATGGTTATTTCAGGGTACACCATCAGAGGCAGAGCTGACACTGGAGCTGAGGTTAGAGCCCAGGACACTTAAATCCANAGGACAACAACCTCTTTGGACTTAGAAGATTTCTGTGTTAGTTTCCCTTCCAGGCATGTGATCAAATTACCTGGCATAGACAACTTCAAGGAGAAAGGGCTTATTGCACAGCTTTGGAGGGTTCAGTCTGTCCCAGCAGGGAAAGCATGATGCAGTGGCTCAGTCCACACCATGGTGGCCAGGACAAGGAAGGCTGGCTTTTCACTCCCTATCTCCTTTTCCTTTTTTATTTCATGGATGCCCCAATCCCATGAAATGCCACCCACATACAAGNTGGGTCTTCTTCCTTAGTTACAAGCACATTCAGAGGTAAGGCTCACTGTCTCCCTGATGGTTCTAAATTCAGTTACACTGAAAATGAAGATTGACTATCACAGCAGGTGACCCACGTCCAAGCAGCCAAGATCCAGACNACATGTCTACACAAGCAATTACCCAGGTGTTCCTAAGAGCCAGATGTTTGCTCTGAGATGGGCTGCACATCCAAGCAACTGAATCTATATCTCCTGTGTTGACAGGTGTTCCCATCAAGCCCCTGGGAGGGTTTGCTTCCCAGCAGACAACTCTTTACCCCCCTCTCTTCTTGCTGATTCCCATTCTACCTGAGGGAGATTTAGGTCTTTCTTCCTACTTTCTTTTTTTTTTAATTCTTTCAGGATTATTATTATTTTTTTGGTTCATTCCAGCTTAGATTTTACTCAAATTTCTTAGGACTGACTCAAAGGGAAAAAGCATTTTGTTAAAATAGCTGTGTTGCTTTTAAACAATTTGTCCTCCTACTCACTTTTTCTTTTTGGAAGACAGAAACCGAATATAGATTTGTGGGAGAGAGATAAAGAGGGAGCCGTAGAAGAGGAGTGGAGGGGAGAGGAGAGNAGAGCTGGGGAGTGGAGATGGGGAAGGTGAGGAAGGGGCAGGGGTGGAGCCTCTGACCTGTGGGATCTGAGTTCCAAGGCCCGATGGGGACAGCCAAGGCCCGATGGGGACAGCCAAGGCCTGATGGGGACAGACAACCTGACCCTCTCTGCTTTTGTTGCCTGTTACTTGTTGCAGAAACTCAGACTCTCTGTTGTGTGTGTGTGGACATTTTGGTTTATTATTGTTGTTAGTGGTTTTTAAAGCATATATTTATTGAACAGAGTGATGGATTTCATAAAGACATTTCTGTCAGGCGTATCATACATTTCGACTCTTTTAACTCCCATTATCTCTTTCCTGCTCCTTCCCTTCCTATCAGCCCACTTCTTTCTACTTTTATGTCACATATACACACATGATTACACACACACACATACACACACACACACACATTTAGAATCCCCATATGAGAAAAAAAAGTGGCATTTACCTTTCTGAGTTTGGCTTATTTTACTTAATATTACAGTGGTGTCAAAAAGAACTCAATGCCAGATCCTTGCAGATCCTATGTTTCAGATTACAATTTCATTTCACAAGTGGAAGGAAGGCCCCTATGCCCCACAGAGAGCCCACAAAAGCCAGTAGCCTGTTCCTGAGGGACCAGTATAGTGAGGAAGCCACTGCTTCCCCAGGAAGAACTACTGGAAAATGGGCTGCTTGGCCTAGTGAGTATCCAAAGTCCTCCCTCCCAGCATAAACTTAGCTGCCACCTCACTCAACTCTAGTGTCTTTNTCTGCCTTCTCCGCCTTGATCTATTCCACNTGTACCCAGGAGTGCATCCTGTCTGCTGCCCGAGTCCTCAATATCCATCCTCATGTGCCTCAGTCTCTCTCAGCACTCCTTACCCTAAAACAACTCGCCTCATTCTACCTCTTTTCAGAACTCCATCCTCCTTAGCAATGGGTTTCCCACNCCCCTCACTCTGCCGTCAGCTTCTTCCCTTCCATTAGCTCAGTGAGATAGCAGGTCGGTTTTAGTGTGTGCCCTGGTAAATGCATCTCCCGGGTAGCGATTCACTTCATCTTTGCTACAGTAATGCCAAGGTATGGTATTCTGCTGTATGTCTCACTCTTTTCAAGATTTTATTTTTAGTTAATTGCATGTATGTATGNGCATGTTGTCTGAAGAGNTCAGAAGAAAGCATTGGAGTCTCTGGAGATGGAGCTACAGGTGGTTGTGAATTGCTGGATGTGGGTGCTCAGAACCAAACTTAGGTACCCTAGAAGAGCCAGCACATGCTCTTTACTGCTGACTCATTTCTCTTTTCCCTCATCCCCACCCTTGCTCCCTTTTTACCTGATAAAGAAACTGAGGTATAGAGGCATTAAGAAACTTTCTCTCCAGGTCACCCTGCCAATAAGTGGTGGAAACAGGACTTGAACCCAGCACAGTCCAACTCCCTACTATACATAGTCCTAACCATTGTGCCACAGTGACTNAGTCCTGTGGGTCTGACTTTCACCATGGCTATTTCCTCTACCCCTCCTCCTTCCTTTCTTCTGTTTCTCTCCATGTGTTTCTTTTTCTCTTTCTAGGTCCCTTCTCTCTCTCTGTGTGTGTGTGTGTGTGTGTGTGTGTCTTTCTTTTAAATAGGCCTCATAAGTAACCTTGACTGACCTTGAATTCAAGATCCTCCTGCCTCAGCATCTGGAGTACCACACACAGCTACCACTATACTTTTTTTCTAAGGAAGACCGAGAAATGGTCTTTCAGATTCAGGTCCTTTTACTTCTTGTCCTCTTCCACCAAAGGATGCTGTCTACACCTTCTGCTTGATTACTGTAGCCTACATCTGGACCACTGACTCAACTAATTATAGATAAGAGTTCAAGGGGAAAAATGCATCTTTACTAAACACATACAGACTTTTTTCCTTACCTTATTCCCTAAACGATACAGGGTAGTAACTATTTACATCTCATTAGATATTACAAATGACCTAGGGATGGTTTATATGCACAGCTGGATGTAACTGTACCATAGGCTACATACAGACACTACATCTCACACGAGGGAGCTGGGCTGGAATGTTTGATAGGGGGCATGGTCTTTAGGTGTGTAGTNACAGTCATCAGAAGTGTGACTAAGATGCAGGCAAGTGCTGCAGTATGTTGGAACTGCTACTGGCCCCATTGCCTTCTGCATTCAGTCAGAGCAGTGGCAATGCTTCTCAAAACAACAGCAGCACACAGCTATGGACATGCCCTTTGAAATCCATCACCAGTTATAACCTCATCTAATTCCCATGGTAATCCTGTGAGGAGCTACTATTTTTTTTTGTCCTGTAGAGATGAAGAAAGAGTCCTAGGAAAATGAAGACAGCATGCCAAAGTCACTCAGCTTCTGAGGGGAAGACCTAGGACTCCACCCAGGCTTCTGACATTGCTGAGCACNGTCTATCGTTATTGGAGGATTTCCCACCAGCCCCCATTGGGAGACACAAAGCTTTGTTATGTGACATGACATCCTGTAAGGAAGTAAGATGTTCCTGTCTGATCTTGGCACCCAGGGAAATGGTGCTGTTCTAAATTTCATTTATTTTAGGTGCTATTAGTTGAACAGTTTGCTAAGTGACTAGGGTTGTGATCAATACCCTCCATAATAATTGTTTCATTTTATCTTCAAAATAACTCCATGGTTACAATTACTATCCCCATTAGAGGTAAAGACACTCAGGATCCCATGATCTATGTAATTTGCCCAGGGGGTGAGCTGTGGAGGAGGTTTGCTTGGCAGCTTAAGCTGGGTTGGGCACAGGTCTGGAAAGATCCCTGATTCTACTATGTATAAACTAGAAGACCAATTTAAGCTACTTGATTTTTCCATGCTTCAGTTTCTTTATCTATGAAATGGGCATGAGTTAATTATCATAAAGTGACTAGTACNCTATATGTATGCAGCTGACCAGTGTCTTTAGTCAAGAGACTTCCAATACACTCAGCTCATACCTCATCCTGTCAGCTGTCCTTAACAGGAACCAAATCATTTATGTCTTTACCTTTAGACTTGTTCTTGTCTTTGTTCTATGCTCATTTTTCCTTTAGTCCAATTTAAAATTACTCTTTGTTTTTAATTGTATAGCTAAACATCCACTCCATATTTTCTGAAACAAGATGAGTTTAACTCAACAAATACATAAAATGGTCATTTTGATTCTCGGCAAGCTTATTACCCATAGTAAGTCTTTGTTCCAGCCTCAGTCTCTCCCACTGGCAGGTTAAAAGCCTCTCTTTTTATCCAAGATTGGGCACCCTACTGTTCTTAGTTACTGCCCACGTATTTCCTCCAAGCAGAGTTTTAATTGTCTGAGAATTATAGCCACTATTATGGCATGCTTTCCATACTTTTAGTACTGTTTGAAAAGATTTTATAAGAATTATCCTATGCCCCCTGCATTATCCCCCACTTCACAGATAAGGAAATGAAGGCATGGAAAAATTAAATAGCTTAAATATAGTCTTACAATTTATAAGAAGTAGAACCAGCTGTCTGTAAATCCAGGCAGTCCAGTCCTACAACCTGAGTTCTAACCCACTAGTCCATGCAACTAGCAGCTAGGAGTTCCGTGGGGTAGCCTTCCTGAAGTAGCCTCAGGTGTCTCCCAGAGTAAGCCCCGTTAGTATCTGGAAGGGAGGCAATGGCCCCCTGGGGGGGGCGGTGTGAAATGCTTCCTGTAAGTAGGTGTACCTGTGCATCTTGGAGGCTGGGGTCCTCTGAGCTTCGAGGCTCNGCCTCCTGTCCAGTAGAACTAGCTCTGCAGATCTCTGCCTCCACCTGCCAACTTGAAAGTTTTAGCATTTCAGCTGTTTCAGAATTACCAAAGCCCACAAAATGCTAAGGTGCTTTTTTTAGGGTTTTAAAAAATGTGTCTTTTCCACCATCACATAACAATCCAAAGGAAAATTTTAGATTCTTTGCCAAATGTATATTTTTAAAGATTGCATTTGGCCAAAGACCAGAAGTAGAACATCTGAGAGGACTGTGGGGGTTTCTGAGGCACATCCACGAGGACCAGGAGCAGGAGGAGGAGGATGATAGCTCTTTCTGCAGAGTTCTGGGCTGGCTGGGGCACAGTGGGGCTTAAGTTGGTTCCCGCTTCCTTAACACATTTGTTGACAAAGTTATTTCCTTAAAACATTAACACTTCAACTTAGAGGGCGGCCCAGAGGATTTGGGGCTCTATATGAACATCTCTGCCCTGCCCCCACCACAATTATCAATTGGTTCTTTGGTGGGCAGTCACCAAACACGTGGTGGCGTATATGTCATAGCTCCCACCAGTGGGAATTGACTCAATCATCATTTTGTAGTGTTTCCGTTTAGGATTGCAAACACCCACCAACAAATAGGAGCCTTGCTTTCTAACGAGCTGGGGACGTGTGGAAAATAGAGTCACTCACAGAAGTAGTGAGCCACAGATGTTCCATGGTGACAGCAGGCTGTGCCAAGCACAGACAGCATGTGTGGCCGTGAGACAGGAAGTGTTGCCCAAGAGCCCAGAAGATAAGGGGATGCAGACAGCTGGGGATGGAGTCTGGCTTCTTTTCCCCAAGGCCCAGCCTTCTGCATAGTTGCATGACACTCCGTTTGGAAGTGGTCCAGGAAGCTGAATGCTTAGCTTTGAATAACTGCCATGAAAGCTTTCACCTCCACAGCAAGGAGAAGAGATGTTTATAAGGAATCAAAAAGACCTGGGTTCAAATCCAGGTTCCAACACTTGCTAATTGGATGCCCTTGNCAAACCACTTCACTATACGTTTTGTTAACTACAAAACAGGAAAACAAAAGGACTTACTAGGTTGCTGTGTGTATTGAAATAGACNGTACAAACAAAGCCCTTAACGTAATGACCACTCACTACCATCCCTGACGTCATCTTCTGCATCACCCACACTACCATTTCTAGTCCTGAAGCCCTAGTAAAGCAATCCTGACTTTGCTAAAGTTCAGTTTTTTCCTTTCCACAGGGGGAATGGAGCAATGATGACCACTCCACAGAATTAATGTTCATTACGTTCTAGGACAGGACCTCACATGCAGCCCTCAAAACATATGAATCCATTCCTCCCCTCAACCTTTGAGTTCCCTTAAATTTCCTTTAGAAGTCTCTCAACTTTCCTTTAAAATGTGGTTGGATTTAACTATCAAGAATCAGAATTTACTCATGTTACATAGATACCCTGAGGACCTAGAAGCCAGGGGGTCCAGAGACAATGGCTTGTCTGGAGGAGATGATACCATGGTAGGAAAGATACCATCANGGNATGCTATGGTGCTAAGGACTCCATGGGGCTATGAGACTCCCAGAACCATTGCTTAAGGTGAACAAATCAGTACCTAACCCAGGTCATTCTGACTCCACTGACAAAGAATGGTGGTGTAAACNTTATTCAATTCAATAAAGCATTATGTAGCAGTCAAAAAAGATTNCACTAAATCTGAAATAAAAATTGATGTGGAAATATATCTATGATGTCTTTAGGGAGAGAAGNTAGTGACAANCCAATATCTACAGAGTAATATTTTTTAAGTTTCATTTTATTTTTATTTNNNTNTGNNTNTGTGTGTGTGTGTGTTTCAAGATGNATTCCTTACACCCTGTCATTATGACAAACACCTCAGAGAAACCCATGAAGCATGGAGCTGTTTGTTTACACTCATGTTTNGGAGGTCTCAGCCTGTGGGCAGCTGTTCCACTGCTTTGGGCCCGAGATGAAGCAGAATGTCATGATGGCTGGGTTTTANGTCAAAGAAGGCTTCTCNCCTCATAGTGACCAAAAAGCAGTCAGCCTGAATTGGTGGGCTCCTTCCTCCTACTTTGTGCCATCTAGCCCCTCAACTTANTGGACATCAACCCATCCATATCCAGGGTGGGTTTTCCCCTTGCAGTTGCTGCCTGTTATGGGGGCTGGGACCTGGATAGGTATCCATGCCAATCATCTCTGGAAATGCCCTCATGNTCACGCCCAGATGTGTGTTCTANTNATCTTCTAGACATTTATCAATCTAATTGAGTTGACATCAAGACGAACCACCACACAAGGCTGCAGAAGATTGTGGTAGAAATAACCTTGTTGTTCATGTTGGTTACTTTGGAGTGGGGTGAGTATGAGGTAGGATTGGCNGAGGGCAAGGTCTGTTAATATTTATTTTCTGTCTTTGGATAGTTTTGCTGATTGTAGTAGACATATTACTCTTATAATATCTTAAAAGGGACTTTGAACAATTGGTGTTCACAAATTTTAAAATTGCACATGTAACTTGATACAGGAGATCACACAACTAATGTNGTGGTTTGAATGAAAATAGCCCCCATAGGTTCATAGNGAGTGGCACTATTAGGAGGTGTGTCCTTGTTAGAGGAAGTGTGTCACTGGGGGTGGGGTTTGAGGTTTCAGATGCTCAAGCTGGGCCCAGTGTCATTCTCTCTTCGTGCCTCCTGCATATCCAGTTGAAGAACTCTCAGCTCCTTCTCTAGCACCATGTCTGCATGCTGCCATGTCCCACCACGATGATAATGGACTAAACCTCCAAACCTGTAAGCCAACTCCAATTAAATGTTTTCTTTTATAAGAGTTTATAGTCACTGTGTCTCTTCACAGCAATAGAANACTGACTAAGACAACTAAGAAAGGATTTTCTTCCTACTNTGAGTCTGTGAAGGCNGGGGCTGCCTATACTCAGTATCTCTAAGACCAGCAGTGTCTAAACCAGAATAAATTCCATAGTATGACAAACAAGAGTGAGCTGCACTAACTCAGTCAATGCTAGAGTTGTGGGTCCTCCATTGGCCAGTGAACTGGGAGTGAGTTCACACCCAGGAGCATCTTCCAATGGTCATTGTGCTTAGTTAACTCTCTGTGTAAAGCTATGTCCTTGAACTTTCCCTGCCCCATGGTTTCATCAATGACTTGGCAAGCAGAGGCATGGCCAGGTTAGCCAGTCACTTGGGTAGATGACACATACCTAAGGGGGTACGACTTTGCTGGATGTGGGTTATGATCTTCAAATGGACCTCTTCATGTTAAAACATGCCAACTTCAAAAAGATGAAAGTTTAAATCTGGGTTAAAAAATCCCAGGAGCAAAAAAATTTATTGCTGGAAATGGCATTTGGCTAGCTGCCTTCAAATAGCTCTTCTCGGCTTCTTAAAAAATACATTAAAAACTCAGAGACAGAAACCTCAAAGCCTGGAAATTGAAGACTGAAAGACAACTTAATGGCACAATCTTGGAAGAAATGACACCGATTATAAATGCACTTGGAGACAAAATGAGAAAATAGAGAGGGAAAAAGACAGACTTAGAAGAAAATAAATGACAAACAATCTCACTGCTCAACTCCACACCAAAACATTTATACTTCTNTATGAAGCAAATGATATTCTAAGAAACACAAGTGACTCCAGAAAAAAAGGCCAGTTATCGACAAATAAGACATGAAAGAAACTGTCAAAGAACTCCTTTTCAAAAGGCCCTGGGCTCAGAGGGTCTTACATGAAAATCATTCTACTCAGGATCCAGAGAATAATGTGGCCAAGATACTACAATTCTGATTTTAAAACTAGAAAATGAACACACACGAAGACAAGCTATATGAAAATTTTGTTGGCAAATATATAAGGAAATCTTACATTATATATCAGAAAATCTATTTCAGCATCATATAGTGAAAGAATGAAATGTATNCCCAAAGGACTTAAAAGAGTGAAAAGTGGTCCGATCATCAGAACGAATTACCACCAATTAATCCACTAATAAANGAGAGAGGGGAAATATGACGATTCCAGTAGAAATAAAAGAAAATAAACCTCCCTATTGAATTAAAATTGTCACCCAGGTAAATACCAATAGAAGCCTCAATACTATGAAGAAGACCTGTCTAAAGCACTAGTAAATATCCTACTTTTTGGTAAAACTCTGGAAGGATTACTCACTTTGGAGGTGCAGGACTCACCTTAGTCAGGGAAGAAGCAGACCCCTGGGCCTATCAGAGACGCACACCAATGCCTGTAACCACACCCCNACAGGAAGTGCTCATCATGCTGCAGTTAGAGGAAAGGTAGGGTGGTCTTTGAACACTACCATTACTTAATAATTCTCAAGCCTCAGACAAAGGAAAAAGATTCGGGGAGAGTGTTATTGTTAGTGGATGATATGATGGGGGANCAGGGGGAAAAATGATGTTAACTGCAATGCAATTGGCACTAATAAGAAAGTTCATACAGCTTACAGGCAACAAATAGATAATCATAGATCAGTAATAGCTTCCTCTTAATGGCTAGCCAAATACTGTTTTAGAAATCCTCTGCAAGGCACCACCCACCTTCCGGAGTCACCCAAAGTATAAAGAGTGTCTAGCTCTCACGCTCCCCTTGCCATGCCTTTCATATCATGATGAACTGGACCCCTCAATCANNTGCTCACATCAGCCCCTCCTCTAGCTTGCTTTTGTCAGGTACTTTGAACACCAGTAATAAAAGTCTCTAAAACAGACATAAAACAATGATTGATGAAAGGCATATTTTAAATATAAAATGTGAACATTTTAAAGATGTTGATTGTGTTCAAGGAAGTCTATGAATTAAATTTTATTACTATCCAAATGTTTCTGGCAACTTGAGAGAACAGTTAGGAAACACCCAGGAAATTCAATTATACAAGCCAATATTTGACAAGGAATCATCCCGTAAAGCCACAATATTATCTATATTTTTATCTGTAAATATAGATAAAACCACAATGGCTNTTAAGAAATTAACCTGTTCATATGTGAGTGTATATGTGTGCATATTTGTAGCTTTAGTGAGATAATTTTAGTAGGCATGCATTGATTTGTAAGTAAGTCAATGTGTGGCTTTAAGTCTCTGAGGGCAATTTTTGGGCCAAAGATCTTTGGGTTCACAGCTCTGTTCATCTCAAGAACAGAAAGTCATGAGAGGTGGCATGGTGGGTGAGTCTTTAGTTGATAATGTGATGGGTCAGGAGGACTCCCAAGCCANTGTGGCTTNCCAAACATTCCCAAGTTCTTACACTGTATTATTGCACGGTCAGAGGGGATTCTAGTCTCTTACTCAACAACTTCTTTGAATTTTGACCATGGAACTATACTTCAATTTATCCCCTGAACAATGAGGATAATGTGCTTGAATCCTATCTCATTCATAAAGTTGTAATAAAGAAAAATACAGTCATGTCTAAATTTCCTTTGTGTTTGTTATCTTTGCATTGCTGGGGCCAGCGTGCCTGACGGAAATACGTGAAGGGAGAAAAGATTGACTTTGGCTTGTGGCTGGAAAACCATGGCAGCATTCCTGGTGGTGGGAGTATGCATTGGTAGCTCCTCATAGACTGAACAGGAAGTAGGTCACTCAGGCCAGAACCATTAGCAACTATAACCTTCAAAGGCTTCTCTTTAGTAGCAGTAGCCTCCTTCCACCATGTAGTCTCTACCTCCTAAGGACTTCATAGTCTTCAAACAGTGCCACAGCTGGGGATCAAGTGCCAGAAAGATGAGCCTGTGAGGAACATTCCANATGAAACCACAACACTAACTCCACAGTGTTATGTCAGAGTGAAATCTGATNGCCCATCCCAAGGCAGGTTGGCATTGTAATACAGAGTTAAGAACCCAAACTCCAAGGAGAGGCGGTCTCAGTCTGTAGGCTACTTTATTTACTACTTGTGGACCTTTGGGAAGGTTACTTTCCCTTGGTTTTGACATTTTCTAGCTGGGGATGGCTCCCTGGCAATTGACTTTATCTCACTATATGTTCTGCCTTATTATTAAAGAGATGGTAATGACTGTACCTACTTAGGATAATTGTTATAATGAGAAAATGAAGAAAATGACATATCTTACTTAGAACANTCCAATAACACTGCTTATCNTTACCATTATCTCAGGGGAGCTAATGTTTTCCTTCTCCAAGGCTGGAACATGTGACTCAGGCCTTGGCCAATCAGCCCTTTTAGATGTGTATAAGAGACAGAGATAGGACTGTGATCAGAGCTCTACTGTAACCTTATAGTGTGTGCGTATGTGTATGTACGTGTGTGTTACAACCTGTCTCTTATACACATCTAGATGTGTATAAGAGACAGGTTAACCACCATGTATTCCCAAGTCTGCTCTCCTTTGCTCCAAAATGGATTAAGCAGAGATGATGGGAAGAGAGATGTTGCATTTGGGAATAATTTGATCCCTACATCAAACCATACTTGTGCTGTTAATCCAGTATGATACCTTCTCACTCTCTTTTGTGTATGTACGTGTGTGTTACAGCTGTGTATGCACACTTGTGTGCCTGTGTGGGAGGCCAGAGATCAGAGATGTCAGCAATCTTCCTCCATCACACTCTGCATTATTTTTTGAGACAGGATCTCTTACAGTANCCAAAGCTTGCTGCCTGGCTAGAATGGCTGTCCAGAAAGCCCCAGGGGATCCTCCTGTCCCTACTTCCCCAGCATTGGGACTGCAGACATATACCACCATGCCTAGTTTTTCATNTGATGCTGGGGATTCAAACTCAAACTCAAGTCCTCATGCTTGTGGGGTAGGTAAGCTCTTTACCAAATGATCCATGTGCCTAAACCTCTCTCTCTTTCTTCTTAATGTGGTTAGAATTCAATTGCTTGCCATGATGAATTTTAGATAATATAATAGTATGATATTATTATGGCCTCCAACAAAAGGCTCCCCAATTCTCTAGAACAGACTGGGTGCAGTCCTGTTATTAACATTACATTTCCATCCTCAAACAGAGTAGTCACACAATTATGAATGATGAACCTTCATCTGAATGATGGGCACATTACGAGTGCAAATAACACTGCCCTTTTCCAAATCACACTTGAGAGCATGGGAGGAGAGGCAAGTCACGAGCNTCAAGCCCATGACCTTCAAGTAGTGGCCCCCAGGCTGGAATGGAAATTAGCTAGAAACCATCATTTCAAATTTCAAAAGGTCACCGTTTATGAAAGGGTTCCCTGATGTTCAATCAGAACCAGGTGAGAAGTCAGACAGAGAAGGAAAGGGGCCTGAAAACATGGCGGGCACACACAACTTGCTTCTGCGAAACCCAGGAAACCCTGTCTGTGCCCAGTTAGACTGCAGCAGTGACCTGAGGTGGCATTCAGACTTTTAACATCAGTTAACTTGTCACACAGAATCTCTTCTAATGGCTTCTCATCTGGTTCTCTCTGTTACAATTAGGAGAGGTTAGGATACACTGGCTTGGCTGATTTCTGGTCAGGAAGGCTGGATTTGTGCAAGTAATTAGACAAGTCACCCCTGTGTTCCCTTGCGGTNTACCCNGTGGCTCTCTCAACACCCCCACTTGACTGTTAGATGGGAAGCGATAAATTCAATGTGTTCAAAACCCAACTCATTGTCTCTCACCCTCACTAAACTTCCTGTCACCAAAGGGAATCACTGTCAATGCAAGAACTAAAGGGAGAAAATCCAGAGTACTTTGACCTCATCGCCCTTCACCCTCTGCCTATGGCAACCAGGAGTTCCTGATGCAGCCCAGGGCCAATGTCCCTATCGGCACTGCTCTCTTTCTAGGACAGGATCCTATCATTGTTGCTGCTCTATTGTATCAAGGCCTGTCTTCCCCTTTTGCTCTTTGTGTGTATGCTTTGCACGTGTGTGTATGTGCATACTTGCATATGTGGGCATGTGTGTGTGGGCGCATGTTCGTGTGAGTAGTTGTGAATGAGCATGCTCAACACTCATGTCTGGAATCATCTTCGATTGTTCTTCCACCTTATTTGATGGGGAAGCTCTCTCAATCAATCCCAGAGTGCACAGATGTGGCTAGTCTCGACGGCCGGCTTGCTCTGGGGAATCCCCTATCTCTCTTGGCATGATAGGCAAGCCACCACACTCATCCAGGCATTAACATGGGTTCTTGGGCTCCAAACTCTGGTCCTTGTGTTTGCCTAGCAAGCACTTTAATCAATGACCCATCACCCCAGCTCCCACTAATGNCTCTTAACCAGTCTTCAAATGCTAATTCTCCTTCCCCTTTCTGTTCACACTCCAGACAGAACTTCAAAATAAAAACCTAACAATGGAGCAGGGTGGTGGTAGCACATGCCTTTAATCCCAGCACTCGGGAGGCAGAGGCAGGTGGATCTCTGTGAATTCAAGGCCAGCCTGGTCTACAGAATGAGTTCCAGGATAGGCTCCAAAGCTACACAGAGAAACCATGTCTCGAAAACAAAAACAAACAAACAAAGAAAACAAAAAAAATCTAACAATGTCAGACCTTTAAATACTTTGTTTTATTTATTTATTTATTATTTATTTATTTGAGGTGTGTGTGTGTGTGTACATGTAGGTATGGGAGCCCATGAAGGCCAAAAGAGGAGGCTGGAGTTACGAGAGGTTATGAGCTACCAGATGTTGGTACTGAGAACGGAACCCAGGTCCTCTGCAAAGAGCAACAGGTGCTCTTAACAGCTGAGCCATCTCTTCAGCCCTATTTCCTATTCTCAGAACACTTTCCATCCCTCATCCCTCTTAACACTTACGCATCCTCCAACTCTTGTGAGTGTTGTTACTTTCCTTTTGGATGGTTCTTTTTAGTCCAGGGAAGCAATAGTTACAGGGGGATGCCTCAGAGTCATACCATCTGAGTGTAGATTCTATTCTGGGGAATAGTTGTGTGTAAGAAAGGGGACCTCTCTGAGCCCAGCTTTTCTCTTCTGTCACATAGAGATAATGAGAGTTGTTAAAAGGCTCAGATATAAGGGTACAGATGACCGCAAACAGTGTTATATATGTTTATTGGTGTTTTTACNTGTCGGAANGGCTCATCTTCACCATCAACTTGACTAAATTTGGAATCACCCAGGAAACACACCCCTAAAAACATCTGCCAGGATGTTTCCAGTGAGNTTAAGCAGAGTGATTCTTAGTCACACCCACACCTCTGCCCTGTGCCACTGGTAATTTCCTAATGTATATTTCAAGATCATATCACNATCAAATGTTCTAGTTTTCTTTTACTGGGATTTTTTGCAATAATTACCTGGCTTATCTCCCTGCATATCACAAAGCTGGTTCTCCAAGGCTCCCAACTTATTTTAAAAGCATCCGTTCAAAGCTAGGCTCAGTGGCACATATCTGTCATCCCAGCACTCAGGAGGCTGAGGCAGGACCATGGTGAATTCAAGCCTAGCTTGGGCAACACAGTGAGAAAATCAGAGTGCCAATACCAAAAGGAGGTGGATGGCTGAATGTGAGGTCATCCAAACAACAAACTAGAAGAAGCAGATATTTGCAGCCTCANACCCCAGGCATCCTTTCTACTGGATGAGAATTACTCATAAGCCTGTGAAAAACAAGATCACAGGGATAGATAGATAGATGATAGATAGATAGATAGATAGATAGATAGATAGATAGATAGATAGATAGATAGATAGGGTGCTGGTGCTTGCTGTGACAGAACACCTGACAACTTGAGACAAGACAGGCTTATTTTGGTTCACTGTCTGAGGGTCCTGTCCACATGGCAGCATGAGACAACTGGTGCATCTGCAGTGAAGTGGCAGTGAGGCAGATGCTGGTGCTCAGCAGTAGGAAGACTGACCCAAAGGAACGTCAGCTCAGCGGCTGCCCCACAGGCCCATCCATCCTGCAAACGCCCCCTCCCAGCACAATCTCTTTAATTAGAGGTTACAAGACGGTCAGTTTATAAGTTTAACCCCCATCCACCAAGTGCCCCAGGATGCACAGCTCATTCTCCCTGTGCCTTGTTTTATCTCACAGGGGAGTTATGTCTTCACAGATCTCCACTCCTGCAGTCACAGCTTTGCTTTGTCGGCATCCCCCAACAAAGCCACAAGATGCTATGAATGCTCCAGGTCTCATCAAACGTTACCTCAGCAGGGTTGCGTTTTAATCAAAGCCACCTCTTCCAGGACTTTATTGAAACCTCACATTGCCTCTTACATCCCAGAGACGGCAGAACAGTGGCTTAGCCCAGCTGCAGCTAAAGAGGACTCAGAGACAGAGGCCGGAGCTGCCAAGGGTGTGTTTCATCTCCCACTAGAGAGAAGGCAGAGCTACGGAAAAAAAAAGCTGACGACTGTGTTTCTCATCTTTGTCTTCATTTCTCTCCCCAAGGCTTTCAAGTTTGTCAACAGAATACAAACAGAACCAAGGGAGAGGCTCACAAACCTAGTCTTAAAATCCCACCACAGAGCCACACATTATCACACTTTTGTCTGTGTAGATGATATCAATTCGATAATTCTTTGTATCACACATAAACTCAAAAGAAATGTAAATGCTTATCTTAAAACGCATGTGGAAGTGACGGTAGATCCAATTGCGTGTTAACATAATACATTTATTTGATAAAGTCTGTTTTCCAGAACAGAAAGGGGGAATGAGAAGAGTGATGTTTCTTTTCACTTGTTTGGCAAATCTTTTACTTTTCAAACTATTTCTTTAGTGTGTATGTCTCTGTGCATGTACACACCCATGCCAGAGACACATGCAGAGGTCACAGCACACCTTGCAGGGCTTGGTTCTCTCCTTCCACATGTGGGTCCTGGAGATTGAACTCAGGTTATCAGGCTGGGCAGCAGGCATCTAGCCACTGAGCCATCTCCCTGGAAAACTTCTTTATGGCCTATTTCCCCTCAGCTTCTGCATTTGTTCTGCTGCCAGATGTTTGGGTAAGAGTACATGAAGAAACTTCAACTTTATACAAATATGTGACTAGAAAAGATGGCACTGTTTGAATNGCCTTTGGAAATATTTGTGGCTATTTATCTTTTATCTTACACCAAAGCTCAATAGGTAGTAGATTCTTAAAGGTTTCTTGGTAGCATAGACCATGAAACCATATTAACTTTTCGTGTCTTAACACATGAGAAACTGTGGTTCTCATCCTATGCTGTTGCTGCATAGTTTACTTAGTATGATATTTTGTTACTGTTTTTTTTCTTTAATAAAAAAAGCTTCATTTAGGATAGGATCTCACTAGGTAGACTTGGCTGGCCCCTTATGCAGACCAGGCTATTCTGGAACTCACAGAGGTCATTTGCCTTTGTTTCCTGAGTGCTGATATTAAAGGTGTGCACTACTATGCCTTGCTATTCGAGCATAATTCTGTTAACAGCATATGTTTGGTCATTTGGAAAATATTGATTCATTGAATTATACAGGGTCTTTTAAATTGGGCACATTTCATCATACAATATTAAAATAAAAAAAAAGAACATCAAATTGGCTCACAGAGCCATATACGAGTTTTCCAAAATTGTAGTTTTCACTTGAAACCTTGAATTTTATCCTTGGCAACAAATACTGTTGGTTGCTTTTTTTGAAGTCACAGGCTCAGTTAGTTCATTTTTTTTTTTTTTGAGAAAATGTCTGCCAAAGACCTATGCCTAAATAACCATAATTTTGCTGTCAGTCAGTCATTCTTTCCAGAAAATATGGCATCTCATGGAGGGAAAAGCAGTTAGTTCAACTCGCAACTCAGTAGCCCAGGGCTTTCTCTGGAGACCTCCAGTGGGCATACGCTTGCAGTGGAAGTGCTCTGTATGTACTTCATATATTTTTAGGTTATCAAAATAACCTCAAAACATGAGATTTAACAAAATCTATTTTTTCTTTAAAAAAAAAAGCTTCATTTAGGATATTTTAACGTGCACCTACTATTTTCTAGCACTGTGTGGGGTGGAGATGTGCATGGTGACATTGACTATGGAGCCACTGTCCTGACTGGTGCTTGGACTTCAACAGGGTTGCCACTGTAGCGTGCACACCATAGTGNAGGAGTCACCAGAGTGGGAAAGATGGGTCTGCTCCTATGGCTCTGAAATAGTTTTGAAGTTGCTGAAGCGATCTTGGGAGGCTGGCCTGACCCTCCAGCTTGAAGATGCGTGCTTTGAGAACACTGGCTGCGGCTCTAAGATGAGAGATACAGTTTTTCAGATTTCAATGACCTGAGTTTGTATCTGATGTATGGCTCGGGTGTGAGGCAGTGGCCTCTCTGAGTTCCAGATGCTCATTTGATAAGTGGCGATAACACCCTGTAGGGCTCTTACTGGACTAAGAAGAGGTGTGCAAGCACTCGGTGTGCACCAGCTGCAGCTGCTTACTAAGTGCTACCAGTTCTCCAGTGCAGCTCATTGGCAGAACATGGAGTCCATATAATCTGGACCACCCATATGAGAAGAATCAGATCCAAGATTTGTCACCAAAGGCTGTGAGTCTGGCTTGTTGGTACTACCTCCATCAGTTAGAGCGTTGGTTTGGCCTCAGTCTTCCTTGAGTCTTGTGAAGATTCTTAGTGACAACTAGAACAATGGTTGCCACAGTCTGGATGATTCTGTACTGTTGACAGAACAGGGCCGATGGGTAGATTCTGTCTAGTCTATGCCATGAAAATGAAAACAATCAGCACCCATTTACTCCAGGCTCAGGCATTTTTCTAAGCACTATATAGATATTAATTATTTATACAATGCTATAGGCAGCCACAATGGCAATCCTCATTTTATAGATGGGGTAACTGGGATTCAGAGAAGTTAAGTAATATGCTCAGAGTCACTCAGTCATATTGGTTGAACTTGGATTTGACCACAAGTCATCTGGTAGTAGAAGTCTGTATTAGTTACTTTTGCATCCCTGTGACAAAAGACCCAACAGAAACAAAGAACAAAGATACATTTGGGCTCACTGTTCAGAGGGTTCATCGCAGCATATCAGAGAAAGTATAGTGGGGCAGCACAGTTCATATCACAGTAGGCCAGGAAGTCATCTGGGACAGTATGTCCTCAAGCCCCCCCCCCAGTGACCTACTTCCTCCAGTTAGGCCCCACCTCCCAAAGTTTTCCTGAAAAGCACCACCATCTGAGAGCCAAGTGTTTCAGATATGAGCCTGTGGGGGACCATGCAGATCCAAACCATAATGAGGTTGAAATTTTTTTGTTTCCTTTGGCTTTGTTTGCTCCTTTTTCAATTTTTTGAGACAAGATCTTGCTATGTATCCTTGGCTGGCCCAGAACTCACTATATAGTCCAGGCTGGCCTCCAACTTGCTGCTGTCATCCTGGCTTTACTGTTGGGATTATAGGCATACACCATCGCACCCTATAAGGTTGAATTCTTAAATTCTTAAATTCAGTATCCTGAAGAAGCAGGAAAAAGGCGGGTGTAGTACTTTTTCCAGGGATGTGTTTTGAAATTGATCTATTTAAAAAAGAAAGCTTTGAATCAATCAGAAACTCTAGAAAATATGGAAATTGTACCAGAAAGCCCAAACACAGGTGTAAATATATGCACGATGTGATTGTGAACAACAGACTAAGTGTGAGGAGACGCCATTTGCATGCTTGTCTCTGAGGGACTTGGAGATTGTGTCTTTCAAACCACAAAGAGAAGAATGCAGCGCTAGAAAACAACTTGGCTTCCTGCTGGACACGAATCGTGGTAACTCACATTGGTTTTCAGGCTCTGACTCTANTGCNAGAACATGGAAGATGCTAGTGTCTTTACAGGTCCACTCACTAATGGAGCACATAGGGGTTGTTCTCTTTGCAGAGCTGAAGCTGGAGCCTGGGCCCTGCACATGCCAGGCAAGCATTCTGCCTCTGAGCTATTCCTTCTTTTTTTTCCGAATCTTTTTCTTAGTGATATTTTAAACTTTTACTTTGACAATTTTATACATGTTTACAACATGTCTTGATCATGTGTCTGTCCATTCTCCCTCCTCCTACCTGATTAAAGAGACTCATAACTGGTCCAAATGCTGGGACTAAGTGGCTAAGGTCTGAGTGCTCAGACCTTGTTGACAGCACACCACCTAAGCTCAGGAAACATTACAGAAGAGGGAGCAGAATGAGGTAAGAGCCAGAGGATGGGAAGGGGGCTGCGAAACGTTGTCTTCTGGATATGACATGGCCATTGCGCTCATNAATGCACAGTAGCAATGGTGACCGGCAAAAGACCCACACAAGGTCAAGGCAGAGTGAATCCTAATGATGAAAAAGTAGAAATACAATTGACAGATGTGGTGGGTGGAGACGGGGGAACGTGGATATTTTCATTTTATAAAGTAGGAAGCTAAGACATTCTGCCCAATGTGGATGGGAAAGAAATGAAGATTCATGTTATTTTTAAAAACTAGAGAGCTAATCAATACAGAGACTGGAGTGAGTTGGATACATTCTTACCTATCATGGCAGGAAGTCAATAGATTATAAATCAAGAAATAGAGGGATTAAGATTTGATTTAGAGATATGAGAGTAAACACTGGGACTATCAAGTAAGAAATGGCTTCTTTAAAAAAAGCTTTCTGTGGAGAAGTGGCTGTGAGGGGTGAGTCTTCCAGGGATTGTCAAATTGTAATGACAAAGGCTTGTCATTTCTATTGGATTTTAAAATTCTATGAATGATTAAGTGCCTTAATAAGTTGAAAGGTATCACTTTTCTATTGCTGTCATAAAACTACACGACCAAGGCAACTTAAAGAAAAATTTATTGGGGCTTATAGTTTCAGGGGGTTAGAGTCCATGGCCATCATGGCTGGGAGCATGGCAGCAGACAGGCAGGTATGGTGCTAGAGCAGTAGCTGAGAGCTTACATCTTTATCCACAAGTATAAGGCAGAGAGAGTGAACTGAGAACGGTGTGGGCTTTTGAAACCTCAAAACCCACTCCCAGTGACACACATCCTCCAACAAGGCCACACTTTCCAAGCAGCCCAACAATTTCGGACCAAGCGCTCACACATATGAGCCTATGGGGGGCATTCTCATTCAAACTGCCATGTAAGATCAATCTCAGAAGACTTCTGAGTAAATTAAGAACAATGTGAACTTGAAGAGAAAAATATTCTCTCTGTTAAGTGTTAANGGATGACTCGGTAAATCAGGGAAATGCTATCTTTTAGTCATTTAACAAAATATGAGCAGCAATCATTTGAGTGAAGGGAGGATGAGGCTGTAGTGTGGGCACAGGGGAGGTATTATCAGGATGATTTTGTTTTATACCGGGGGTCTGTTTTTGTGTTAAGTTTATATCCTCCAAAGTGTTTTAGAGAATATAAAGGCTGTAGAAATAGTTGGGTGGTAGAGTGCTCACACAAGACCTTGAGTTCNATTCCCAGCACTGCAGAACAAGATCAAAAGCATGTAACTGGGAAAGTTCTATTCAAAAGAATAGAAGAGAAGTCAACTATCTAGGAATTTTAAAAAGTTCAAACATGAAAAAGAGAAGCTGGGTATGGTGACATACAACTTTAATCCCAGTACTGGGGAAAGAGAGTCAGGAAGATCTCAAGTTTGGGGACAGCCTGGGCTGTAGAGTGAGGTCAAGACCAGCTAGAGATACAGTATGACTCTGCCTCAAGCAATGACTGGAGGTCACACATGCATGTGTGCATGGGCATGCACGCACTTGTGCACACCCAGAGAGAGAGAGAGAGAGAGAGAGAGAGAGAGAGAGAGAGAGGCTTAGTCCCTTGGCATGCCTTCCTGGGTTTCCAGGAGGGTGATGCTTTCCTGTTCTCATTGCCCTNTGCTTAGCCATAAGAACCTGGGATCTCTGGATCCCTCCCACCACTGGACAGGCCAGTCCTCTGTGTACTCTATATTCTTTTTGTATACTTGGCATATGTGTTTTGAGCATCTAGTGAGGCCAGTCACTTTGAAGACTCACAGCCTTAAGAATGTTTCCATGACAACCCGACATTGACTAATCCAGGAACTCCTCCTCTGAGCAGCAGGAGCTCCACCCACTGCTTGCCTCCCTAGCAGCATCTTCCCCACACAGCTGTGAGCAAAGGCAGGAAGGAACCTGGCCTTCCTTATTCTCTGCGGCATCCTTTGGACATAGCATGGTGTCTAGCGCACTGTGGCGGCTTGATAAGCACTTGAAGAGCAAGGAACCCAGGCTGAAGGTCCCTCTGCTGGAAACCACTTAGCTTGCATCTCCTGTTGGATCTCTGGGCTGAGCTGGGACCTGCATGGTGGGAGAAGTTGGTTGGAGCTGGATGAGTACAAGAGGCTAGGTGGTAGAGAGCTTGCCCAGCATGTGTTAAACCCTGACTTCAGTCCTCAGTTCCAAGGAAAAAAGAGAGCGAGAGAACCTGTGGGTTAGGAAGAGGTTGCTCAGCAGGAAGGATGATTCTAAGAGCTCTGAGAAATTCAGTGAGCACTCAACGTTTCTCATTGATGTCACTTTTTGTACATCAAATAAGAAATGAAGTACTGAAAATAAGGGACCATGGGCTTGTCTTCAGAGGCAGTGAAGAAGGAAGACAGCTCTGAGATGTCATTCTGTTGTGCCCATCACAGAGAAGAGTGGGGGAGGGGAAGGATGGGCAGCAGTGTTGAACTTGTTCTTGTCCAANGGAATCAAGAGAGCTCTTGGGGCAATGTGCAGCAAATGATACAGCTGAGAAGACTCAGAGCATGTACCAGGACCTGGGGTCAATCCCCAGTACCTTGAGCAGGAGGAGGGAGGGNGAGGAGGGTGAGCAGGAGGAGGGAGGAGAATGAGAGAAAAGGAAAGGACTGGAGGAGGAGGGGAGAGGAAAAGGAAGCAAAAAGAAGTGAAAGAAGAAGAGGAGATGGGGAGGGGTAAGAGGAATGCAGAATAGGAGGAGGGAGGAGGAGGAGGAGGGAAGAAGAGGGAGGACGGTGATGGCACAAGCACGTTCCGCTCCTTCCTGGGATCTGAATCCAGGCCCCATGTGAGCTGGGCTCCAGTACCCTTAATTAATCTGCTTCTCTCCTTCTTCCAGCCACACTGGACTCCTTGAGCATCAGGCACAGTCCCACCTCCAAGCCTTTGCAGATGCTGCCCCTCCACCAGGAAATGCTTCTCTTCACACAGCCACTCGGCCTGTGTCCTCACCTCCTTTCCATTTAGAATTCAATGTCACCTTCTCACCGAAAGCCTACCTTGACCACAGTATATAAAAGTTCCCCACACAATCCCCCCCCACACCTTCCCTTAGCATACCTTTCTTATGTTAGGGTTGGGTTCTCTCTTAAGCCAGTAAGGTGTCCTTACAGCTGGGCCCCAGGGACTCTAACTGGAAAATCATCTTTGGTGTTCATGGCAAGGGCATCAGACCTTATTTCCAAAGTTCAGACTTTATTATTCTTGTCCCAGCCACAAGCCACCACTTAGGAGTGAAGCCATCACTCAGCACAGTGAGAAAGCAGAAAGGGACCATTGCAGCCCTGTGAAGCAGACCTTTAACTCAGGCTAGCACCATTACCTCTTGATTAAGTTTTTTCCTTTTCTCTAAACACTTAGAGCAAACCAAATTCTCTCTGGTAAAAAGTGATACTTTGGAAAGAAAAAAGCCAGAACTACTTCATAATACAAATGTTAAAGCATTTTTCCACTGATAAATAGCTAATTGTCCCACACTTTTCAAGGAGTTGAGAGGATCCGTAGTAAAAGAGTCTATACTGACTGCTCCAATCCAGAACTAACTTCTGCAGGCNATGAGAGAGTTTGTAAAGAATGAGATGGTGGAGGTCCTATCATAGTTACCTATGATTTCCAGAATAACTTTAATTTAATGGGTAGGTACCATTGTATTTCCAGGGCAGAAATGCACGATTCCAAACAGCACATGCTACATGATGCAGATGCAGTGACTCCAGCTCCTATATGTGCAGGTAAGAGACTCTTAAGCACAGGGAACAGAAACAGTGACTGCTGGGTTTGTATACAATATATCCTCACAGCATGACTTTTCTTTCTTCCTTCCCCAAATTTGCACCCATAATATTGAGGGAATTTGAAGATGGGACTGCTGGAGCACAGGGTAACATCCCAGGACAAGCTAGAAGCTAGCAGACGACGAGATGGAGATGGCAGAGTCAGGAGAGCTGTGCCTTTCAGCCTGTGGGCTATTGGATTATGAGACCTCATGGCTGGGGTTCTAGATGTATTATTAAGACGGTGGTTCATAAGAACTTATGAATCAAACATCTAGGGCTGGGGAGATGGCGCAACAGACAAGGCGCTTGCTGCATAAGCATGAGGACCTGTGTTCCGATCCCCAGCAGCCACGTGAAATCAGGACACAGTGGTATGTACCTGTAACCCCAGTGCTGGTGGTGGGGAGTAGAGGGCACAGGAAGATCCTGGGGCTTGCTGGCCAGCCAGTCTAACAGAAAATGTTCAGCTACTGTTGGGGATTAGCATAGGCACACTAGAAGCTTAAAGCACTCAAATTATCCTCTTGCCTGCAATCAATTCAATGCATATATAGTGAGCGTATACTACATTCTGGGCTCTGGGGCTAAGCTGGTGATTGATGGGAATGTGGTGGCTAGAGTTCTTGGAAAATGTTTCTTCTAATATTCAAATTAAAAGCTAAAATGATNGTGTTAGGACTTGCCCACCCTCAGTCTCATCTCAGCTGCCCATTTTGGGCTCACTCTTGCCCAAGATCAGTAAGAATCAAGCTTGNTGGTTTATATTGGTCTGCTGTCTGTCTGGTGTTCCTCAAAGATGGCTGAACTCCTCTAAATACTGCAGGAGAACCTGGCCAAAGGCTGAATCACTGATACCTGCCTGACATAGCATTTAAAGCTCAAAGGAGTCAAGTCAGTGATGCGCCCAAAGTTTAATCCTTAGTAAAGAGGACAGTCATGAACCAAATAGCATCTCCAACTTAAGAAGTCTTGAGCTCCAACGTGGAAGCGGTGGGAGGGAGATGGTGCATTGTTTGTGCCCTGAATCTGGTCAGCCTCCTTGTGCTTCTTNCTTCCAAACCCTCAGTGCTGCCTTTTAAAGGGAAAATGGCACTGGGTGTGTGGAGGGGGTGTTTCTTCATAGCCCAGTGCTATGGTGTTGAAACCCTGCTGGTTTTTATCATTTCTTTTCCTTGGTGTTGCCTTCTGGATTTCTTTTCCTGGATTTACCTTTTTTTTTTCTTCCTGGTGTTGCCTTGCTGATTTCAAAATCAGCAACTCTTANCATTATACTTGTCTGTGTGGCATGTGTATATATGTTCAAGTGTGTGCATGCTCACACACACATGTGTGGGTGTGGTGGCCAGAGGTCGATATCAAGGTATCCTTCTTTATCTCTCTTTGTCCCTTTATCACTCATTTTTTTTTGAAATAGGGTCTCTCATAGAAGCTGGATCGCACCAACTCATCAAGACCACCTAGCCAGCGAGCTCCAGGACCCACCTCTTCCTACCCCCGCCAGCACTGACATTACAGGTTTGTACCACCACTCCTGGCTTTTTTTTACATGGGTGCTGTTAGTCCAAACTCAGGTCCTTGTGCTTGAGCATCAAGCACTTTGGTGACTGAACCACATCCCCAGCCCCAAGCCTAATGACTTTTCATGATATTTGCAGCTATTGGACAGTTGCGTGCTAGTGACTGGCATCAGGCTTTCTCTGACAGAGCAGGGACCCGTTCTGCCAGATCTGGGCTTTTAATCAGGGACAGGCAGTGCTGAGGTTAGGTCAGGGCTGTGCCTTGTATCCCAGACCTACCAGCTCCCAGTGCTGTGGTTCTGTGCAAATTACCTTACCTCTCTAAGCCTCTGTCTCCTTGTTGGTGGCACAGGATGACTATCAGTAGACTGGCTTTTAGGATAATCAGCTGAGCCTGTTTATACTGCATATCCAAGTGCCTAGCGCATAATTAATGAGAGGCAGCAGATGGGAGGACTTGAATCCCAGCTCCGTGTGGAAGTCTATAAAATGTAGATAACAGTAATATCTATTTTCTGAAGA
>LZPO01044457.1:71576-87104 GCA_001675575.1 Neotoma lepida | reverse complement strand
TTTTTGAGGAGATGGTCTATGTTTCCCGATGACAGTAGTTCCATTTCCTTTAAGGAACTGTGTCCAGAGCACTAAGAGAGAAGAGACCCACACTTCCCTTACTTAGCTCATTGTACTGCTTGTCTGGCTAATACCTGAGTGTTGAGGCCTCACATGTCGGCTTTCTTACAAAGACACAGACATTGGTTGTGGGAAGGTCCTAGAGTCCCTTCCCAATAACATGCTTCCTTGTTGCAAAATATCTGACTTTGGACTGGGCTTCCCCATCTCANGCTGGCTCCTACCGCTGGCTGAGTCCCATGCTGCCGAGACGGCAGTTGCTGACCCAGTACCCTGTAACTATGTTTAAAGCCTCTCCTCCTACTAGATAGACTCAGCTCTGCATGAAGGTACATGACTGGTGAGTGCAGTTGGGGCTGACATTCAGTCCCTGCTGGACCCCCCAAGGTCGAGAGAACTCAGGTACTGTGACTTCTTTACAAGTATGGTCCAGATGGGCCAAGTGCTTTTCAGTGGATGGGCCTCTTTCTCCAGGAAGACACCCAAGCTTCATTCAACTTAGAGAACCTCATCATCCCAAACCATGTCCTCCTCCTTGTCATGCATCCTTTCAACATGGTTGCTTCCCCTCCATCTCCTTGCTGAGGTTGACACGTGTGCAAATGTGTAGCCATACAGCCTGAACAGGAATCTAACCCAAAGAAGAAATGCTAGCCTCTCTCTTCCCTGCACATCCTGTGTATTATGAACAGTTCTTCTTGGAGCCCAGGGTAANTCCCTGGAAGACNACCTCTTTGGGCGGAGAGAGCCCTGGTATAAGAAAGCTATTTTTCCATCTTAGAGCAAGCTAATGCTCTGACNTGAATGAATGAATCAAGAACTAATCGCTGACGTATTNTTGACAGAACCACAGAAAATGCAAAGGAAGTGGTTGAAAGATGCTTGCTACCTTTGACAGGCAGGTGTCATGCTCAAATGCTCCTAGGCACATATTCCGAATTATTCTGAATATTTGCTCCCCAGAAGGGAGTGCCATTTGGGGAGTCCTTGGAACTTGTAGACCTCTGCCTGGCAGAAGTAGATCACTAGGGGTAGGCCTTTGAAGGCAATCTCTAGTTCCTGGTTCCTGCCACTCTCTACTTCCTGTCTGCTGTGATGTGAACAGCTGTTCTCTGCCACGTTGCCACTGCCACGATGTCCTGCCCAAATGCATGGCGCCAAGCAAATGACAGACAAATGGAATGCTCTGAAACCGTGTTCCAAAATACCCCTTTCCTCAGTTAAGTTGCTTCCATCAACGGCATCATTTTGGTGATAGCGTTTGCAAAGTAACACAACTGGTAAGGAGACAGCTAGAGGTGAAGCCATCTCCAAGATCTCACACTCANTGAAAGATGGGACCCAGGTGAGACTCCTGGCCCAGGGGCCCCAGACCACTGCTGTTGCATTGTATTCTCTGAGCTGTTACTAAAGACAAGCATGTTTCTTCAGGAGAACAGTGGGTCTCTTAGGGCCTCCAAGACAGAAGGAGAGAAAACAACCTTGTGATGTTTTTTTTTAAGGCTTCTCTTTAATCACAGGAACACTGTTTTCATTTGGAGGGGCTTTCATATTGCAAAGTATAATTTTCAACCTATTAAGAACACATTTCTCCTAACTTACATAGTCAGCTGATGTCAAGTTTTATTCAACTCAGCAGGTAAGGGAGCCAGCGGAATCATAAAACTNGTTCAACAGAGGAGGTAACAAAATTTTGAAATAAGATTGTAAAGTTAGATGTGAAAACTGATTGGCATGCTGGGAAGGGCAAGCCGCTGTATTTGGGGTTACCTTTTCTTCTGACCAGCAGTCATGTACACTGTTACTGAACAAAATTTTATGTTAATTTCACCAAGTTTTGAACTAAATAAACATACAGTTACTGGATCTGGGTCTATTTCTTTAAAAACAAATATTAAACAAAGAACAGTCCCTCAGAGGATAGTCTTTTGGGTGAACTAGTACACTGCTCCGTGAAAACATGAGAAGAACCTGGCATCCTTTTGCCTGGTTCCTTGTGTTTTTTTTTTCTCAACATGTGATACCAATCGCCTGCATTGGTCAATCTTACATGAATGAGTGGTCTTTACTGAACTCTACAACAGACGCTTTGAAGTGATGAAACCAACAGAGGCATTTCCCAGGTGTTTACTGTCTGTGATGGAATCACAGAACAAGAAGACAGAATGCTGTGCTTGAGGCAGAAAGAAGATGTCTGAGGACTTTGTAACAATGAGGGCACAGCTGGGAAGAAATGTTGACCAGTCAATTGAGCACAAGACCAGCCCACAAAATGGATGGTTTCCATGGCTGAAACAAGGTCATGATCCAACGTGTGGGGGTCAGGTGGGTCCTACTTTCTATCTGGATACCATTTACTGTGGAAGTGACTGGGCATCCATTCATTAGTTTCTCTACCAGCCAAATCAGTCACATTTGCATGTGGCAACCAAAATACCTGGCAGGCTTTACTCTTTACTTTATGGCTCTTAGGGAGTCCTGGAAGATCTCAGGAATGGGTAGGATGGCTGGTGGGGGACTTTGAACATGTGCTGTTGACCAACACTAAGGGAAGCATCTCAGTATCTAAAACATAACTATGTGGACATAGCACAGCTGTGTGTTATTCATGCCCCTGTTCTGACCTCTCCCACCTATCCAATCCTAGCTTAACCCACAGGTACAGCTGAGGTCACTTGCTCACATCCTGCCTTATGACTCTGGCNCATTCTTCTTGCCTTTGACTCTTGGNTTTTACAGGTGAGGAGGAAGAATTCATGGAAAGGACCAGAAAGGCCAGGAGTAGAAAGTCAGGAAGCACTCCAACTTGATCTGTGCCGTGGCTTAGATGAGACGACAGGATGACATGTGAGATCTAGGAATGAAGGAGCAGAAGTGGCTGTTCCTAAGATCTAGGGACACACAGCAGTGCACCTTAAAGATAAGACCCCTGTACTTACAGAGTTTGCCTTCTGCCAGGTGACCTAAGATATGACAAGTGTGCATTGATGTATCTGAAGGCGCCTAGCACAGGGCTTGGCACACAGGACATACTCAGTAATCCCTCCCCTCTCCAAACTTGCCTTCTTCCTCAACTGCATCTTTGCAGCTTCCCTGAAGGATTCTGAACACATAAATAAAGCTGGAACCCCATCTGGCTGAAAAAGCCACCCATCTGCAGATCCTGGAAATATGTAGGAACTTCTAATGACTGGCTAATTTTTTTTCAGTTTTTCAGCCAGATGTTTGGTGTCATTCAGGCCCATCTGCAGCAGAAACAGCAGTTTGCTGAACTTCCTTTCCGTGATTTTAAGTTCTCTGAGCTATAATTCCAAGTGAGATTTCTTTTCTTAATATCCAAAGCCCTTTCAATGGGTTATAAAGAGTAATTCATGAACTGAGTATGAAAATATCAGAAATTTGCTTTAAAAGGCCATTTAGGTAATTTTTAGGGCTCAAAACTGGCAACCTATGGACAAAATTAAGCTACAATGCAAGTACAGTTTGGATGAGTCCATGTTTTTAGAAAGGTGAACTATTTGCTTGTATTTTAAAATTCAAATGGTTTTTATGCCTGACTTTTCTTTGATCTGTTTTCTTTCTGTGTATATGTGTATGCATGTATATGTATCAAGTCATGTATGTGTGTGTGCTTGTGGGTGTGCACAGTATATGCATGCACATGTGGAGGCCAGAGTCTGAAGTTGGGTGTCTTTTTTGATTACTTGCTCCCCACCTTACATGCTGAGTCAGGGTCTCTCACCTGAACCGGGAGTTTTCTAATTCAGGTACTCTGGTTATCCAGATTGCTCAGGAAAGCCCCTGTGTTTGCCAGGATTACAGATAGCCTGCCTTAACCACTCAGCACTTGCACGGTGTGGGGATCTCAGCTCCAGCCCTTACATTTGTGTAACGAGCACTTTATCTATTGAGCCATTTTCCTGCCCCACGCTTGGCTCTTCTTTCCCTGCTATATTGGCACACACTAGGCACACACGTCCCCAGAGTCAAACTCAATTCCAGTCAACTAACAGTTGTTTTTCAGATGGTCTCTCCAGCTTGGTACAGTCCCCTACTACCCTCTATTGCCCCCACATTGAGACCCAATTCTGGTCATCATATGTCTCCCTAAATGTACTGTTGCTGTCTACCATACAGCAGAGTGAAAGAGTGTGCTTTCTTCACATTTTACCTGACCTGGCTAGGCCACATGGATAATTGGATTTATGACTTCTTTTTTTTTTCACTCACTTTGTAGACCAGGCTGGCCTTGAACTCACAGAGATCTGCCTGCCTCTGCCTCCCGAGTGCTGGGATTAAAGGCGTGTGCCACCACTGCCCGGCTATAACCTCATCTAAAGTTCTTATCTTAGAACTGAGTTAACTGAGGTCCAAGGGAGAAAAGCCATATGAACAATTTACATGACTATTAGGGACAGAAATGTGATTAGCACCCAGGTTTCTTCACTGCTAGGGTATTGGTCTCTCCACCATCTAAATTCATTGCTTTGCTTGAATCTAGGGCTTCAGTGGGTTTTTTTTTTTTTAAAGAGAGAGATGCCTACTGAACATATTCTCATTCAAATTCACATGCTGCCTTTGAAAACATGCAGCAGGTGGGGACTTTGTGAATGCCTTGCCTGCTTTCCAGATAATGAGTCAGGCAATCGCTAGGGTTTCTCACTGTGAGTGTCTCTACATAGGTTGATTGCTTTCTCATTCAAAGTGCATCTTTCGCTGCTCTGAGTTTGTTCTTGTCTGGTGGCTCCTGTGTCCCTTCCATCGATGCACAGACAAGCTGAATGTTTTCAGATCTGAGACTTCTGAATGAAAAAACCCATGTGTCTGGGCGATCTCACAAGTCAATATTTCTATCGGCAGCAAATCAGCTGCTAGAGCATGAACTAAGGCTCTCTAGCAACGCCCTGAGAAACTGCAAGTCTTAGGGTAGGTACTGCCTGCCAAGTTGAAGTATATGACCTTGGGCAAATGATGGAACTTCTCCCAGTCTCAGTTTCCTCATCTATAAGGTAAGGATAATGATAATACCCACATCCCTGAGCTCCCCTGAAGATGAAAGACCTAAGTCTTCAAAATTTTGAAAACAGTACTGGTATATAGAAAAGGCTGAGTATAAACAGCACTCTGCTGGGTCATAGGAATGGCAAAAGGAAGTACCATCTCTCTTGAGTGTTGTGGGCCTCACAAGCATGCACAGTCATCCCAGACCCAGTGTAAACATTCATTACATGTTGGCTCTAACGTCGTAATTGCTTGGAAGGCTTTTAGGAAATTTAGATTCTGAGGATCCACCATAGATCTATGGAGGCATGGAATGTAGTTGTGGAGCTTAATAATCTTTTTTTTTTTAAAAAAAAAACCTATTCACGAGACTCCAATGACTAGCCAAGTTTGGGAACAATTGATATTATTATTATTATTATTATTATTATTATTATTATTATAGCTTTGAATACTTTTGCTGTTAGAGAACTCATCACCTCTGGAAGCTTCCTACCCCACACTAGGTAGTTATTTATATTAGGTAAAACCTGTCTTACTTTAGCTCCTTCATTGACCTCCTTGAGACCACACAGAAGATTTCAAATCTCTCAAATGACAGCCCTTCATATGTTTGCAGACAGCTGTCATGCCCCCCCCCCGCAAGTATTCCCTTATTTGGGGCAAAATAGCCACATTGTCTCATGGCTCTTAAAGTATGAAAAAAGGACTCTTCTAAATTATGTGTAAGAAAAAAATTGAGCTGTAACACTCCCTACACAGGTCCTTTGATGTTTAAAGGACCAGAAGATGAGGATGTTGCAGTTCTGAGAAAGACAGGAGCTAATGAATAGAGATGGCTATTTATCTTCATCCTCACAGAGGATGGAAATCTTAGGATGTACTCGGGCTACTGCATGTATCTTATCATGCAGAAAACAGAGACTCTTGCAAATTCCTTGAACACTTGATGTACTTACTTCATTATGAAGAATCTTGGCTTCAAATTTTAGCCAGGCCCATCTAGGTGGGAACACTTTTCAGATCCATAATGGTGTGTGTGTGTTGTACTGAAAGGAATGCTTCAAAAATGTAAAATGTAGCTGATAAAAACTATAGGAAGACTCCAACAAGTTTTCTCAAAAGAATTGACTTGCCCAAGAACACATCTTCAATCCGTCTAATTCCTTCCAAATTTTCTTTCTCACTTATCCCACAAAAGCTATGGAACACTTGGGGCTCCGGTCCCATACACGAACTGTAGCACAGAGTAGCATGTTGAAGAGAAGAGGAAACACTCTTCAGGAGGCTTTGAGAAAAGGATCAGAAAACTCAGGCCCTGATTCTATGTGACAGACTGTTAAATAAATAGAGCACAGCACGAAATATCAATATCTGTGTTTAATTTTACATTTCCAAAATATTTCCAAGAGGTAAAATGACCATAAGTGACTAAACTTTATACTTGTACATGGTTTTGGCTGGGGAGGAGCCTCAGTTTTTTTTATACCACGTGTGTAGGCATTATCACATCTACCAAATTGCAGCACTGCAAAACTGATTTAATTCATTGTTACCAATACATCAAAGGGAAGGATGGAATTTCCCCAAGGTGAAGGACCTCTTGCTACCCAAATGCAAATGCTCAGAAATAACCACAAATGTTAGATTCTTCATGATGCTTGGGAAAGAATCGTTTCAGAATTTCTGTCAGTACACTGACAGAAACAGTGTAAGCTTCAGTAGTGCTCACTCAAAGCTATCACTTCCAAATCAATCATTCCCTGGGTTCACTGAGAGTTAAAAAGGACAAATGTCTTAGCTGAGTGTATAGAGACCATTTGCAGCATCGCCTGGGTTTTCTAACTTTACTTTGATTCTCACTTCACAAAGGTAGCCCTTTCCCTCCTGAATTTCCCACCAGTTGCAAATCTGCGTTGAAAACAGAATCAACTGTAGTGGCGCTATAGTCAGGGGAGTTCAGAGCATCAGGACGTGGGAAGGAGGCCAGAGAATGATGCAATATTACACTAGCAAGTGATGTCATAGCATGATTTCCTAAGTCATTTACATAAATTCGAGTTCCCAAGAAACCCTGAGAATGTCACATGGAATGCAGGTGGAGAGAACCGACAGCAAATGGGGAGAAGGGGAGGAAGCCCCCATTCTCTTGCCTGTCACTGTGATAAACTTCACTGAATCCCTGGGAGCCAGAGAAATAACAAAATCCAACCAACCAACCAAATAAAACCCTTCCTTAGTGCCCCTTTAATCTAGTGTCTCCCTCAGGTAACAGGTTCCCAGAGCTTTGATTTTCTTCTCTCTTTTTTCCACTCCCTGTGACACCCAGGCACTGTCTAGTGAAGCTGACAGTCACTCTTCATGCGGTAAAGCAAGTTTAGTAGTGACATAGGCTACCTAAGAGCTTCCCATTCTAAAATTGGCCTGCCCTCCTCATTACTATTTAGGACAAATCCTCTAATTTTTAAAATTAGAAGCAATGAGCTGCAATTCTTAGAGTTAGTCTCATCTAAATGTCAAGGAAATACATTTGCTGGTTATGAGCGTGATTTATGAATGAAGTCAGGTGGCTAGCAAACGCCAAGACTTCAGTTTTATTTTGATCCCAAATAATGAAACACTTATTCACAGTGAANTTTTCTTTAGATGTGCCGGTGTGAGGGGGTGAGGGTTGGGGTTTACATATTGTTCCCTAGTACCAGTCGGCAAAGGGAGTTCATGATAATGTCTAGTTAGACCAAACTTGGGAGAAGCTAAGATTTTATTGGAAAAAAAAAGAAAAGAAAGCAGATCAGAGTGCCTCATGTCGGATCAGCCCCCCTTCACCTCTTCCATCACCTTCCTGTCTTCCCTCCCTCGGTTCCTTAATCATCCCAGTTCACTGAAATGCAATTAAACAAATCCAAAGTCTCCTTCTCTAGACAGAGATCCAACCAGTGCACAACATGCCTAGAGATTTGGGATTAGAAGATTTCCCAACTGCAGACGCTGCTTGAAGTGTTACAAAATCGCATCACATCACCAAAAACAATCAACAAGACCCAACCCTTCCATCCACACAGCACCAGCCTCAGTGGAAACATTGTCTGGACATTCACACGTTTTCAAAAGCAATTTCAACTGTTTTTCTTCCCCTCCACTGCCTCTATTTCCCTCAAACACACATCAGGACATTAGAAGCCGATCATTGAGAGCCAGTGAGAGGAATTTGTAAGTACCTTCCAAGCAGCAGGTCCTCCACAACCCAGAGTGGGTCATTACTTCTTCATTCTTCCTGCTGGTTTCATTGTCACTTGTAGATTTAGTCCTGCACACACCTCTGGAATATAGCCAGTAGTCCGTGCCCACTGCAATGGTCATTAAACTAAAAGCTGCGAAGGCTCCTACAGTGGTGATCAACATCTGGATACCTCTGTCACACATCCTCATAATTCTTCATGGTATTCTGAACGGCTGGGGGTTGGAGGGGGAGATTCAGTGCCAGAGGGGAGAATCACTCTGCAGCTGGGTAACCTAGGACGGCCTCTTCCAAAAATCTGGATCTCCTTTTGTCAGCATCCACGGGGACTTTGGGAAAGCTGGGATTTCCTGTCTTGAGCTCTCTCCAATTCCCTGAGTCCTCTATGGCCCTCGGGAGGGTGCGGGCTCCAGGGGGTTGGTCCACATCACTGCTGCGGTCAGAGGATTCCTGGGTTGCTTTCATTCCTCAGGAGCTTGGTGGGGACGAGGGTTTGTGCTGGGCATGGCTTCGGAGCTTGCAGCTGCCAGCTCGGTTTGAGATGCGCCTGGTTCCTCACAGCCCCAGGAGACTCAAGGCAAAAGAAACCCGGAGAGGTCTGGTGTGTGAGCGTGTGTGTGTCTGTGTGTGTGTGTGTCTGTGTGTGTGTGTCTGTGTGTGTGCGCGCGCGTGCGTGCGTGTGTGCAAGCGCGTGTGCCGGGGGTGAGGGCGGATGGCAAAAAATAGCTCTGCTGGGAGGCGAGTCGCTGAGAAGAGTGTTCACTGCTTCCCCAGCCTCCCAGGAAAGCTCTCCGCCTGCTCTCCACACCCCCGCGCAAACTGGAGAAAAGGGAGAGTCCTGGGGCGGGGGCCGGCCGCTTGCATCGGAAGGCTGAGGTCCGTGGTGCTGAACGGACAGCTCCCCGCCTGTTGCCCAGACTCCCTCTTCCCGATGCAGGGTCGTTGGAGGTCCGCGGTGCTGAAGGGACAGCTCCCTTCTGCGGCTGTAACCTAGCTCTTAAAGCTTCCAGGCTAGGGACTTGGGGTGCCAAGGGTCACTCCCCTAGCACTCTCCTAGTGCTTTCCCGGAACCAGCCAACCAGCTCAGCTCCGCGCACTCGAGCCCACACCCGAGCAAAGTTTCGGGAGCCCAAGGCAGTCAGCACCAGGGCTCCAGTGTACTGCAGCACGGTGGATCCCGCTCCTCAGAGGGAAGGGTTAAGGACAAGGGCCAGGGAAAGAAACCCACAGCGCACTCTGGTGCGCGTTTTCTCTCAGCGCCCACCCAACGCAGCATTCTCTAATTAACCCTCCTTCTCATCCCTGAGCCCAGTGAACCAGGCAACTTTGCTCTTTGCTGCGGGAGTCCACTGGGAAGACAGAAGCTGGGAAAGAGCTAATCTACTTAAAGGGATGGGAGACTGAGTGACGGTTCACTTGGGTGGGCACAATGTCTGTGTGTATCTGTCTCAATTTTGTTCCTCAGAAAACAAACCAATATGTCTACCCACCTCTCTCCGGAGCTCGAGTTTACACAAGAGACAGAGAGCTCACATCAGACCCAGAACCATTCATATACATATGAACACATACCACTAAAGGGCTGAAGAGACTAAGTGTACCTAGACTGTTGTTCATATATCAGGGACCTTGGATGAAGGGATTTACACCCAGGATTTGGTCTCTGAATACACTTGTTAAATATTTTAACACTTTTACATTTAAGGGACTGGTGAATTCAGGATGGGAGAGCATTGAAAATGCCAGCTTCTTTCCAAAGGCCCTAGTCCTGTTCACTTGTTAACATCTTCTAAGTCAGACCTGGAAGCAGGTGTAATTAGGTCTGGGTTCCTTGCTAGCCCAAAGCACAAATGCCATTATACACCTACGAGTTCTTTCCCTAAGAAATAGCGAATGCTGAAAAGAACCGGCACAGACCAACTTCCCAGTTCCATATGTTCTAGCATATAGATAAGGACACACTAATTTGACTTCAAGCATTCCACCAAATTGCTCTGTCCATTTATTTTCTTGTGGCATGATAAGTACTGATATCCAGTTGGGGGTTTGGAATTGAGGCTGCATGGGCTGTTTCTGCAAATCTCTGAGATGTGCCCACAACCAGCTGTCATATTTGAGTGTTATTTAACTGGACAAACATATAATGGAAGGGAATCGTAGGCACATACACTCCCCGTGGTGCCATCTCTGGCTGTCTGAGAGCTTCTATTCAGGTAACTGAGTAGGGGCAATATGCTGAAAAAGTCTCAGATTTGGCTCCCAACCTTTTTGTGACTTTGAGGTTTTAATTTTTATGTTAATGTCATTGGAAGATTTGGTTCTTGGTGGTTATATGCACATACATGTGCACATACAGGTTTGCATGTGTAGTTACAGTGTGTTTATGTGTGAGTGCTACAATCAGTTTTGTCATGATTTCTGAATGCCTGTGAATTTGTTGTAGACATAAAGTAGATATGTCAATATATGTATACACCTGTATGGTGCAGTTTCTGGGGTCATGTGATCATGTTTTATATACACACACAGTTGTGTGCATGCATGGATGTGTACGTATGGATGTGAATATGCAGGCACAATGTAGATTTGTCTGTTTATATGTGTTTAGTTGCACATATGTATGTGTCACAGTTTATACTGGAAATTTTCCATGTTATAAAATGAAAAGTAAGCGTAGGGCTGGGGCCATAACTAGCTGGATCCTAGAAGCATGGAGGGAGGTAATGGGGAGAAGATGCATGAGCCCTCCCTTAAGTGACTTAATGTCTTTTTTCTCTATATAGAAAATTTGCTCTTTAGTCATGATATTGGTGTTCTTGATCACTATTGTTTTTATTGCTAATACAATAATATTTATTGTTAATTTTTTTAAAAAAAATCTTAATATAGTTTAGGCTGGTCTCAAACTTGTTATGTAACCCAGACTGGCCTGGAACTGATTTTCCTGCATCAGTGCCTGGGGTAACAGGTATGGCTATCACACATAACTTGATTGATAATTACTAATTTAAAAGGCCCCATAGTTACATGGAGGTGAAGTTGGTCTTTCCTTGGAGGTTTTATAAGATAGGTGGATATTTTCTTCTCCCTCTCAGAAGTTTAAATGATATGAAATAATTAATAATGATCAAAATGGCCATTCCTGTGTCTGTTTTATTCTTCTCTTACTCCAGCAGAGGTAGATGCTCTCTGAAGCAAGGCAGTGACAGTGGAAGGGCTTGGGCCTCAGGAATTGTGTGCTCCATTATTCTATTCACCAGATGACCAGCAAAACAATGGCAGCCCCAGATCCACATCCTCGGATATGTGACAGAAGGCCAGACATACCAGGTCCAGCTGATGGAACCAAGTATCCAAGTAGACGACTGAGGAAAAGAGGCCAGGTGCTCAGGTGGATGAAGTCAGGAAGCAGAAGAGAAATGGCTGCGATGCCCAAGAATAGAGTTTGGTGCTGAAGCTTGGTGATGCCTAATCATCTTTGATAACCTCTGACCAGAGCCAAGGTTAATTTGAATGTGAGAGCATGTGGAACAAATCAAAGAACCTGACTGGAGCNGGAGCCCGAGGCAGGGAGCCTGTCGTTTAGATCCTAATAATTCCTCCTCACTTACTAGGGGGTGATCTCAGCCTTTCATTCAGTATGATGTGTAGGTGTGCACATGGGTGTGTAGAATCTGCGGCTGGGCCTAGAGAGAATTACTCATTATCACCACTAGAGGGCTCTTTCACCAGTTCAATTGCAGATTCGAAGCATCCTCTTTTCTTAATAGAGCCAGAGGCTTCCTCAGTGTTTGCCATGATCCTTTCTGATCCTGCTCATCTGGCAGGAGACTCGGGAGGCATTCCAGCAGCTTTAAACTTGTATGTGTTTCTCTTATTAAGACTTTTTCTTCCACTGATTTCTTAGCTTGCCATTAGCAGTCATAGTATATTTATTTGTGCTTTTTCTTATCTATTAGGGTCCCACTTAGGAAAATATTGTTAACAGCTAATTCAATTCAGTAATTGTTCATGAGTGCCCACCATGCACAGGACAATCAACTCCACAACAGGCACTGTGGACTCAAGCAGGAGGCAGATTGTTCTCAATCACCTGAGACTTCTGTCTGAAGGAGTGGACAGTGATGATTAGGAAAATAAGATTGCTTGTAGCAGATGCTGTTGGACAGATGCCCTTTACTAAGTTGGTTTGTTTACATAATCCTAATCCTGACTGCCACAAACCACAACTGCAGTTCTTGGGACAACTTTTTCAGCTTATGGAAGCTACCTTGCCAAAGGAATGACATGTCTCTTGGGGACAGCCTGCAGCCAGAGGGCAGTAGATAAAGGGATGCAAAAGGCAGCCATCTTGCAGAAGGAGGAACTGTATATGTTCCATAGTCACTCATGGATCAGGCTGAGACTTGACTCTGTCCTCTTTTCTTGTGGTTCTTAAACTATAGAGTGCATTAGAATCACCTACAATGGAGCTGGGGATGTAAGCTCATAGGTATTGTGCTTGCCTAGCATGAAGGAAGCCCTGGGTTCAATATCCAGCATCCCACAAACTGGGTATAGTCATACACGCCTGTAATCTCAGCACTCTGATGGTAGAAGAAGAAAGATTAGAAGTTCAAGGTCATCCTCAGCTACATAGTGAGTTGGAGGCCAGCCTGGGAAACATGAGACTTTGTCTCAAAAACAAACTATTCTGTGTGTGTGTGTGTGTGTGTGTGTGTGTGTGTTTTCAACGACACAAACCTAGAGATATCTGGGAACTTCAGCTGGGAAGATCCCACCATCAGACTGCCCTGTAGGCAAGGCTGTGGGGCATTTTCTTGATTCATGATTGATGTGAGAGGGCCTGTCCCATGTGGGTGGGGCCACCTTTCAAGTGGTCCTGGGTTGTGTAAGAAGCAGGCTGAGCAAGCCATGGGGAGCAAGCCAGTAAGCAGCCCACCTCTGTGCTCACTACTTTAGTTTCTGCCTCCTTGAATTCCTGTCTGACTTTCCTCAGTGGTGGCCTGTTATCTGAAAGTGTAATATGAAATAAACCCTTTCCTCCTTGTGGTGGTTTGAATGAGGGTAGCTCCCATCAGCTCACACATTTGAATGTTTGGTTCCCAGTTGGTGGGCTGTTTAGGAGGGATTAGGGGTGTGGCCTTATTGCAGGAGGTGTGTCACTGTGGGGGTGCTTCGAGTTTTCAAAAGCCCATACCAGGCCCTGTCTTGCCCTTTCTCTGTCTACAATGTGCAGATCAGATGTGAGGTCTCAGCTGCTGCTCCAGTGACGTCCTTGTCTGCCACCATGCTCCCCACCATGATGATCATGGACTCTCCCTCTGAAGTGGTAAGCAGGGCCCCAATTAAATGCTTTCTTTAATAAATTGTCTTGTCATGGTGTCTCTTTTCAGCAGCAGTAACCCTAACTAAGACACTCTCCAAGTAGCCTTTAGTCAAGGTATTTAACACAGCAAGAGGAACCTAAGACACAAACCAAATCAATGAGCTAGAATTACCTAAAAGGCTTATTATACAATAGATTCCTGAGAAAGGGGGTGATGCTTAACAATGTTAATTTCTAGCAAGTTCTCATGGGTGCTATTGCTCCTCTCTAGAAAACCACAATTGCAGAATTACTGTTCTTTATTAGACTGTGTCCCATGGTCCCTTACTTCTTCAATAAATCAAGTGGATCAGAACCCCTGCCTCAGACTCCATTTCTAGGGAATTTAACCTGTTCAATCAAAGCGAGCTGATAGAGGACTGCCCTCAAGGACAATTGAGGTCACTAAGAAAACTTTATAGAAAACTCGCTACTGAAACAGAACTCTTGAAAATGGGCAGATGAGTGAAGATTAGGGTCAACATATTGTAGGTAGTTAGACTCACATATTGAAAGCCTTGGTCTGAGATGGGCTTGAGGGAAAGAAGAACAAAACACCAGTTGTGATTTTGGTGCTGTTCCTATAGTTGAAAGCAAATTTCTTTTTTTTTTTCAGTCTTCCTTAAAGAGAAAAGTGGGCCAATATTGCAATTCTGATCAATAAAATGTAATTATAAGTTGTGGTATGGAAATAGCCAGAGGGTGGGAACAATGCATGTATTTATCTGCTGATGGCTGGATAACCACAATGCGGCACACATATACTGAAGAATATTCCTAACCGTGAAAAGGTATGAAGTTCAGTACATGGTATAGTATGAACAGACCTTGATGACATCATTACGCCGACACAAAAGATTCTGCTTATTTGAGTCTCCTAAAGCTGGCAAGTATACAGAGGCAGGCAGTGGACTGAGGTCACGAGGGGCTGAAAAGCAAAGGTAACAGAAATCTTTTCTCCATCACTACAGAACTTTTGCTATAATCACAGAAAAATGGTTCAGTAAAAGCAGTAAAGATTGTACAACGCTGTGAATGTAATTAATGCCCTTGAGTCACATACTTTAAATGATTGAAATGTCAAATTTGGGAAAGGAGAGATGGCTCAGAGGCTAAGAGCACTGGCTGCTCTTGCAGAGGACCTTGATTGGGTTCCCATCACCTACATAGTAGTAGCTCATAACCTTTTGTAACTCCAGCTCTAGGGGATCCAGTGTCCTCTTCTGGACTCCATGGGCACTGCATGCATGTGGTGTACAAATATACACACAGGCAAACACACATATACATAAAATAAAAAATTAAAACCTTTTTTAATGTCAAATTTTGTGTTATATATTTTTATCACAATAAAAAGGTGGGGAAACACTGTATTATGGTTTTCTGTAAAAATAAAATATCCTTGGAAGCACTTGACTTTTGGCCATGTGACAAGGCTTGGCTTTGCCATGTCTTCCTGCCTGAAGCCAGGACTTAGTGACTTCTCAGCACCCTTGTCACTGTGTAGTAACAAGTTCATGTTTGGGATATTTGAAAAGAAAACTAAAGATACCGAATCCCCTCCCCATACTATTAGCCATCATCATAGGCCAGGACTATTTGTCTTCAAAATCCCTATTATATGGCAAAACCCAGACCATTAGCTGATTGACCTGATTTTTCAAATTTATAATGAAGATAATCACCAGTTTACACAGACAGGGAGGAGTGAAATTAGAGGGGTAAGTTAGTGGTCAGGAACCTCTCAGTCCCAGCCAACAGAAAGCCAACTCAAAGGGGATAAATGAACAAATAAATTCAGTAGTGAGTGTGTGGGAAAGTGCAGAGGTAATGACGCTTGGAGTAGCTGCACACAGGACCC
>LZPO01044457.1:43980-61322 GCA_001675575.1 Neotoma lepida | reverse complement strand
CCACTTCTGGCCACCACAAGGTGAGCTTTCTCTATCACACACTCTTACCATGATGTTCTTCTCTTGTCACAGGCTCCAAAGTGATAAACTACTGACCATGGACTAAAAACTCAAAGCCTTGAACCAAGTGAACCTTTCTTCATTTTGAGCTGCTCAGCTCTTGCATTTGTTGCTACAGCAGAAAACTGACTGATCCAGCCAGCAAGGCTCTCCACAGTCTGTCCACAGCTCATCTTTTTCACTCCATCTCAGACCNTTTTTGTACTGTGTCCACATCTGAGTCAGCCTAGGTTTCTTCCTTAGTCTTAAGTACCAAGCCCTTTCTATAACTCAGTTTCTTCTCAAGACTTTTGCNCCAAGAAGCATTCTTCTCTGGGATTAAGTNACACACCATGTCCTTCAGAGTCTGTTTCTTTAGGGGTCCTAGCCAGCCACCAGATTGAAAAGAAGTTCCTTAACTACCATGGACGTTGTACTGGTTTAAGCACTATGATGCTCATAATCAGTAATGTTTACTGCTTGGCTGTGTGTTTGTNTTTNCGTGTATGAGATCTGATCCCCAGTGAAATCAGGTGGCTGGAGGTAAGGCCTTTTGGGGGGAGGTAATTATGCTTAGAGGGAGTCCTAGCACTTGGCTCAATGGCTTTGGAAGAAGATGGAAAAGAAGAGAGATAGGCATTTTGTTTCTGTTTTTTGGTTTTTGGTCATGTAAAGGTATGGTGGGAAGGTGGGTGTCTACAAGCTAGATGGAAGGCTCTCCCTGGGGAATCAGGTTAGTTGATATGTTNATTTTCAGCCTCCAGAACTAGGAGGAAATAAATTTCTTTTGTTTAAGCCACTCATCTTATNGTATTTAATTATANNATCTAGAGTACATAGAGACACTCATTTACTTATTTTAATACTTACCTTACTTTAAATTATGTGTATGGATGTATATATATGCACACATGAGTATGGGTGCCTGTAGAGGCCAAAGGGGTCAGATCCACTCAAGCTGGAGTTACAGGCAGTTGTGAACTGCTGGATATGGGTGCTGGGAACTGAACTAAGGTCCTCTACAAGAGCAGTGCATGCTCTTAACTGCTGAGCCATCTGTTAGTCTCCACAAAAACATTCATATACNTCCTTGTCGGTCACACAGAAATATAGATGCAAAACCATCATGTCTTTTTTTAGAGCCAGACACAGTGAGCGGCACATCAGAGGCACCCCATAAATGCATGTTAGCGAATCAGTGAAAAGTTTGCCCTCGCTAGTCATTGTCAGTCAGCACCATTGTGATCATTCCACAAAAGCCCTGTCAGAAAATCAGGGAGATGAAGGGCAAGGCTTTGTAGCAAGAGAGCCTATTCAGTTTAGAGTCAACTCATACAAGCCAAGCAGCTCATTTTTAATTCAATTAAGGTGTGTGTGTGTGTGTGTGTGTGTGTGTGTGTGTGTGTGTGTGCCAGAGTACATGGATTGGCCATTTGTTACAGGAACTAATTCACACTAACTGTTCCTAAAGTCGGTCATGAATTATCATTTGTCATGGTTCTAGGAACTGACTGGGATGAACGCTGGTTCTTGCTCTGAGTTCTACCCTCATTTTAGATAGTGTCAGGGGCAAGCCATCTCAAAGTGTTCTCCACCCATATGCCTTGTGGCTGATGCTGGCTGTGGGTTGGGATCTTCACAGTGATTACTGCAGGAAGCACTAGCCCATGCCTACCACACAGCCTGCTAGCTGCTGAACCAAGAATCAGTACTCCAAGGCATGGAGCCAGGTGGAAGGTCTATAGATTTTCTTCATCTGACCTTGAACTCGCAAGTCATTTCTTCTGTCACAGTATGTTACAACCCAGCCCATGNTCAGGGAGAAAAGAAGTTAAGCTTTTATACTTTTTGTGAGACAGAGTCTTGTGTAGTCCAGTCTAGCCTTGAATTCACTCTGTAATCAGGATGACCTTGAACTACTGATTCTCCTGCTTCCACCTCCCTAGTCCTGAGATTATAGATGTGTAGCACTATGCCTGGCTTGATGCAATGCTGGNGACTGACCTCAGGGCTTTCATATATGCAGGAAAACATTGTATTAACTGAGCCATATCCCCAGCCCAAGTCTCTACCTCTTAATGAAAGTGGCTCAGAACATTTATGCTAGCTCATCAGTGTGTTCTGTATCCTGATAAGCATTGCAGTGTGTGATTAAATGGACTCAGAATGAGCTAGATTCACTACCGGCTCTGCCAATATCAGTCTTATGTTATAATTTAAATAATAAATGCCCCCTGAAAAGGGCCATGTATTAAGTTTGGTGCCCAGTTGATGATGCTGGTTTGGAAGGTTCTGGAAACAGTGTCTATCTGGGGGAAGTTGGTCACTGGGAACTTGTTCTTGAGGCCATGATCTTGTCTAGACACTCTCTCTCTCTCTCTCTCTCTCTCTCTCTCTCTCTCTCTCTCTCTCTCTCTCTCTCTCTCCCTTCCACCACGAGGTGGAAGACATTCTGTCTCTCTCACCATGAAGTGAGAGGCATCCTCTGCTACATGTGTCCACCACCATGATGTTCTTCCTAAATGCCTGGAGCCAAGTCACTTTTGACTGAACTATCTGAAGCTGGGAGCCAAGATATGTCTTCATTCCCTTAAACTGCTTATGTGAGATTATTTTTGCCACAGCTATAAAGCATTTAGCAGTCATTGTGACTCTAGATGAGTTTCAACCTCACAACCTTTTCTTNTTTGTGAAGTGGATATCATACAAGGAGTGTAAGCATGTGGGGAGGATAGAATGGCCAATGATGAGTGCTGGGAGCCCAACTCTTCCCTCGGGATCTTTGCTGATACAGTCTCTCAACCATGACAGAGGCATGTCAGCTGAAAAGAATGAGTGCCCACTGAGAGCACCTAGCTCTCTCTTGAGCCACCTGTGGTACTTGCCTTCCAAGCTCCCCAGAGTGCAGACAGCTTTCCACAGAGCCCCTCTAAAGGCCGGCTTCNAGGCTGCTGGGCTGGGTGGGCATGGCAACAGCCCCATTGCAGCCGGCGCGTGGCCAGACTCAGATCTGCCAGTGTGGGCGCAAACACTCTCTCCCCAGAAAAGCTGCTTGAAGGCATAGACGAGGGGAAGGGAAGATTAAAAATAAAGAGTGGTCATGTTCGGTTAGAGATTAAAGGAGAGTCATGGACTCAAAGGCCCTCCGATTCTCCTGCTCTGGAGGGGGCGGGTGCCTGGATGGGATGGACAGAAGGAGGGTACCCTGTGGCTTCCCTTCCCTAGAACTCTAATTCCTGTGAACGTTTNATGCTTATTTTGTTTGTACTCACAGGGAGCTTGGAAGCTTGAATTGGACACTGGATCTCCAGCAGCCCCCAGCACTCCCCGCTATCTATCTGTCTGGGCTGCTTTCATCATCCACATCAAAGGTTTTCCTGACTCCAGCAGACACTCAGGTTGGATCTGCATCCTCCTTGCTTTGTGCCTTCTCCCTTGTTCTCACAACACAGGTAAAACTTAGAGTGCCCGATTGATCAGCCATCCCCTCATCGTCCTCTAGGAAACNCTCCAATGGGGATTTCTCCACTCCACAGAGAAGCTAATGGGAGGGGCAATGGGGGGCAGGAGCTGACGGGCTTTACCCAAAATGCCAGGGCTTGCAAACATGGAGCTGCTTTGTGGATGCCCGCGGGGTCAGCTAGGTATTTGTTCAGTTGCAAAATAACAGAAAATGTTCTTTATATGAGTTTAATCCAAGGGGTGGGGCACCGAGTCATTGGTTCAAATAGCTGAAACTGCAGTTATGCTTGGATCCAGGGGACTCCATCCCTCAGCCCTGTTTTCCTCAATTTTGCACCATTTTCAGGCCTGTTCTACCCTTGTGCTGGCAGGATGGCTTCAGGATCTCCCAGTCAGAAAGAAAGGAGAAAGTTTTCTTTTCTAATACCTTATTTTTTTTTAAAACACACACATACATGTGTGTATTGTGTATATGGTGTGCACATTTGTGTACATTTATGTGCATATGTGTGTGCCCATGCAGACACATGTGGAAGGCAGCTGTTGACACTGGGTATCTTCCTTTAATCACTTTTCCAGTTTGTATTTTGAGGCAGTTTGTATTTTGAGGCAGGATCTCTCACCGAACTTGGAGTTTGCTGTTCCATTTCAGTTAGGTTGACTGGCAGGCTAGCTCCCAGGATCTGCCTGTCTCTGTGGTCCCNGCCTCCTGGAGAGCTGGAGTTACAAATATGCACAGTCCATCTTTTTACTTGAGTGCTGGTAATTTGGACTCAGGTCCTTGTGCTTGTTTGGTCAAACACTTGACTCACTGAGCCGTGNCCCCAGCCCCTCCAATATATTTTACAACGTATTCTTTAGTGCCCTGGGCCTGAAGACTCTGAGCAAGGATTGAGTTACATGATTATCTCACAGCAGTCACTGAGGCCAGAAGGTGGCTTAGGTTAACAACTTCATTCTTGAAGCCTCCAATAGGTTAGTCCTGTCCTAACCATAGGGACTAGAATAGGGAATGGATGGACTCACAGACAAATGTTGATGTGCTCCTCCCAGAAGGGAAATGCCCACTACATAGAAAATCAATCATTGGAGTTTAATATCAAGGCAAGTATTGAGCTCCAAGAAGGACAAAAATCAAGCAGCAAACCTTTAGCTAGTGATGGGAGAGGTATAGCATGCTCCTGCCTCAAGGTGTTTAGGGACTGGAGGCTGTGGGTGTCAGAGAGACACCCCCAGGGAGATGACCCCTCAGGCACTTCCTGGTCATGTAATTTGTTTGGACACTTTCTGACAGTTGACTCGGTGTCTCAGTCACTGTTAGTCTCTGATCACATTTCTTTCCTCCTCCCTTAGCTGAAGTTATTCTGAAAGTCTGGTAGGCATAAGCCCCAGAACTTAATTGTTTCCCCCAATGCTGGGGATTGACCGTAGGTCCTCACACGTGTTAAGAAAGTGTCTATTATCGAGCTACATACCCAGCCTTTGCTTGACTTTTTATTTTGATGCAGGGCTCATGAAGTTGCCTAGGCTGACCTTGAACTCAANGCTGACCTTGAGCATGCAAGATCCTCCTGCCTCAGTCTCTCCATAGCAGGAATGACAGTCCTACGCTGTCAGGTCCGCTTCCCTAGGAAGCGGGTTCACAGGTTCACAGGAGCCATAAACACGTACGCTTTAGGGTCTAATAGCGCTGCATTCCCACCTTGGCTTAGCTACTGCCAGCNGGATGGCTTTATAGTCAGGTGACGGCACCATATAGACTCATTTTTCAGATCTGTGAAGTGGATTTAATAATAGCACCCACCTCTAGCCTCCTCCCTTTGCAGTCCTAGCCCCTGCTCACCGGCATTGTCACAGTGTGCATGACCTAGGTAACCGGTGTCCTCAGTTGATTTATGAACAAAGTGTAGACTTGGGAAACCTGACCTAGGTGACCGGTGTCCTCAGTTGACTTATGAACAAAGTGTAGACTTGGGAAACCTGACCTAGGTAACCGGTGTCCTCAGTTGATTTATTAACAAAGTGTAGACTTGGGAAACCTGTTTAGAATCAGACCCTGACCTCTTAGTAGCTGTGCAAACGTGGACAAATGGCTCTTCTTCTCTGGGACTCCGTTTCCAGTTAAGTGAGGATGACAGAAATAGTATTTGTCCTATAGACATTAAATCAGTGTTTGCATTGTGCTTAAAACAGTGAATGGTTTGAGCCAGCAAGATGGATCTGCAGGTAGAGGTGTTTCCCATCTCCCCTAAAAACCTGAGTTTTATGCCTGGTAGAAGGAGAAAATGAATTCCTATAGGTTTTCTTCTGACCTCCACACTTGTACCCTTGCACATGCACGCCCACACATCTACACAATAAATAAAAATGTCATCAAAATTTCAAATAGCAAATGACACAAAGTGTTAGCCACTGCTTCTAAGTGTCATAGAATGTCGAGTCATTCCCATTTGGTGGCAGTACTGACTGGTGTGTGCTTACAGTTTTTACTGAGTTTTCATAACACGGGCTCTGCCACAGTCCTGCTAACCTCAGCATTCATCAGCAACACACAACTTTTTGCATATACATCCTGGTGACAGCTCTGGCTCTGCCAGCATTCTGTGTGTTGAAAATTGATTAATATCTTTTACAGGCAGCTTGCATTCAAAGTTTGACTTCTCCATCTGCTGTTGGATCTCGAAGAAGTTACTTAACCTCTCTGAGCTTCAGCTTCCTCAACTGCAAAATGGCAAACGGAACAATGCCTGTCTCAACAAGCTGGAGTGAGGATGAGCTAAGCCACTGTGGCAGAGCCCTAAGAATAGAGCCCAACATGTCCCAAACACTAAATTATTAAGTTATAAATGATAATGTCCAATGAATATGTTATACAAATGGAATGCCCCAATGTGCCCTTAGAATTTCCTTAAAAGAGCTGAAAATACAGANGATCATTGATCTTGTCACTATAAATTTCAAGCGTGTGGCCCACCTGACAGACACATCCAAAAGACACATTTCACTCGCGCAGCCTAGAGCTTTAGAAATTAGAATTTATGGTTTGACTTCAAAATCAGAATATCCCGTGTAAAAACAAATTTGGTTTCACAGCTTCTCTTGGGGAAGGGAAAGGTGACACCTCTGGGCTCCACTCTGCAGTCACTACTTGAAGGGACCATGCTTTAAATAGACAAGCACTTCCCAGGTTAAGAACTTGGGTTATATTACTCTGTCTGTCTAAGGGAGTGCTTTATGCTTTATTTGTCTTACCTGCTGGGCCCATCAGCTAAAATAATAGCTCTCTAGCACACAAAATATCCAGCTTCACTCAGCTTCCATAACAGCCCTAAAGAAGCAACTGCTGACCTACTACAGGGTGAATGGGCAGGGAGGGGAGCCATGGGCTTCCCCAANCTTATGCATGTGGTGTCTGGCAGAGCTGGGATTCAAACATTCTGGAGTGCGTTCTAGTAACCCCTTTGTTCCTACCAAGGTCAAGTGTTCTATAGTTGTATGAATGAAATGAAATATATTCCAGCAATCAGCCTTCAGTTCTCACTCTTGTGTTGGCCAAAGGGAGAGGCAATTCGTTATGGATACCTAAGACCATTTTAGGTAACAGCCTCCTAAGTTCCCGACTCCCNTCAGCATCCCCAGACCTCTCTCTAATGTATCAAATAGTCCTACCTGGAGAAGAAGCCTTTCCTTGGAGTGAGAATCTCTTCCTACACCAGAACTTCCCAAACTCAGCCCTGACTAAGGGGCGGAGGGGGCAGAGTTCATGCCTAGGAATTTGTCAGTTCTGTTTGTCCTTGAGAAGCTGCAGCAGGTTCCTTCCTATCTGATTATGAGATGTTGATTGTATCTGCTTTCCAGTCATGCTGAGAGTCAAATCAAAGTGACAAGTCCTTACTGTGATACATACCACACATGCATGTATGCCATACACACGTTGTATATATCTGTGTGTGTGTGTGTGTGCGCATATATGTGAGTGCTTATACCAGCTCTGCCACCTAGCAACTGCATACGTGTGTCCTTTCCTAATAAACATACAAGCCTCTGCAGGCCCAGGAGACTCCTTTAAGCCTCTCCCCTCCCCCGCCCAGAGCCTTCATACTTCCTTCACTCAGGAGTTCCTCCATTTTCCAAATAGCTCGTCTGGCAAGATTTTTGTCAAGCTTCCCTTTCTGAAGTCTGTATCATAGAAACAAGACATCATATTTTCCTTTTCTGGTTATCAAATTAGATGATAATATTTGAAGATGTTGTTTCAAAATACAACTCAGCCCCTATTCCAAACCCTGGGGAACTGCTGATCGCCGAGTGGTTTTGAAGCAAGCGTCTTTAGCCAAATGGTTAGGTTTTGAGATGGTGCCTGACGACTGCTATCAAATGCTTAACATTTGAAAATAAATTCACAAAACACAGANGAGGAGCAGATGGCCTGCAAGTTTTGTCCATCCTCTGTAGCTTTCCACCACTCTCTGCAGCATCAGACTAAAAGAGTTTGCGCCAACCCCAGGTGGGTGTGTATGAGGAGGAGGCAAGCTGTCCCCAGGCTTGAACTGTACAAAGCAACGGCTGTCTCTGGGTGTCCCTAGGAGGGTGGCACCCACAGACATGGAATCCTTGCTCCCATTCCAGCTAGTGGGGACAGACACTGGGGAAGGTGTAGAGGCCCTACCTTCCTATGCTGTCGGAGTGACCTTGCTAGTTCCTTCCTGTCTGACTTCCTGGGAGTTGGGAGTGAGGTTCTATAGCCCATTGCACTTCTGCATGGTATCCTTGTATCCTTGTACTGAAGGACTCTGTTTTGATACTCCAGTTAGGTTCATTTAACCACCATTAGGTTAGATACCAGCCAATAATGAGAATACTGGGATTATTAGTTGAAAGGTTTTTGCACCTCCATAGGCCTCTTTGCTGACGAAGTAATCCAAATCAGACCAAATCAGACTGAATTAGAAAAAGCCTNGGTTTAATGAGTAAAGCATTCCCAGGTGATTCTCTGCCTANNCCCCACCCCCAGAGAGGAGACAGGGACAAAAGACAGGAAAACCACATGTCTGTTTTCTGGGGGGCAGTTTAAATACCCAGTGGGAGTGGTCTTAAGCATCTCTNGGGGAGGAGCCGTGTTTGATGGGCTTTGAAGGGGCAAATCTGGGGAAAGAGATCGGGGAGGGGAGTTGAGGTGGACCTTCCACCAGAACATTCCAGACTCTTTGGGTATATGGATGCCAGGGTGCCAGGGTGCCAGGGGTTGAGGTTGAGCTTCCACCAGAACATTAGTGTTCCAGAGATACTGTAACAAATCATCACAATCTGGNTAGCTTTAAAACAGAGAAAGGTGTCCTTCCATGGCACTGGAGGCCAGGANTGTGAAATAAAGGAGTCAGCAAGTTCCTGCTCTCTAGACTGTAGGGGAGTCCTCCTCTGCTATGCATGACTTCTGGCAGCTGTCACATTCTTTNGTTTGGGTCCCATATCTCTCTGCTTCAGAGAGTCACCTTGTCCTCTTTTGTCAAGATGCTTGCCCTTGGTTTCTCCCATATGAGGGTGTTTTTGAGGACTTTAAGGAGGAGCATCCATCTTAACAAGCAAGAGTAACCACTTTAGCTCAAGATCCTTAATTTAATTATTTCTGTAAGACTCTCTTCAAAGAAGGTAAGACAACACTCCCCCCCCCCAGTTTCAGGATTATGGATTGATATCTGTTTATGGATCAGATAAGTGTCCTCCCAAAGGTCCAGGTGCTTTATAAAAGGTTGGTCCCAGGATAGCACTCTCAGGAGGTGGTGAGATCTTCAGGAGATGGAGCCTGGTGGGAATTCCTCAGGCTGCTGGTGATGTGACTTCAAGGATGTTGGGGGACTCTGTTCCTTCATTTCTTCTGGTGTTTCCAGGCTCGTGGTGTGGGTGGTTTTGCTCTGTGATGCAATTCTGCCATTAGCATCTCCAGAGGCCCAAAACAATGGAGTCATTTACCAGGCTGGGAGCCTGGAACTTTCAAAGCCATCAACCACACAAACCTTTTCACATGTTGGTTAGGTATCTCAGGTATTTTGTTATATGATGGCAAGATGACCAATACAATATCTTTGTGTAGCCACCCAACCCACCAGGCCAGCTTTTCCTCCCTGTTGCTGAAGGTTTAACCCATCTCAGCTTTTCCTCTTTTCCAGTCATGGTGGTTTCCCTTTAGAAGATCCAGAGACGTGCCGGATCACTCGTTTTGAATCAGTCACCCTGTTTCTCTGTTCTTCCTTCTCTCTAAGGAAGGCAGAGGTCCTCCTACCCTACTTCCTCCTGCTCCTCCCCTCACCCCATCAACCATGNCCTATAATGTGATTCAGCTTGTGACTGCCTGTGGTGGTCAGTCTCATTGTCCATTTGACTGATTCTAGTGACACCTATGAGTAACGCACACTTCTGAGTGTGCCTGTGTTTCCAGAGACGAGTCTCGTGAAGGTCAGCCAGCTGAGAGCAAGTGCTGGCCCTCAGTATTAGTGGAGCTGCCTCGCAGGGAACCCAGACACAACAGAAAGTGGACCAAGGAAGAAGTCCAGGCATGCGTGGTTCAGGTCTTCCTGAATGGTGGTGTTGCCGTGGCCATCAGACTCCAGCTTCTTCAGCTTTTCAACATGAACTCACACCACCAACCTTCCTCAGACTGGAACCATCTCCCTGATCCTTTTGTCCTGAGGCTTCTGGCTTCTTTTATTAAACTGAAGAGCTGCCAGTTCCTTCCTTTGCTGAGATGCAGATAGCCATCGTGGGACTCCGCCAGCATTGGACTGTGGACACCAACTGACAAAGTCTGTTCTTAATTACACAGACACTCAGTTGCTTCCCTTCCTCTCCAGAACCTTCATACCATTTGCCATGGCTGGAGNCCCTGACGGCCCCACAGGCTCCCATTTCAAATGGTGGTTCGCCAGCTAGTGGCATGATTTAGGGGGGTTGTGGAAATTATGCAGTGGGGCCTATGTGACAGAAATGGGTCACTAGGGGTGAACCTTTGAAAGTCAAACTTGGTCCTGGATGGATCCTGTCCTGCTTTCTGCTTCCTGGTCTGCTGTTTGTGAACTGTTGTCCTGTGCCACATGTCCCATGCCCATGACATTCTGTTCAAGTGTATGGGACCAAGTGACTATGGATAGAACCCTCTGAAACCGTGAGGAAGAAAGAGTATTTTCTTCCTTATTCCTGTCTAGCATAAAGTCGTATTTTTTCTATCAGTAGCAGGAAACTAATAAAGCCTCAGAGGGACTCTCAGAGAACTTAAAGCCAAGCATCCCACCAAAATGCCAAGTCTACATTGTCAGTCCCCTGCCTCCCTCTGCGGCCTCATTCTCCACTGCTCCACCATGCCTACATTCTTTAGTCACATGAGTCTACTTTCTATTCCTCAAACAGATGATGTCTCAACTGAGGTCCTTCATGCCCTCAGGCTTTGTTCTGTCTCCTTGCTGAAGTCATCTGCCACTTTATTAAGAAGGGCCTTCGAGGGCCCAGCATTAATAATGTAGTAGAAACCAGAGGCCTCGAACCAGACCAATGACTCTGAGGTGAACACTTTCAAGTAAAGATAAATGGGCAAAGGGATTCACAGTGTGACTCACTGTGTCACACTGCAGCTTCCACGACGAGATTTTAAAGTTTTTCCCTTATTTTATTTTATTTTATTTTATTTTATTTTATTTTATTTTTTTCTCTTAAATTTTGTTTTATTTGGGGGTGTGCATGGGCAGAGGGTGGATTCGAAGGGACAGGGAAATGAATGGGATCAAGATACATGATGTAGGGCTGAAGAGGTGGCTCAGAGGTTAAGAGCACTGACTGTTCTTCCAGAGGTCCTGAGTTCAATTCCCAGCAACCACATGGTGGCTCACAACCATCTGTAATGAGATCTGGTGTCCTCTTCTGACTGGCAGGCATATATGCAGACAGAACACTGTATACATAATAAATAAATCTTTAAAAAAAGATACATGATGTAAAAGACACATAGAATAAAGAAAGAAAGATAGAAATAGGAGGACCTTCCTTCCATTTGTGTTAAAAACACACACAGCCAACATTTCTAGCTCTGTCAGCATCTGCTCCAGCACCTCACACCATGGATTGCAGCCTACAACCATACCCTTCACTGTATTAAATATGAATTCCATCCAACACATCAGTTTGCACAAGGGGACGTTCCATGTTTTGCTCACCCTCACAGCTGCTGGTCTAGAAGAGGGAATTATGACTGACTGAAAGGGACACACTTTTCATGTCTAATGATTTCTNGCTGGGGTCATGACAGTCTTCCAGACAGAATCTTAGCCCTTGTAGTCAAATGGCAACAAGAAGCAGCACCCTCAAGCCTGTGTCCAAGCTGTGAAAAGACATATGAGATCTAAGGGTGTTTTCCTTCTTGTTTTTCATTTAAATGGGAGTCTATTACTCCTTAACACTTTTCAGACATCTCTTTGTTCACCCACTTCTTCCTTCACTTGGCTGTGCCACTTGCTAGGAGAATCTTCTGAGGTTAAAGTTAGAGTCAGAACCATCAGGACATCCTTAACTAAAGTTCCCTTTGGGTTTCTGTTATGTAACTAAGGAAGTCGATGTTATGCGGGCTTTTTTTGGGGGGAGGGGTTGTTTTAGTTACTTGTTTGCTGCTGTGATGAAACACTATGACCAAAGCGAATTAGAGAAGGAAGGCTTTATTTGGGCTTATGGTTCTAGAGGGTTAGAGTCCATCACAGTGGAGTGGAATCAGCAGGCATGCGGGCTAGAGCAGCAGGCGAGAGCTCACATCTTGAGCAGCAAACTCAAAGCAGAGAGAGTAAACCAGAGAGGTCTCAAATCTTTAGAGTCTCAAGGCCCACCTCCAGAGCGGTTTGCTCTCTTCCTCCTAGGCCTCCTCAAATGGCACCACTAATCCAGGACTACACACTCAAATGCCAGAGACTATGGGGGCATTTTTTATTCAAACCACTACTAGGGGGCAGGAGAAAGGGTCAAGGTACACCTCTGTTTTTAGAACAAAGGCTCCTAATCTTCCAAGCTTAAGGCAATACTAATGTATGTTCTATCTATGAGGGGTCCAAATATTTTGGTCCAAAAATATTTTCCATTTGAGTTAATTATATCTAATCACCCATCTACACTAACTCATCTACTCAGAGAGGTAATCAAGGTATCTCCTCCCTACCTCTACTTTCCCTCTAAGGAGAGGGTTGATCTGGTTGATCAGGACTGGCTGCATCCATTCACAGGACAAAGCTAACACACCATTCTCCCTTGTCTGGTAGAAAGCTTCTGACATGACTCAGTCATCTCCCTTCTGCCTATTTACACCTTGGGTAAGTCCTCCTGAGTGTGTGCTGGATCTTGTGACTTACTTGTTATGAGCAGTGTTTAAAAAAACTGAAACGCTGTTACTGTGATTAAGCTACAGAGGACAGAGCTCTCCTTTCAACGGTATTCTTGTCNCCTTTCCCCTCTTGGCTTGGACTCTTTGAGGAAGGAAGCTGTTTGNCATGATTTAGAAGCATTCCCCCAAATGTTCATATGTTGGAATATAATCCACATAGCCATATGTTAATGGAATTTGGTGATGGGACCTTTGAGAAGTGATTAGAATTACATGAGGTCATGGGGGTGGAGCCCTGAGGTTATTAGTGGCATTAAAACAAAGGGACCCAAGCAAGAAAGCTTGCTCTTTCTTTGCCATCTGATGCNCTCCACCTCATCATGAAACAGCAAGAAGGTCCTCCCAGACATGAAACAGGTACAGCCATCCTGTTCCTGGGCTTCCTTCCCAACATCCATAACTACAAACTAACACTTCCATTCTTCAAGAATTAGTCAGTCTTGGGTGTTTTGTTTTAGAAACAGGAAGTGGATCAGGATACTCAGTAGCTCTCNAGCAANTGAATCCTAAGGACAGCGTGTGAGCAGTGTAAGAGGGGATTCTCCTCTAACTGAACTTAGATGAGGCNCCAGTCCCAGCNAACACCTTGACTCTGGCTCAAAAGAAACTGAAGCAGAGCTCCCAACTAAGCTCTGTACAGACACACAAGCCACTGAAACTGAGACAGTAAGTGTGTGTGTGGTTGTAAGTGGTTAGGTGTTTATTAAGAGGCACAGATTACTACAATCCATGTGGTATCTAGGAGTTCTCTATACATTCTAACTGGCCCTAGGGTTGTGATCCCATATAGAAATGAAAAGACAGATCTTTATTCAGAACACATTTATTATAAGTGTTTATTTCCCTCCTGGTCTGTGTAAGGAGAAGTCACTGGTTGAAAGCGGACTGACTGTCTTTGCATCTCTTGTTCAAATGTCATTTGAATTTCACCCTGACACATGGTCTCATGTGTCACACTCATGGCTGTGGTGATCTCACCTTGCTTCATCTCTCTCCCTTGAGCCCAGGCTGAGCTTATTGAATGGCTTCTAAAGACTAGAAAACAACAACGTGAGATGTCACTTTGGATGTAAGGCTGCAAAGACTGGGATCTCCAAGTTGGGCACTACCATTTGGTCATTGACCCCAGAAGCCAGCTTCTGTGTCCAGAGGTGGCCCTATGGGAAGCTCATGAGGAACTGATGCTGTAGACAAGTATATGAGGCCAGGAAGCGAACTTTGGTCTCTCTGTTGAACTTCACAAGATACTACAGCCTTGGNCAATAGCTTGCCTGAAACCTGAGACTGTCAACTGGCTAGGCCACACCTATATTCAAAATCCACAAATAGTGAGAAGGAATATTCATTGTGTTAAAGTTTATAGGTCGTTTGTAATGTGGCAACAGCTAACTAATAGCTAATAGCTAGCAACTTAGGTCCAATCCTAGTAAAGTGAGAAGCTGAGTCTTCTGCAGCTGTCATGTCCCTGTGAGTGGAGAGTCTTAGACTATACTGTTGGGCTCTGTGATCTCCACACCCAGGACTGTGCCTGACCGANCACTGGTACCTAGTGCTCACTAAATGAAAGACAGGTCCATCTGTAGCATATAGAGGAAGTAGGAGAAGCTGACAGGGATTGATAACTGCCTCACTAATACAATCTGAAATGGGATACATTGCCAAACGTCTATAGAAATCCACATATTTTTGTTTTCATATATGCTGCGTAGAACCACAGTTTCTCAAGTTTGAAGTTGGTTTCAGCCAATTTTCACTGGCAGGGTTTCCAAACTTCTCCAAAGATGAGCTCATTAGTCGATCAATGGATTCATGCTATCTGCCCATTTGCTCCATTCGCTGGGGCTCCTCCAAGAGAGGGGATGAATAAACCGTAGAGTCAGGATGTACGTGGTGTATGACNCATTTGCTCTTTTCTGCTACCCACCAGCCTTAGCAGATACAAAGGCATGTGCTACAGACTGCATTACTGCACATTTCCAAAGGAAAACAGAAGCATAACTCCATTCAGAGAGGAATATAGCAGGCTGACACCGGTGATTCAGTGCCGTGCCTCTCTGCGCTGGGAGTGTGACTCCTTGTCTCACCAGTGGTGTTCAGAAGAAATCCTTCCTATTTTTCCATNTTTCCCTGTGCCTTTCTGAGCAAGTATGGCTATCGGGAAAAGTGTGTACATTTTTTTTCCTTCTGTGANTGCTGAGCTAAATTAGGGTTAAACAGAAAACAAACAAACAAATAAAAACAAAACCCAGGAATTCCAATATAGTAACATCCTCGAGGACCACAAGTATTCAGCCTGTACTGATGCCAGCCTCCTTGTTGACTTTTATCATAAAGTTTTATTAAATATTTTGTATTTATTTTTAAAGATTATTTTTTAATGTAGTATGGTGTGTGTATGTGTATCTGGATATCTGTGGATGCTAAGAGAGTGTTGGATCTCCCGAAGCTGGAATTACAGGCAGTTGTGAGTTGCCCAGTGTGGATGCTGGGAACCAAGTCTGCACCTCTGGAAGAACAGCAAGCACTTGTAACTGCTAGGTCATCTCTCTAGACCAATTTTTTTAATATTTAATAATAAGCATGAAACACACTGACTGGAANAAGGTTCAGACACCCAGACTATGGGTACAGGAAAACATTAAGATCATCAAGCTTGGGGCTCACAAATGGGAAAGCCCCAAACGGCTTAGCAATCAGGGAGGTNGATGGAAGGAATAAGACAACAAAGGGTGATAGGTTCTGTGATAAAAGGAGAGCATATGGCTTTCAAAGGATGCACACACTTCAGACTTAGTACATTTGCTTATTTGTGTGTGTGTGTGTGTGTCTGTGTGTGTGTGCTTGCATGACATGGCATGCATGTGAAGGTCAGAGGACATTGTAAAAGTTTCATTTTATCCATCTGCCGTGTGGGTCGTGAGAGTCAAGCTTGAGTCCTCAGGCTCAGCAGCAGGTAGTTTTACCTTTTGACCCATCTCACCATCCCTTCCCACACTTAAAGACAAGGTTCCAAGCAGTCCAAGTCGGCCTCAAACTTGCTAGGAAGCCCAGGAGAGGATGACTTTGAGCTCCTGATCCTCCTCTGCCTCCACCTTAAAAATGCACTGGGATTGCAGGTATGTACCACCATTCCTAGTTTAGGCAGTTCTGGGACTCGAACCCAGGGTCTCATGCATACCTAGTAAGCATTCTACCTACTGAGCCACATCCAGCCCAAGAATGCAGACATTTATTAGTTCTGCTGAATTATTCCCACATGGAAAGATAAGCCCAATCATTGCCGATCTTCTAATTTTTAGCTCCCCCATCTGAAAGTCCACAAAATTCATATGAAATGTTCCATTTTAAATATGTATAGTGACTTCAGTGCAAATAAAATCAATGCTAGTGAAAGAAACTTGTCAACTGGCAATGTCTGCCTTGTGTTCCTCCCATCTGCAATGGAGTATGTTTAAAGACAGACTAGTACACAAGAGGGTTTGCATGTATGAATTCAGTTTAATCATACCAATTCTTAAACAAAAACTTTCCTCCAAGAGACAAGAGTTCACAGTAACTGCAAAGCTTACTCACAACTTTTAAAAATACCGGTCATGCTTAGGTAGCATTCAAAGGAGCTAGTAATAGAGAGTAATGTAAAAACTTTGACCAGGAACATCAGCGTCTGACTTCAAAAATTACAAATACTGAAGCGTTTTGGTATTGGACACAGTTAAGTTTTGACACTGTTGGTTCATTGGATGAGTTTCTGGAAGTCTGGAAAATTGTACCTCTATCAGTGGGTAATGCGCTTATTCTAAACTAAACATTTTCAAATGTAGAAAACAAACTAGCAAGCTATACATACAAAGAAAAGCCCTCTAAGACAAGCTCTCCACATGATGGATGCCAGCANAGGCACCATGATCCTGGAAGACTGGAATTGGTAACAGACACTCAGCCTGAAGTCTTACACCCAGGCTCAGCAATGGAATCTGCATTCACCTACACATTAATGACAAACTCTGGGTTAGTATATGAGAAGCCAGCAAATTCATTTTGGTCCAAGTTCATGATGAAGAGTTTGTCAGTGGGAGTCAGTTCCACAGGCTGCCTGGTGAACTCTTTGTCGAAGTTGGAGGTGTCTCGCTTGTCTCTCTGCCAAATGGAAAGCAAACACATTAACACAGAAGCAGCAGCAGCAGCAAGAAACATGACCAGGACATGCCAGTTACCAGAAGGCTGAGAAAAGCTCCTGAGCAGTTAGAAAGCCCCGTGCTGACAGCTTTTAGCAGATGCATTCCATGTACCGGCTTTCGCATCATAGTATATACTGGCTTTGGGGGAGAAAACTTGGTGCGAATTTTCTATGAGAAGAAAAGATTCATTGATTTCTTTAAGAATTGCCCTAAAGAGGGGTGTGTGTGTGTGTGTGTGTGTGTGTGTGTGTGTG
>LZPO01044457.1:28852-43635 GCA_001675575.1 Neotoma lepida | reverse complement strand
TGTCAGAAGATGGGGCTCAAAGTTAGGCCAATCTCCTAGAGTCTACTTAATTCATATTTTAGATTCAGCCTTCAAAACAAGATTGGTGGGAGCTAGGCTTTGGGAAGCTGCTCAAAAGCCAACCACAAGAGTAGAGTCTGGGATTTGACTAGCCAGAGAGTCTATTCAAAGATGTTGGTAGTGTGNTTTATAAGAAACACAATCCCAAGCTTAAAGTAAGATCTATGAAGGCAAGCTTGAAAAATGAAACTACTCAGTTTTCATGGGTAATCTGGCCAGTCTGCCTGTCTGCCTTCTTCTTCCTTCCTTCCTTCTTACCTGCCTGCCTGACTGCATGTGTATAGGTATTACTAGCTACAGTTTGAGGCAGGTTCTACCAGGGATGTGAATGTGGCCTGACTAATGGGTCTTTATGATGTGCTGGTCTCTCCAGGGTCCTTGTAAGCCCATTACTCCTTCCCATTCTCACTTCACCTGTCTTGAGAAGGCAAAGTTGATGTCCTTGTCCCCCACTGTTTGATGAATGAGAAAACTGAGGCGCAGATCAGTGAAGGGGCTTCCCCAAGACTGCACAGTGGGCTGATGATTTGTATTTGACCACATAGCAGCTAATTTTNCCTCATTACAGTTGTTCTGGCTGGAGAGACAGCCTGAGGATGATGCCTGGGATTCTCAAGCAACTGGCAGCAGGTGCCTAGCTGAAGCCAAGGTAGTGTCTGGAGTTTGTTGGCTGACTCACTTTGGTCAATCTTAGTAGGCTTAGCCCTTAACAGAGACTGGTTGATGAGGATTTCCTGATGCCAGGCTCCAAACTACTTCTTCTTGGATGCTCCCCTGAGACAGGTAAGTAATTCCTTACTTTCTACTGGGGTGTCTGAGTAGGGTTATGGGATTGAGGGGGACAAACTGGCATCAGGAGGCCATCTGGAAGAGTGTGGAGGAACAGGAACAGAATAGGAGAGAAACAGGCTAAGCCTCCTCATGAAGCTGTTTTCTACATGATGGTCTATCTTCTGCCATGTCCTATTCATTCTGGCCTTTTGTGAAAGGTTCTAGGCTTGGGCACTCAATGTGATGCCTTCTGTTTCTTTAATACTGTCTGTTTTCTCTGTCCTGATCCTTCTCATTGTCTTCTGTGCATTTACTGCTTTGGGGAATTTGCATTGTTTCTTTCCAGGAGGGCAAGGTCCTTGTCTGTTCCTGTGCTATTGCGTTTCTAATGCCAAGAATAGTATTGAGCACACAGTAGGCTGTTCATAAGTACTCACTGAATCAATAAAAGAAGGCTTGATTAAAGGGGCACTTCCTTGATTTTCCTAATTCCTGAGGCAGATCCCTCTTCACACTGAAGCAAAATGATAGCAGTTCTTTCCACCAGCCCTAAGGCTTACATAAATGGCACTGTGCTTGGAGCCAGTATGAAGTGAACTGTGTATGAGCAAGGTCCTGAAGTTGTAAGGCTTTGTGTGGGCAGGAGAAGGGCAGACCTGGGGTCAGAAGATAGGCAGCTCCTCTTTGGGGTCTCTCCCTGCCTAGCCATCCTTACCTGAGAGTATGTGGTAGAACTTCCCTTCTTACCAACTCCAACTTTGGAAGCCTTTTCTTATTCGCTATGGTTCAGTAAGCCAGGTATTCCAAATAAGACTTCCTTTTAATGAGCTTCATCTCATGAGTGGTATTGGGAAATTCTCCAGGATTTTACTCCTAGAATTTTGGGAAGGAATGGGCCCCTTTGTTGTGACAATTCTTTTTGGGGTTGTAGCATCTGAAGCCACATGAGAACAGAAACACTCATCCTAGGAAGAGTAGTAACTCCGCTGGCCTCCCATGGGTCTCTGATCATGGCCCTATNCTTTCTCAGAAGAGATCAGCGAGAAACCTAAGAAATTAAAAGGGCAGATTCATGGATCCAAACATACGACTGGTCATAGTTTACAACTTTAATTAGATTTCTTTGATTTAGTATTTTTGTTTCTTCAATTCTCCCAGAAGTTAAATAATCCTTCTTTTGTGTATGTAAACAGTTTAAGCCTGTTTTAGGTGGGCTAGAGGGATCAGGATGTGACTAGCAAGGGTCACATGCTGTGATCAGCAGTATTCTAAAAGGGGAATGGTATTCTCTTGAGGACCTGTGGATATCTAAGTGGTGTACTGTTAGAGGTGACACTCAAGACTCAGAAATAAGTCATAAAACCAGGTAGCTCCCTCTTCACAAGAAGAGCTAACATGGTGCCTATTGCTCACATTGGGTGGAGGGGCTTCAGTAGTCTGATCAAATGTGGAGAATGTGTCTTTGGCCTTCTAGAAGAGTCCATCTCACCTCTCTCCTTCCCTAACCTCCACATTACGTGACTGTAGNAGAAACCCAGGTTGAGAGGACACCTTCAGCTTCAAACTGTGGTCTATAGGGAGACTAAGAAGCTGCAAAGACATCCACAGTGGATTTTCTTAAGAAGCCCAGAGACTCTAGACAGCATCATGCTTTTAATTACTTGTTTTATGACCGTCTTTCCTACAGATGGTATCCTGGAGAAAGAGGGAGTAGGGGATGGGTTGCATCTTTATTATTTCTCACCATGATCCTGGCATACAGTTGGTGCTCAATAAATGCTACTTGAATGGATAGAGGGGCCATAAACGGATGATTGCAAAAATAAATGGAAGTATTTCTTCTTGAATAACATTTCAAAATTTTCCCTAGAGTTCTTACATGATGNAAGCTGTTTCTTGGTNTCCTCTGATCTAGAAAGCAGGTAGAAGAGGAAACATCAGGAAGTCTGATTAATGATCCCTTACTTCCACAGAAGCTTCTGGGACCCGCCCTCAGCCAGGTACACTAAGGGAACAGAGACTTTGGCTTAAGTATCTATTTCTGAAAACTGTAGACCTTGAAAAATAATGGCAAGAATCTGAAAATGTAGAGTGTAGTGCATATATTTACATATATACTATCTATCTATCTATCTATCTATCTATCTATCTATCTATCTATCTATCTCTATCTATCTATCCATCTATTCATCCTTCCTACATTATTTTCTAAGGTTGTCTCAGATCACTTGCCAATGGTCCCAGGTTTCTCTGTGGTTTTTATTCTGAGCATATGTCCAAGGCCTGGTGACTCGGTAGCCAGATGAAAGACCTTACATAACTTTCTTGGGAGTGGGCATATGGCTCGGAGATGTTTGTTTTGTTACAGAACAGATAGAGCCCCATGTTGGGAGGTCAGGGTACTTGCACTTGTATTGCCACCGACCAACCTTCAGAAAATTACTTCTACTCTCCAGATGCCAGTTGCCCCAATAACAAAGTGAGGAGTGGGGTTGCTCTGATCTCCATCTGTTGGTAGCGTCCTAAGATCGTCAGCTAGGACATCGAGTTTGCTTCACATGATCTAAGAGAGACAGGCCCCAAGCTTGAAGCAGAGTGGCATAAGAGGCCAGCAAAGAATGAACTATGAAGGTCTTTGCCTCAGCAGAACCCCAAGGCATTTTCTTCTTAAAGAGGAGGCGGTATACTCCAAGGACACCAGCCCTTTGATAGAGTCTCTGTGATTTCCCAGAAGCCCTGGAAGGCCTGGAAATCTTTTGGACTGTGATGTCTTAGAGGAGCAGGGAGCTGAGCTGTAGGCGAGGGTGAGGGGTCACCTGCTGTCCTCATCTGTTCAGAAGGAAATGAAGTCTCTCCCACCACATGGACTTCTGGGAGGAGCTCACTGTGTTGCTTGCTCAGGGAAGCTCACTGGAAGAGTGGCAATTTTGATGAGAAGCTTAAGAGCCTTGGGCATGTTCCTCTAAGCTTGAGTCTGGTGGGCATATNGGCTCTGAACTCTGACAGTGTGGGAGGCTCCAGCCTGCCTAGTCCACCCCATTTTAGGCCACCAGGCATTCCCTGAATGGTCTCCAGGCCCTGCTCTCTGGCTGGTTGAACACCGAGACTATATAATATCCAGCTTCAGCCCCTTTCTCCTGAGTTCCTTCCTTGGGCCCTACTTTGTAGTGTGGGTCCTCATTGTTCAAAGAGAACAGTTTTCTTTGAAATTGGATTTCTTCTTTTCTGTCTTTTTTTTATTATTATTATTGTACCTTGATGCTAGGAGAAAAATATCAGGATAGATACTGAAGTACAAATGAACATTTCCACAAACATCTTGCAAAATGACATCAAACTGAAGGATGCAACCATCATGGTTTGGAGAGATGGCATCTTTCTCAGGGTACTCTACTAGTTCTCCAATACCAGTTATACACCTAGACAAACCCCCTCCCCACAGGCACAAGTCTGCTGGGCTCCACAGCCATCTTCTCAGTTGAACAAGCAGGCCATTGTGGTTAATAACATCTGGACATAGTTTTTAAAGCATGGGTAACAAAGTGAATTTGTTTTTCTTTTGTTTTTTTGTTTTTGTTTTTGTTTTTTTTTTGCATTTCAACAATGACAGAAATAAAAAAGCAAATAACGTTTGAAATGTAATGTAAAATCATGGTCCTTTGGGACCTGGCTAGAGTGACCATGTGGTTCCAGGAACAGTGCCAAATGCCATTCTTGAGTAGTTTGGGGGATGAGGGTACCAATATCAGACATACGGTATTAGAAACTACAGCGTGGTGGTAGCACTCAAGCTGGTTGCCTCTGACCCCTGGAAGTGCTGCTTTTAGATTGACACTTGTCTAAAAGCACATTCCTGTCTTTTTGTTGTTATTTTTTTAGGACTTAGATAATCTTCTTAACATTGAGTTAAAAAAAATAAAAATAAAAATTTATTTTTAGCATGTTCTTTTCAAAGCTCTACTGCCTCCAGAACAGGCAGTGTGGAGGGATTCCCTCTAGGGCAAAGCAGCCATATACTTGGATTCAAGCCAAGCTCCCATCCTGGAAAGTGGAAGAATACTGTTAGCTTTCAGTTCATCTATCCAGTTCGAGGGAGGGTGTAGACTGGATGATTGGGGTAAAAATGGCGGTGCAGAGAAGGAGGGAGAGAAAGCAAGCTTTTTCTCTCCCTAGTGAGTCTGTTAGCTGACATGCTGGGGATGCGCATAGTAGGACTTTGAGCGTGTCTCAATTATGCAGCACTTTCTACATGCCATCTGCATAATTCCATCTCCTCGAGATGCTCCAAACTACTTGAGGACATTTGGGTTCTGAAACATGGCCACTCTAGCCTCATCAGAAAAGAAAACACAGATGTAACTTGGCAATGATTAAAAAAAAATGTCACCATGATAGCTGTTGAGCTTGAATGACAGAAATGAAGGACGGAGATCTACAGATCTACTTAGCTCTTGACTTCAGGTTTTAAAAATTCAGAGTTAACAAAGGAAAATCCTTCGAATTCTGATTGGTCAATATTCCTGATGACTTCCTGGTCAGGAGGTGTTAGGACTGGTGGATGGCGGGTGAAAAACCGGTCGAAGTTTTCAGCATTTCGCCCACACTATGAGAGGGGGAGAAAAGAACTTGTGGTGGGTGGGAAAAACAAAACAAAAGCCAAAATAAAACAGAACTGAACGGAACCGGGTGTGGTTTTCCTCCAATCCCTTACCTTTCAGAAACTCAGAGGTTGTTTCAATGATCAGGAATGAGAGCAATGTAAAATGCAAAATTCTCATGACCTTTGGAACATGACCTTGGGTTCCCACCCTTTGAGAGCTATAGCTCTCAGGTCAGTCCTGGTTTCCTTTTGGGAAGTCAGGAAGTGTGTGACAAAGGCATGAGATGGTGGGGCTAGTAGCATGTGGCNTGTCTCCACCGCATCACCCACCCCCAACGATTCAGACAAGACCATCTGTAGGAAGAGATGGGATTAAAGTATGTCCCATCTTAAATGAGTGTCAGATGTCAAATAATGGCCCATTCATACATCACCTGGCGAGCTCAATATTTATAGCAGCAGATCCCTTNAAGTGCCATCTTGCTGCTCTTGATCAGGAACCATAGGTGTTTCTAGCTCAACAGAATATAGTTTTCAAACANCAGCCAATGGAGGAAGATCCCAACCATAACCTCTCAGTGGCACCACCAAATCCCTCTGGATTAATCATTGACCCTTAATTACAAGGTTCCAGGAGGTGAAATCAATCTCTCTTTCTCCAAATAAGTAGACCTGATGTGGGAGGAAAGTCACATGCACACGCGGAATTCCTGCCTAAGGAAAGGAGATGAGTTGCTACATCGAAGTTCTTGCTCCTTTCCAGCATAAGCACGTACACAGAAGCCCTCAGGTGTCTACAGGAGGTGCTGTGGTTTGAATGTACAGCATCTCCCATGATCAAGGGTTCAGATACTTGGTCCTCCGCCAGCGGTACTGTTTGGAAGATTGTAGAACCCTTAGCAGATGGAGCCTTGCTGGAGGAAGCGAGTTAGTAGGTGCAAGCCTTGAGGTTTTATACTTAGGCCATACTTTCTGCATGCTCACTGCTTCCTGGCTGCTGATGCAACATGACCAGCCACCTTACACTCTTGCAGCTTACCAAGTATTTGATCACAACCACGAGAAAAGTAAGTAATGCAGGAGGCAACATCAACGTAATCCTATTACAACATTAGCCGTAATAATGGCAAGTAATCTATACAGTGTGTTTGCCCAGGCTGGCCACTTGGCAACGAACTTCACCCAAATTATCTCATTTAACCCTCTCAATGGCTTTGTGACGTATATCATCGCTATGGCTTCAATAGACATGGAGTTATTTATGTGTTTAGACAACTGGTCCCNAGCTGGAGGTACTAACTTGAGAGCTTGTAGAATCTTTGGGACTGTGGCTTAGCTAGTGGAAGTGGGTCACTGAGGGCAGGCCTTGAAGATGATATCTGTTTCTGACTAGGTCTCCATGCTCTGCTTCCTGCCCACCATGTGACCAGATACCTCACATTGCTGCCACCATGCCTTCCACACTAAGGTGGACCAATATCCTCTGAAACTTTGGATCAGAATAGACCCTTTCTCCATTAAGTTGTTTCTGTCAGGTATTTAATCACAGCTTTTAAAAAAAAAAAAAGTAACTAACACAAATGTTATCCTCCATTTTATAGACAAGGAAACTGAGGCCAGGAAGATCAAGTCATCTGATGCTCAAGGTCAAACAGCTAGCAATCACCAGTGCTGAAGGTAGACTGGATCCACCTAATATCAGAGCCAGGATCTCTGGCTCCACGTTTATGAATATAGCAGATAGGAAGTGACAGACCAAACAGTGGAATGGGGCAGAAGTGGGAGCGAAGTTATGGCTCAGGTGGTGCCATCACTGTTTTGACTGACAGAGAACATGGTTATTGCAACAGCAGAGACAAAACATGAGAAAATTCAGAAAGACAATGATTGGCGATTTCCATTTGGGGATATGATGGTTTTAAGAGACCAGTCAATGTATGTCTAGCTGAGAACTAAGTGGGTATCAGGTGTTATAGTGCTCGGAAAAGACCTTGAAAGAACCTTTCAAATGGCACACCAAACAGGGGGTGTGTGGATAACAGAAATGATCACCAGGCATTCTCCGTGATCCACCAGGCATGCCCTGANTGGCTTTGCTCACAGTCCCTTTTAAATTCATATGCTAACCCTTCAAGGCACAGATTTTACTTCTNTCTGCCAAAGATGGAACGTCCCTTAACACTGTCCTAGAGCCACAGGGGAACCAGGAGAGAGCAACTCAGACACACTAAAGACTGAAAGAAGCCACAGACAGAAGCACTGATAGAAATACCTCTAAAAAGTCAGGCAGGAAAGTTTGCTGAAAAGAAGTTAATGAATTGGAGAGTGCCCAGAAGGGACACTGGGGGTTGCCTGAGGTCTTGTCACTGGGAGAGTGAGAGAACACTGACAGAAGACCCGCAAATGTCTCTGTAGAGCCTTAGCAAAGGACAGGCACATGGGAGCCACAGCTGCTGGCTGAACAAAAGTGAGCTTCGGGTTCTGTGTCCTGCAAACAGGGATTGAAATCCTGGCATCTTGTTGATCACTGGCAATACAACTCCGGGGCCATTTCCTAATGTCTCCGGTTCCTCTTTTGTAAAACGGTGACAACTGTAGGTCTTATTATTTGGGGTTGTGCTGACAACAACAGGAAGTGATGTGTGTGACAAGGCCTGGGATTGNTACTTGTTTCCTCTGTGAAGCGTCACCTACAGTGCATGCTTCTGAGCAAGGGTTAGTTAGTTCAGAGCTACTTAAGTTTTAAATACTGAAGACACAGACTTGAAGTTTTAAAACTCTTGTTAAACTTAAGAAATATACCTGGGGCTGGAAAAATGGCTCAGCTGGTAACGTGCTTGCCACTCAAGCACGAGGACCTGAGTTCTGTCCCCAGTACCCATACTAAAAAAACAAAGCCAGGCACAGTGGTGTGGGCCTGCCATCTCAGCTCCAGTGAGATGAAGACAGAAGGGTTTCCTGGGGTTGCTGGCCAGCGTGGTTCAGTGAGTGACCCTGCCTCAAAAAAAAAAAAAAAAAAAAAAGAATGGGAAGCCATTGAGGAAGATACCTATGACATCAACCTTTGACCTCCACATGCACGTGCATACACATGCACACGAACGATTGCTTGTGCGCACACATGAACACACATCAACATGTATACACACCATGCACAAGCACACACATCAACTTTAATAGAAGAATAATATTCCCATTGTGAAAATGTATCACATATTCACTCTGCTATGGGGAATTCACAAACGATAAAAATAAAAAGGACATGAAAAGGCAAATTTCAAATTATGCAAAGACANGAATGTAAGAAAGTTCTAGGCAAAAAAAGCTTAAATAAATGTATTTATAATCCAAGAGTGAAAAAGACATTTCCTAAGGGTCAAAACCAAGAGGCAACAAAGAAAATTCTGCCTAATGATGTTAAAAACTAGAAATGTATGTGTAGTTAAAAAACTAAACAAACAAAAAACCCAAAAAAAACAACAGATAAGCCTAAAGGTTAATANCAAACTAGATAAAATGTATTTGTAACACCTACTACAGAAGGGACCATTAACTTATAAATATGAATTATAAGTTAANTGATTATGTGTGATTATGGGCTAAGAAGAAAAAGGTAGTCCAAAGGAAAATTAAAAAGGGGAAAAATTAATTTTCTTTTTTTGGATACAGGGAACTGAACTTNGGGTTTCATATACACTAGAGGAGTATTCTCCCACTTAGCTATATTACTAGGCTGAGAAATCTATTTTTAAAAAGATTGATATTTATTTTAAATTATGTGNATGTGCACTTAAGTAAAGGTGCCTAGAGAGGCCAAAAGAGGGAGTCAGATTTCCNGGGGCTGGAGTCACAGGCTACTTGATAAGCACACTGGGACCTGAAATTGGGTCTTCCGCAAGAGCAATACTATGCTCTTAACTGCTAAATCAGCTTTCTAGCCACTCTGAGAAAACTATATTAGAGAGTCAAAATACACAAGATGTGCTCAAATTTGATTCACAATTAAGGAAATGGCCTCTGAGCATGTGCTTGGTGAAGCAAGTAAGGGGCAGTGTCAGTTGGATGTCTCAGAAAAAAAGCATTGCATGCAGAGGCCTTGCNTGTGCAAAAGCCCTGAGGCAGGAATGTGCTTGCTGCCATCCCCAATGAAGCCAGAGTNGAAGTAGAGTGACCAAGGGGCANGAGGGACAGGGGAGGTCACAGAGAGGGACAGGACCCAGAGCATGATCCCTATGGCCATGCAAGGACAGTGAATTTTCATCTCAGCTTGATAAGCTCTAAGTGACATGATCAGTTGTGTTTAAATGAGGTCACCAGTGTTGTCTACAAAGCAGGCTGTNNGTGACAGGGGTGACACTGGAAACAATGAGTCCAGGTAGGAGACTGTTGCAACGTTTGGCTGAGAGAGGATGAGGGCTTGGAGGAAGGGGGTTGTAGGGAAGATGCGTTTGGACTTGGGCTATAACACATTTGCATTTAGTGTTGACATGATGTGCAGGTGGGTTGGGAACTAAAGGAGGAGAGAAAGAGGAGTTGGTATCCTTGAGTCTTTGGCTTTAGCTGCTTGGAGAGTGAGTACCACTAAGGGTTGAACATATTTGCAGGGAAGGGGATTGGNTCCTTGTTTTCCTTCANGGTAAGTTTGAAATTACAGTGTGGAAGCCAAGGAAGCTGGTGGGGGATGCAGTGTGGAATGGAGAGTGTTGGGGGCTAGAGTGGCGTCAGGGACATTGAATGCAAATGATTATTGTTGTCCAGAGGGGAAAAAAGGGTGGGTGGGGTTGTGTGCAAATGGCCAAGTTGAGAGGACTCACTGGTGGAAGACGGCACGGCACGTCATAAGGGATTTCTGCTGCTGTTTTTCTGTGGTCTGGATGTCAAGACCCAAAGGAGCTAACACTGGAGTCTTCAGGGGCTGTATTTCTTTAAAAAACCATCCACTTCCCATCCCCACTAGGAGGAAGGCTGCAGATTTGCAGGGCTCCCCAGAGGCTGTGAAAGGAGCTGAGAAACAGCTTCTAGCAGTTATGCACCCCCTCCCCCCACCCCTTCCTAGAACAATGAAATCTTTAAGTGAGATAGCACAGAGGAGATGCAGGAAGTAGGGGTTAAGCAAGGGGGCAGAGCTGCTGCGGGGCGTGATTTCCCTGCTAATAAGCAGCTTACAGGGCTGGCAGATCACAGCCTCCCCGTTAAGTGTTTCTGTGTTTTTCAAATGGAGCTGTCACTGTCCATTAGTTTCAGGGGCGCTCCCTAAATGGAGACGTCAGCCCTTGGGAGGCAGAGCCTGGGATCTGTTCTATGCCTGCTGTGTCCTTGGAGAGAATGGGCAGATTGGTGGCTGGGATCTAATTATCTACGTAGTCTGGACCACACCTGCCTCCCTGACTGTCCTGGGTAGATACTCTAGCCTCATTTAGCTACTGGCAGCAAATNCAACCTNCTTGTCATCAGGGTACACCAGAGAGGCCTCTGGCANAGGGACAGGGGATGAAGCCAACTAGGGTACTTAAACNACAGGCACCTATTCCAAGAGTGGAGTGAACAGTTTTGCCTGATAGAATCNTGCTCGCTCNTGGATCTACAAGCCTTGACAGAAAAACTGGTCTGTGAGCAGTTACAAAGGAGCCATGCCCACTCCCTTCTAGTTCCTGTTTCAGTAAGTTGCCAACAGCTTGGAGTGTGGCTACTAAGCATGGGGTTGGAGTGTTGTTCAACAGTTAAGCGTGCACTGCCCATGCAGAGAACCCTGGATTCCATCCCTGTCACCATGAAAACAAATAGATGTGGTGTTTGCACAGCTATGCCCATCATAAGGATCATTAAACATGNCAAGAGACAGTAGAACCCACGTCCTTATCCCAGGAGCCACTTTCCAAGACCCCTGGCCCAGGTTGCCTGAAATGGTAGATAACACCAAACCCTCTATAGACAGTTTTTTCGTTTAACCTATAAATTAGACATAGTAAAAGATTAAAGACTAATGATAAAGCAGATCAATTATAATAATATATTGCATTAAAAGTTTTTTTTTCTTCTTCTCCTTATGATAACCTAATGGTTTTGGACACATTTATTGACAGGTAATAAAAGGAAACCATGAATGGCAGGGAGCATTCTAGGCCTTTTGCTTGCTTTGTCTCAAATGGGTCCCATTGCCCAAAGTTCACACTCTCTGTTTGTTTTGTTTTGAGACAGGGGCTCATTGGGCAGCCTTGGCTGGCCTGGAACTCACTCTGTAGACCAGGCTGGCCTTGAACTCACAGAGATCTGCCTGCTTCTGCCTCCTGAGTGCTGGGATTAAAGGCATGTGCAACCACACCTGGCCTCAAAGTCCACACTCTTTAGAATGGTTTTCTGTAGGTACTTTCCATGGTCTTCTGGTCCATTGCCTCTCTGCCCTTATCCACCAGCCTGCACCACAGTAGAGGCAAACTGAGCTATTTTGGTTCCAAGGATACCCACATGCACTTCTCATCTCCACCTTTGTCCAGGATGTTTCCTCTAACAAGAACATATGCCTCCTACCTGTTCCACCATATCCCATTAGTTTCCACACACCCTGCCTCTAGAAGGGAGTCACTTCCTAACAGGCTTTTCCTGGCCCTCCTCTATGTTCCTATAGCCCATGTGGACACAGGATGTTAACCAAGGAATCATTACTATAAGAAAAAATCAGAATCATCTTTTAACCAATAGGGAAAACAGTTAAATAAAAACGTAGCTCTTCGATGTATCACTATGCAAAAATCTTTGAAAAGTTAAAATTAAAAGATNTAGAATATCAAACAATATCATTTAATATATAATTCTAAAATTATATGTTTTNATTCTATAAATTNCAATGTGTGTGACAATGGCAATCTTGTTTGAGGCAGGGTCTCTTTGTTGCTGCCTTTTATGTGTCCTGGACTCCAGACTGGCTGCCCTGAGAGTTTCTGGGGTTTCCCTGTCTCTAGCCACCTTCTTTAGCTTTGTAGGACTTCAGGGGCTTCAAACTCAAGCCCTCAAGTTGTTATGGAAGTGAACTAACCACTGAGCAATCCCTCCAGCCCAAGAAGGGTCTTTCGTGTTTAATATCGTTTGTTTTGTTTCTGTTTTCTTAATTATAATTTAAAAATAGCATGCCCTGTTTTGTTTTCCTCCAAATATGTTCAAACACCACCTCCTCAGAGACACTGTTCTCTGTCTCTTCCAAATCAGGTAGCTCTCACATCCTCATCTCTTGATATTCCCCAACAGGACATCCCACTCCATGTTATCACCAAAACACACCACCTATGTATCTCAATCTGTCTCACACATTCATTTGTTTATTCCACTATTTCCTATTTCCTCTAGAATATGAGATCCATGAAGGCACAGTCACTTTCTTTTTTTGTTGTTCAACACTCCAGTTCCAAGACTCAGTACAGGCACTCAATGCTAGCGAATGGATCAGCCATGGAGTCTGTATTGTGCTTCTGACGAACCAGCTGCTGTTTGAGTACCTCCAAGCATCCTGTCTCTTTAATCCACCTAGAGCTCTATGAAGCACTCATAGTACAATGAGGGAATGGGCTTACAGGGCTTGAATATCTGTGATTTGATCCCACAGGTGACAGCTTCAGCCCCTTCTATCAGTCATCTCCCTTTGTAAAAACAAACTTTTCAAAAGCACCAAAAGAAACAAAATCCAGGGCAATTCTACCTCACCAGGTGTATTATGTCCGTGTGTGTGCATTTGTGAGGGGGTTGCACGCACCTGTGAGGATGCACACACTGCATGAGTACACGGAGAGGCCACAAAAGGATTTTCAGCATCCTCCTGATCCCCTGAGATAAAGTTTATTTCTGAACCGGAAGCTCATCATTTTGACTAGGCTGGCCAGTANCCAGTTGCCAGGATCTGCCTGTCTCCCCTTCCCCAACATTGGGGTTACAGGTATGAGTGACCTTAGCATGACCCTAACAGTGAATCTTGTTAACCTGGCTTTTATGTGGATGCCGAGAACTCTAACTAGCTCCTCAGGCCCGCAGTCTAACCCACTGGGCCTATTTCCCTAACTGCTTCGTGAAGCGCCTGCTTTGGTCTGTGTTCTGGACGACTGGGAGAAGAAGCGGATGGGTGCTTTTTATTCTTTACACAGGTTTGGAATCATTATTTTTAATGTGCTTCAAAAAAAATACCCGACTAGATGGAATACACAGTAAACATTTTTCATGTCAACAAAGCATCTTCTTTCCTCACTTACTCACCATCCGTCCTAAATTCACATTGCTGCTTGAAATAAACNCTCACAGNTACTACCTTTCTATTTGTCTGCTTTTAAAGCTCTGATTCCCACCAATCTGTGAGATAGGTAGGGAAAAGATTATCTCATCTCAACAGGAAAATTGAAAACTTGACACTATATTTGGGGTTCCCTTGGAGTAAATCAGAAGAGGCAAGATTCAGAGATGCTTGGTTCTGTCACAGGCTTTCTACAGTACCCCACTATCCCAGAGCATGCACTCCACCACACAGCATGGCCTTGTAAGAGGAAACGACCTGAGGGCTGGTCCTAGCTTCATCATTCCCCATGTAACCTGTAAGCAAGTTAGCTAAGTTCCCAGCATTCACATGTTCTGTGAAGTTCAGATGGATTTANCTCCCANNTGAGCGCAGTGGTGGGAGGATGTCCTGGACTTTAGATTGAAGGCTTCANTATTAATGACGTTATTACTGTGTTATGATCATTAACAAGATTCACAATTAGGGTCATTNTACTTATTAAGGTCAGCCATCATTCTTGTGAAGTTTATAATCAAGCTTAAAAGGAAGCTTTGTCCTTGAAAGTTGTATTTAAGTTCAAACAAAGACGGTGGTTGTGTGTGATTTCATGTACAAAGTACAGAGACTCATTTTGTTTTGAAGCTAGNTAACAAACTGAAATAGTTATTGCACCTCTCAGAATGGGGCAGTTGGACCCTGCCCTTGACATTCTTCTGTTGATTAATTCTTTAGAATTTTAATAATTGTTTTTCCAAATCCTAAGAAGATGAAACAGAAAACTTGTTAAGAAAAACATGGAAGTGTAATCAAAATTTTAGAATAAAAGCTGTTGCTGTTGTTTTATGCACGTCTAATATTTAGCACAGCNACATCTGATGCCAAGGGCTGACTCNGTTCTGCCAGTGAACATATGGGATGAGCATGGTGTACTCTGGCTAGTGTGGGTCTCAGAGGCTCTGCCCTAACCNACCCAATATGGAAAATTCCACTCTGGTTAGTTATAAGCATAGCAAGAATCTGCCACTTCAACTCTGAGGTCCAAGCCTGGTGAGGTATGGGGGGCTGTGAGGCATGAGGGGACTGTGAGGTGTGGGGGAT
>LZPO01044457.1:13487-28007 GCA_001675575.1 Neotoma lepida | reverse complement strand
ACACACACACACACACACACACACACACACACACACGGAATGGAGAGATTCTGAATTTAGCTTACAGCTACGTAGTTGTCCCTCAAAATCCATTGTGGATTGGTTCCAAATATCTTTTTGTCTCCTTAAGTACCTCAGTTCCTGGATGCTGCAGATCCTTATATAGAATGTGGGCATAACCTATGTGCATAGAGTATGAATCAGATGACTTCGAATACCTAACATGATGCAAACACTGTGCAAGCAGTTATTATCCTGCTCCATTCCAGGAATGATGTCAAGATAGTGTTCTAACATGTTCTACAGAGGCACAAAATTTAATTTCTTGAAAAAAAAAATGTTCATCCATGGTCGGTTGAATCCATAGAAATAGAACCTGGAGACACAAAAGGTCAACAGTATTCATATATTCAAGAACTTATTAAAAGAATAAAGCAGAGTTTAAGGTGTTGGTGAGTGTCACCTCCAGGCTGAAGGGACTAAAGCAAGGAACAGGGGTGGCCCACATTCAGATTGGATTAAAAGTGGAATTTATTTATTTATTGGACTATGAGCAACTTCCCTGTGGCTACACCACTGAGGAGAGTGACACCCCTCCTTCTGGCACTCATGAATAATAATTAAGGAGTGAGCACCCCCACCACTTCCATAAGGAAATGTGGAGGGGTTCAATCTCAGCTGCTCACTGCATAGCTTTGGNTGTGATTGGAAGTTTGATTTTTCAGATTTTCCTGAAAGGAAGATCAAAGTATGAAGTAATGAGGTCAAGAAAGACCTCAGGCCTGTGAGAGCAGGCAATATCAGGTCATTGATGACTCAAAGGGAGAAATGTCAATGGAGTGTCGGGAGCAGATTACACCAGAAAGGAAGAAAGAACTCATTGCCTCTAAGCAGAACCAGCAAGGACCAGCAACCTTTCCTAAGTTTGTATGCAAAGTTAGGTGGGGCAGCTGGCTTCACAGTAAGGAGGGACGCCATGTTCCAGAGAAGAGGTTTGTAGAGGAAAACAAGTTGGCAGAAGATGGCCAGAAAGGAGTCAGGTTGGATAGTTCGTGTCTTGTCTACATAGCAGACATCTTCTCTCCTAGCAATAGAGAAACACATCCTTCCTTTCTCATTATGCTTTGTTTAGTTAGNAATAAAACTTGTCTCTTACTTAGCTCAGGGGGACAGATGACCCGGCCAACCCAATTAGCATTGTCCATGGTGACATGGAATTAAAGAGAAGCATATGGCCGACTATCATCTCATAAGATTAAGTCTAAAGCTACCAGGAATTTTAGGAGAAAGCAGCTCTTTCGGTGGACGTTTCTGGGAATTCCAGGAGCTAAGTTGTTTGCTGCCATGGGCCTGCGACACAGTTAAGCTCAAATGTGAACTTGATCACATCAAGAGATGTCAGGAGATCAGTCAAGCACACTTCTAGGCTTCTTTCCAGAGACAACTAGATCCTAAGGCTCTGATCTATTCAATGCTTAATGTACCAATAAGTTTGAGTTTTGAACGGACATTTGGAGGTGATGGAACTGGAAGGTGGAAGCTACCTGGAGGAAGTGGGTTGCTGGGGATGTGCCTTTGGCCCACCCCTTTCCTGTCTCTTTCTGCTTTCTAGCTGCCATGTGATAGGTACCTCTGCCCTGCCATGCCCTTCTGCTGCAATGCTCTGCCTCAGACAGCCTCATAAAGAAGGCAACAGCCAACCATGGACTCAAACCCTGAGCCAAAATAAACCCCTTCTCCTAGGAGTAGTTTCTGTTAGGCATTTGTCACAAAGGTCGAGGTCTTACCAGACCAAGGACCATAAAGTTTTCTGAGAAGAATGATTTATTAGAGTTAGGGGAAGCAATCAAAGGAGATAGGGAAATGGAGTCTCCTTCCCATTGTTTGAGGCCATAGGTCCAGCCACGCCTTAATATTCAAGGCTATCCCTTAAAACTCAGCATAAATCAGAATCCTAACTGCAACCCCAGGAGCTCTGGTTAATGTGGAGGGAAACTGGAAACAGGTGTCTACAGAGAGACGGGAGGATGGGGTTCAGAGCAGGAATGGAGGGAAGTCACACATTGAGGAGATAATGATGATCAACACAGCTATATCCTGACAGGTCAGGAATTTGAGGGTCATTCACTTAAGTCCCCTACACCTCTCAATTTTTCCAGNCACTCAGGAGATGGGGCCTTGAGAGGAAAGAAGCTTCAGGACTTACCCAAGGGACTTAGGAAAAGATGGCCTGGAAGGCAAAGGGCCCAGCTGAGGTCACAAAGACCTGGCCATCTTCACTCATCTGCTAAACAGCAAAGCTGATGGTGAGGGTGTTGAGTTATGGCTCCATTTGCCTTGTGGTCCATGGTTCTTCTTGATGGACAGTCTCCCTGGATCCTCTCACTTCTCTTCTTGAGTTCTCTCACCCTTTAGTCATGAGCTTTCTGGGATACTGTGATTATTATTAGAGCCTAGGTGGGGGTTGACCAAAGATTCAAGAAATGGTCCTACCAACTATCTATCCAACCAGGACTATTCCTCAGGGACATATGTGAAGACAAGATTAGACCAAGAGAAGTTTAAGCCTCACATCTGTGTGGCTAAGTTTGATTGATGAGAGAAGAAACATTACAATAGCAAAGGGCTCTTTGGTAGGCTCTGAGGTGAAGGGGTAGGACTTCAAATTAATTGATGCTCAGACTCAGTTGCTGGGTGACCATGGGTATGTTGCTTAGCTTGTAAGTCTGAGAGTGTTTCCTTAGATGTATTGGAAAATGAACATTAACTCCTCTCTCAAGGGGAACGTTCTTGCGTAGGTACAATGTGCTCAGTCAAGTTCATACAGGTCCACATTCTCTAGGAAAAGTAAATAATTTGACAACCTGGCTGACTTGCTTTTAATGTTATAGATATAAATAGCATAATAAATAATGAATAAAGCCCCGCATCTTAGCTCTGTTATAGTCCCTGAGTGAGTCACTTAGACAAACCTATGGCCCTCTGTTCATTGGTTGGAGTTGAATTTCCCCTTCCAAGGCAGTCTTTCAATCCTTGACTTCTATTGTATTCCACTAATTATTGCCAGACACATCCTAACTCTTCCACCATCTCTCTGAGCATGAAGCATCCCATCCATCATTTCAGTTCAATTGCTGGCTTCCTTTCCAGGAGTCAGCTCAAAGTCACACACCTAGCATGTGATTGTGGAATTTCACTTGGCCCAGGTGCCTGCTAAAATTCCGAATATCTGAAGGGAGCCTGATTTGATCTTTAATTTAAATGAACTCTCCGATAGAAAGACAGATCTCAGGCTCTCTAAATGACTCTGGGTTACCTGTTGACTAGTATATGAACACACCTTAGTCTTTTTGTTATGATCTCTGCAAACTCTGTCCCACAGATGTGCACATAGAACCTCCAGAGGGTACTATAGAAGCATCTCCTCTTTCCAGAGTCTCACTCTAGATCCTCCGTTAGGATGCTGCTCTACCCTGCTCGAAGTCCATGTCTACTGTCTCTGTTAGACTGGAAACCCAAGCTTTCAGAAGAAGAAAATTTACATCTTTTCCAATTCTGCCAGTGAACTGCAAAAGGTGTGAATGCACTACTTATTGGTTAGAGTATTTTAAAATAAATGTTAAATCATTTGAACTGTAAGAATTCCCAGTCTTTTACTATTATGTAATAAACACCATTAGTTGTCATGGCTCTCTTCCTTTAGNACGATCCCAGACCTTACCAGGTGCTCCAAATTCATCCAATAGTCTTTCCAAGGATTCTAGGCAGTGCAGAGTTCAGAATTCAAGTCCTGGCTCTGCTACCCTCTACTGCTAGATTGTGAGTAGATTTTTAACTTCTCCAAGCTCCCTCCATTATCTATAACATGGTGATAATAATACCTATGTCAAAGGTATTGTATGTTGTGACAATGACATGAGGTNACACCTGAAAGACACTCAGGACAGTGTCCAGCACAGGCAAGAACTCAATACATTTTCTAATATGTTCGAACAATATGGGTTTTATGAGAATTACTTTAAGTCACACNGTTCAAACAGCTATTGTTCTCTTGAGTATTTGGTACTTTGGAGGGGTTAAGTTGGAGTTAAGTTCAGTGCTTAAATAAATCATATTGAGTAGAAGTTAGATCCCTTCCTTAAGCCTTGAATTTGGAGTTTGAATAGCAAACACACAAAGGTTACACTTTCTGGCTTCAATTCAGAAATGTCAGGACATCAAACACACCTTCCGCCACATGCACACAGAGACACTTGCTCATACAGTATAAAGGGCAATTGGGTTTGGAGGAGAATGTCACACGAACAGAGCTGCAGCTCATTAAGGGGCACTGAAGCTTTTGACTTTACAAACAATGCCTTCAAGTGACAGAGCCACTGAGAAACCAAGTCCTATGGGTATGAGCTCTTCCTGAAGCAGTGGTACCTTTGGACTCTCAAAGATATGGACAAATGCGTGCACACATGTGTGTGTGTGTGTGNGNGTGTGTGTGTNTGTCTGTCTGTCTGTCTATGTGTGTGTGTGTATCTCTGTGTGTGCACACTCATGTGTGTGAGTGTGGGCATACATGTGCTATAATCCATATATGGAGGTAAGAAGACTATCTCCAGTGTTGGTCCTTGACGCCCACCTTATTTTGGATTTTAGGCAGGGTCTCCTTGTTCATGGCTGCATAGGCCAGGATAGCTGATTCTCGGGCTTCTGGGATTTCTTGTCTCTCTCTCCCATCTNACTGTTGTTAAAAACACATGCCATTGTGACCAATGCACTTAACTCATAAGTGGATTCTAGAGATTTGAATTCAGGTTGTCATGCTTGTGCAGCAAGCNAGCCATCTTCCCAGACCCAGCCATTTATGATCAAATTTTGGAAATGNCATAGAACTCAAAGGGGCCAAGGGACTCTGCAAGGAGCCTTATATCATGAAAGAGTTCTAGGCTTTCTTGATATGGAAATGTCTTGAGATAATGAACTTTATGTAAGTAGTAAAGATAAGAATGAGTAANAAGAACAGAAATGACAGGAGTCAGCCTGTAGATGAGGTGGGAGGCCTGACGTGCAGGAGAGGGANGGAGGGACCAAGCTGAATGGTAGATCACAAGTCAATGCAAGGAGGTAGAGGAAGATGGTCTACTTTGGTACTGGAGACTGAATCCAGGGTCTCTTTCATGCTAGACAAACACTATCATGGAACTTAATAGTTANTGGTCCTTTTATTTTTTCTTTTGAGACAGGGTCTCACTGCATCACACTAGCCCAAATTCATTCCAACCAGGCAGGTCTTGAACTTGCGATCCTCTAGGCTAAGCCTTCTGAGTAGCTGGATCGTGGGCCTGTGCCAACAGGACCAGCTGAAAGGTGATCTTGATATTTATTTCTTAGAGAGAATTCATGATCAGACTGCTCCTATTTCCAGGGACTAATTGATCCACACTCACCAGCAGGAGGACAAGTGCATACACATGCTAGCCCTTAAGACTCCATGGACTTTATGAAACAGATGTCCTGTGCCTGCCTTCCCTTCCCTGTGCCCTTCAGACAGCTGCTTCTACACTGATGCCTGCATAAACTGACTCCAAGGTCATCTCAATGCTGCAGCTGGAGCAGTGGGCCTCTGCAAGGCCTGCATTAGGTCATTCCTGGGAGCCTCTCAGAGGCAGGGTGCCAGGACTTCATCATTACATGGGAACCCCACGAAATTCTCAAGCAGGCATTTCAGTTCCACCGTGGTGCACTCACATTTCGCATACCATGACATTAGTGTACCATTTCACAGTCAAATACAAATACCCGAGAAGGCACAGCCTTAAAGACCTTCTACTATTGCACAGCAAAATTCTGAGATGCATCTTCCAGGCATGAGGCTGCCCTGGCCACAGCTCTCAGCACCAACAGCTGCCTAGACCACTGCATCCTCTCACTGACAGAAGGAATACAACTTACAGGATGACCACAACCTACTCTGTGCCCTGTGAGCTGTGCTCTGAGCAGCAGGTGCTCTCCTGACAGCTACTCCCTTGGATCATACTTCTTCCACCAGGACCAAACCCTGGGCTACTGGGCTTCATACTTAAAGAACAATTGTGCGGTCTGAGAGGATTCCTGCTCACCTATCTTGTGTGCCATAACAGGTACTGAGTTGCCTACAAGATACCAGAAACTGGAAAGGGGCTGAGGATGCTGAAGTGAGCATCCCCCTAAAGGCTCCCAGTTGGCTCCATCCTGCCCATGTTCTCACAGCCTCCTGCCTGGATTATTGGCAGAGCCTCCACGGCTGCTCTCCTCGATTTCACACTTTTGTCCCTCGTTAGCCAGGGTAATTCTTTTAAAGCCTAGTGTTAGGTCATTATTTCTCTGCTCACAGTTTGGATTAAAAAGCCAAAGATCTTACAGTGCTCAGCACCATCTCTCCCTCCCANAGCCTCTCTGGTTTTTCTCCTGACCCACTGAGCTCAGATGCCAACACTCTGATATCCATCAAACATCCCTGGCAAGCTGTCTTACAGCTCTTACATGTGTTTCTAACACCTTTTTCATGCCCCAGTCCTCGATGCATACATGGTTCCCTCCTTTGCCTTCTGGTCTAGCAACAGGGAATTTGTGTGGAATGCAGAATCTCGGGCTCCACCCCCAGCAGTTTGGATCAGACTCTCCGTTTGCACCAGACTTCCAGGTGACTTGTACATGCATGGAAAAGGAGCATTGATAGGCTGCTGCATTGGACCACCTGTGCAAAAGCAAACAGCAGCAATCTGCAGCCCTCTCCATGGAGTACCAAGGGTGTAATGCACCACACCTTCAGATCCTTCTGTAGCATCCTCTCCCTGTGCACACTGTGCAGCCAAAAGGAGCCATGACAGCTTGCAGTGCAGCAGGCAAATTATAGTCCTTTATAAATACGATAGTAACTTACACAACAACCAATTTATTGGAGACACCCTGCTGTACATAAGAAAAACACCTTTCACTCTAATATACAGCTCTAAAGAATCCTTTATGCCCAGAACATGGTGCGTTACAGCATCCTGTTTTATGGTCATTCATTCATTTATTCAGTAAAAAATTTTCCAGCACCTATTATGTGCTAAAACTTAAGCTAGGCATTGACTCTGATGTTAAAAAGCCACAATCACAGTCTAGTCAAAACGACAGATGTTAAATTGAGCAAACAATTGCAAGAACATGGGATGAGTTTGTGAACAGGATGGAAGCAGATCCCAACTCAGGAATCAAGAGGAGCCTCCCTGAGGAGGTGATGTTCTTTGGATTCAATGAAGCAACACCTGGCCTCCAGGAGGGAGGAAGAGAAGCATGGGAAGGGCTCTGGATATCCCAGGCAATGGTTTTGCATAGATAAAGCTGGCAAAGAAAAGAAAGGCTGGATGTTAAAGAAATAAAAGAAACCCAGGAGCCCAGACTGTGGGAGGGACAGCTGATCTTGCAAAGACTCAAAAGACATATATTCCAAAGACCAATAGGTATTATCATGACACACCAGAAAGCTGGTAGGGGCGTTGCAAGCAAGAGATTAATGTGACCAGATACACATTAAAGACGCTATTGTATGGAGGTGGGGAGATGGCTCAGTCAGCAAACGGCTTGCCACACAAGCAGGAGGACCTGAGTTCAAATCTCCAGCACCCATGTAAAAACAGTCAGGCTTGGTGTTTTTAATCTGTAATCCTAGTGATGAGGAGTGGGGAAGACAGGAGATTCCAGGGAGCTTGCTGGACCAGTCAGCCTACGTGAAACATTGAACTACAGACTGAGTGAGAGATGCTGTCTCAAAAGAATAAGGTGGAGTGGGCCAGAGGTAGACACTCAATGTTGACCACCAGGCCTCATGTACATGAGTATGTGTGCTTCATCCCACAGGAACACACACACACACACACACACACACACACACACATACATACACACACACACAACAATACAACAAGCCTAGTATCTTTTAGTATAGTTCCAAACAATGCACTGCCAAACTGCTCCTTGCTCCAATAAAAGCTAGCACTGAGAACAAACAAAAGCCATGAAAGTGATTTTAATGAACCACCCATAATAGCACCCTTCACTGATGTTTGAATACAGTCCTCTGCTTCTGCCCCTTGTGTTTTCTCTCCCTGAACTCACTTAATAGCATGCATAAATCAGGCACGTTGACAGGTACACACATGGCTTTTAATATCCCACAAGGCACATGGAACTCTGCACACTTGTCGCAGACATTTCAGAGATGACAAGCAGATAAGAAGGATGAGGAAACACAGATCCTGGGGTGGGGTGGGACAATAAAACCTGGGTCTGCAATATAAGAGGGGCATGAGCAGGAAGAATCAAATGGGTGGACCATGCGTTTGTTACTGTCATCNGCCCTCTGTGTATGTATATGCGTGAGCTCACACGCACACACACACACACACACATACACACACACACACACTTCAGAAAATTGTGGCTCAGAATGATTTTTAGAGCTGGATGCAACCTCACCTGCCTGTAATCCCAGCACTTGGGAAGCTGAGGCTGAAAGATCATGACATCAAGGCCAGTCTGGTCTCCACAGCCCCCCAAACCCAAAATAATTTAGAAATACAAGGATAAAATGTTGCATATTCACCAAATGCATGGACACACAGAGAACTAATTTTCTGTAGTGGTTTGAATGAGAATGTGACCTATAGGCTCAGAGGTTTGAATGTTTGGCCTCTGGTTGGTGGAACTGTTTGGGTAGGTTTGGGAGGTGTGGCCTTGCTGAAGGAGGCATGTCGTTGGGGGTGGGCCTTCTTTGAGGTTTCATAGTCATGTGCCATTCTCAGTCCACTCTCTCTGTTTCATGCTTGCTGTTCAAGATGTGAGTCCTGAGCTTTTGCTCCTGTTGCCAGGCCTGCTGCTGGCTGCCATGATGGACTCTCATACTCTGGGGCCATAAGCCCAAATAAACTCTTTTCTTTTGTAAGTTGCTTTGGTCATGGTGTTTTATCACAGCAATAGAAAGTAAACGAATATACTCTCTGAATGATATAGAATAACAACTATTTATATATCATTTACTTTTATTATATATAATAACTAATCTAGAAATGATTTCAAGTAGGCTATGCATAGGTTACATTCAAATACTACCTATTTCATATAAGAGACTTGAGTGTCTATGGATTTTGGTATCCCCAAACCAATCCCCCACAGATACTGTGGGACAAATGTACTTCTAAATCTATCTAAGGAGATCAAGGTGGGTCCCTTTCCCTTTAGGGCTGGTGGGAAAATATCTGGAAACACATGCCCTAGTCTGGTTACTGTATCTTGAAAGGCATTATTAAACCCATATGAGGGAAGTCAGGATATTGTGTGGTTAGAAATACCAAGGTAGAATAGTTGAAGGCTCTTGTTGACTGTTAGTTGCAATTATTCAATTACATAACTAATGTAAGAAGAATTATTGATGCTAATTAATAGCTTAATAATTGATGGTACTGGTATGATTAATGATAAAGACAGCTACTTTTTCCTGTTGTCTATGAGCCAGACACAGACTAGATGCTCATGCACACACCCATGCATCCCGTGTGTGTGTGTGTGTATGTTTGTGTGTGTGTGTGTGTGTGTGTGTGTGTGTGTGTGCAGGTACCCATGTATGTGCACAAGTGTGTGTATAAGCCAGAAGACAATCTCTGGTGTCATTCTGTAGGAGCCACCCAATTTGTTTCCTGAGATAGCTTATCTCATTGGCCTGGAACTCTTCAATTCAGCTAGTCTTATTTGTCTGCAAGCCTTAGAGACCCCCTGTCTCCACCTCCTCATGACTGAGTATGAACCACAGCACTAGCTTTTTTTGTATGGGATCTGAGGATTGAACTTAGGTCTTCACGGTTATGTGGCAAGCATTTTACCACATGAGCTATCTCTCCAGTCTGTGACCCTTTTATACTCATGACCCTTAGCAGGAACAGTTACACATACCATCCCAGTCAGAATGAACTCTTAACTGCTTACAAATAGTACTAACAAGAACTAGCTAAATGTCACCCCNACTTGACCCATCAACACTCACAGAGTTTACACACTGGCAGTCCACAGGCCACATGTGGGCCATGGATGTGCTTTTATTTGCCCCGGAACACTGTTTAACAATTTTTAAATATTTGTTGTCAATTATGAAGAAATTGTGAGATTTCAGCTAAGAAGTCCTGGTCCCCAGCTTCTAATGGGAGCATGAAGCCTAGGCTTTGCAGAGCCTCAGCTCTTTACCTTGGCCTTCTATCCTTCTACTGCACATCACAGCCTTCCTTCTTCCTTTGAAGTGCCTGAAACTCAGTCTGTGATGGTAAGCCAGAAGTCACCACCCCACACCCAAATGGCAGAGAGCCAGTCTCTCTTGTAACCAGCTGTTCTCTCTGTCACCTTTCCTGGCTTCTGCCTCTCTTCCTTGCCTGAGTGACACTCAGCCTAGAGCACACCTCAGAGTCACTGCAGGGCTTCCTGGACCCACAGCACCAAATTCTGCTCCCGGACTTCCTGATTCAGGGTGTCTAGGGTTGGGTCCTAGCCATTTAATTTGAACATAGTTCAGATCAATGCTGGCAGTGCTGGCCCAGGGACCATTATTTGAAAACCACTGGTCTGCAACTCTAACAGGAGCTCCTCACATTCAGTGGGTTCAGTGCTAATGGACATGGGCAAAGTAAGAAAAGGACAGGTTCACATTTTGAGACCTTATAAGTAGCCTTGCAAAAACTAAAGGCACTGCTGAGATGGCTTGGGGGGATTAAATGCTCACCATGCAAGCATACTGGCTAAAAGAGCTTGGATCTCCTGAAGCCATACAAATGCTGGGTGTGTGTGGCAGTCCATCTGTAATTCCAGATCTTAGGAGGCTGAGACAGGGTCAGTTCTATTAGTGATCTGGGTTTAACTGGGAGACCCTATCACAGTGAATAAGGTGGAAAGCAATCAAAGAAGAGTCCAGTAGCCAGCTTCAGACCTCCACATGAACATACATACCTCCTGTACACAAATATACATATATATTTGTACACATACCACACACACACACACACACACACGCACACGTCACTGTCTTACCTCTGAATCACCAGTTTCCTGAACAAAGAGTCAGCTCATTCCTTCCATGTCACCTTTAGATTTATCCCCGAAGGGTTCAGAAAAGGCAGCTNTGACTGCCAAGGACACGTGGTCCCATCTTCACCCCAGGACTGAGCACAGACACTACCTTTAAGGAACAGTACCACTAACCTGCCCCCCAAAGATCCTAAACCCAAGATACTAACTACTCTATGACATCACTGACCACTATAATNAACTCTCCTTGAGAACTTGTCATGTACCAGGCTTATCCCAAGCACTTTTGTGTATCATAATGATCCTCCAATGCAGAAGCCATTATCTTGCTAAGCTACAGAGGATGAAAAAAAGTAGGTTGGAGAGCACTTGACTGGTTTTACTGTCTCTAAAACAGTCAAGAGACAGTATCCACTGGTCAGATACTGTTAGGAATGCCATGCTCCAGTCTGTGTCATTGTTTTACAGTGAATGATATGACCCTCAAAAATGGTGTCATATGGGTGTGCTTTCAGGAGGGGTTTAGTTAGGATGTCGGAATTCCAAATATAAGCCCATAAGTCTCCAGAGGGTCTAAGAGCGGGTGGGTCTCTGCTGGACATTTGGGGAAGATTGATTAGGTATTAATCTAGAATATTCAACCATGGAGAAAAGTCCCGACATGGAACTAGCTGCTTTCGTTGGAGCTGGCTTCTCAGCACTCAGATGCATTCCGAAAGGGGCTCAACAGGGGTGCTGCAGAGCTGAGGTTCCAGCCATCTGGAGCAAAGAGACAAGGTGGTTTTACAGGGCAGCTGTGAGAACCACCTGGGAGACTTTCTTGTCTCTTTTCTCTAGACATTCTAGAAAACTTCCAAAGGAGGTAGACTGTCCAGGATATGCTTCTCCCTTTATCCTGGACCACGGCAGTTGGGTGACTGTGGTCAGAGCNTTTAGCCTCTGTGAGTCTCCGCTTTTTCTCCCACATTCCGGAACAATAGCCCCAACCTTCTAGGCTGTTGTGAGGGTTTAAGTAGATGCTGTATGTGAAGTGCTTAACATGGCACCTAGCACATAATAAATGCTCAAGAAATTAGCAATTATCACATTGAAATAACTATCATTATCACCTTCTTCATCTGAACACTGAGACCCTCACAACTTCAGGTTTCAATGACAATGTTTATGCTCGCTTTTCAGTCTCAGTTAGTAGTTTCACAACACATAATAAAGTCACCAGGTTGGCGCTGTACTTAACATTAACATAGAAACATCCACCCTATAGACTCACAGTTCTGACTCATACAGGGGCAAAGGCCCACCCTCCCACCCCAGAAGCTGGCAAGAACCCTACTGGGTCTTTGGAGCAGCAAATTTCTCCCATGGACTATAGGCGAATGAGAAATGTTTATTCTGACATTACAAGTGTATGAAAGCCTAGTCTACATCCCAGCCTCCCGGAGGTCTGCGGGTCAGGAGTCTCAACTTCCGCTTCCTTCTCCTCCACCTGGGGAAAGGGCTGGCTGGTGAACCACTCTCAGTCACCGAATCAGAGGGAGTACCGTATGTTTCAGAATTCAATTTAAATACCACTGAGATAAACAACATGACCTTTTCAATGTCAGTCTGAAGAGAAAATGACACAGTTGAACCAAGGAAGGAAGGAGGGCAAAATTAGATTCTGTACCACAATTCTGAAATAAGTCTGGACTCTGCTCACTCAAGAACCACCCCCCCAAAGGTGTTAGCTCAAACAGTTACAGCAATTGAATCAAAGCAACAACAACAACAACAATACCCTCTATATCAGTTGCCTTTCCCATCATTTACAGAGGCCTGCCTTTGCAATAGAAATCTCCATGTGGGTATCCAGTGACGNGGAACACACGGGGAGGGAGGCACCTAGAGACATATTCAAGTGGATGCATTGATGTCCACACCTCAGAAAGCATGCAGAGCATGCACCCACAAAAGAAAGAGCAGATTGTGTCTGAGGACCAGCCAGCCAGAGAGGGGAGTTTACTCACAGCTTTTGGTTTATATGGTGGCTGAATCTCTTTACGTTCGAGTTTCTCCCAGTCAATATACCGGAAAAATGCATGTTCTTTGATGTCTCGTTCCCCTTCAGGTCCACAACCCAGACGCTTGCCTGGGTGTTTGGTCATTAGCTAAAAGAGAAAGACAAACATTGAACAGATTTTAGGCCAAGAAGTGGGAGCTGCTGAGAAACGATTGTTTCGATGACTTAGGAAAGGGAGCATGGTGCAGAATATCAACTGGTTTTACTGTTGGAGTTTCATCCCAATGACAGTTTCTTAGCCAGATCTCTGTGGGAGAGAAGAAGCCTGAAATGATGCCCATCCCAGACCAAAATCCCTCAGGGCTAATCAAATCAAAGCTCCAATGTGGCCTTGAACTTCACATTAAAAATGTCACAGGCTCTGTTTGGGTTCAAGAATGAATTTTATGTGATTACTGGTGCACCTAATGAGGACAGTTTCTACATCTTCAAAGCCCCTTCTTCCTGTCCTAAGAAACACTGACACTTGACCAATTTGAAGGATGCATTCACTCAGATGTCATTTGCATTTCTCAGCAAAGCACTTGGGAAATGAAAAAAAAAAGAAAGAAAGAAAACAAAAGGAAAATATTAGTCAAATGGACCCACATTTCAAGTAATTACTTTCAGAAAGCTCATTAAATAGTCAAAACCTAGCCCAGCTCATTTTCACTATATCACACATTACCCTCGGCTCNGCTGAGGTTTCTTTGGTGTTCTGTTGAAATTACTTAATTATCAAAACTCTCCATCTTTGTGTCTGTGAGGCAGTGCTAAATAACAGGATGAATAGATGCTCTGAGATGAAACCAGCCAGGCTTCCTCCTAGGGACAAACCTGAAGCTGTATGCCAGGGTCTCTGGTCTCAAGATGCCAGCAAGAGAACAGATGAGAAAAAGAGGGGGGGTCAGTGATTCAAAAAGAACAGGGAAATGACTCAGAAGGGNGCATAGGAACAAGGGGAAGGAGTAGACTGCGAAGCAGAGTTGACACTAAGCACCTCTGGTTTTGCCCACGACACGATGACTGTGGGCAAAGAGGGAACTCAGCCATTCATTCTGAACTGCTGTGCATTTGACTTGACTCCTTTGTCCAAGAGGCCCCACAGTCACAGCCACNTACTTTCCATGTGTACTTTATCTTCCAAGGAGCAAAACCAGCACAAACTCAATGTTCTCAGCTCACCACTCAACTGTCATAGTCACCCAGTGAGGTGAGTCTNTTCCTTTTCACACTCGAAATGGCACAGCAACTGATACCCAGAGCACTCAAGCAACAACAAGGACTCACAGAGGGGCAGNTGGGATCCAGTCCCACTTCAGCCAGGCTCCAAAATTTGGGTTTTTAAGAGAAATAGGAGCCAAGCATGATGGTGTATGCTTGTGATCCCAGCACTTCAT
>LZPO01044456.1:352614-362664 GCA_001675575.1 Neotoma lepida | reverse complement strand
TGTCTGTCTGTCTGTCTGTCTGTCTGTCTGTCTGTCTGTGTCTCTGTGTGTGTGTTATTGAGGACTGAACTTAAGGCCTCACATACACTAAGCAAGCACTCTACCACTGATCTACACTGCCCACACTCCCTCCTTTTAAAATTTTGAGACAGAGTCTTGATGAATTGCCCAGGCTGGCTTTGAACACACTCTAGCATAAGCGGGCCTTGAACCTGTGACCCTTCTGCCTCAGCTTCTAGAATAGCTGTGCTCACAGCCTGTGTCACTACACCTTGCTTCAAAATGCCATCCAAGCCACCTNGAGATGCATAGAATAAGGCTGTGGCTGCCCTTGGAGCATGAGCTGGACAGCTGGAGTTGCCCTACTGAGAACTAGGGCAAGTGTTTCAGTACCTAGCTATAAAATGTCAACCTTTTCTCAATGGAGTCTCTTTTATCTAACACTGTAAATGCTGGCACCACAGCNATGAGCACAGTGAGTGGTTTGTGATACTGTGTAGTCACTATAGCTNCTCTCCATGGGAGAAACAGAGGCCAGCATCTCCATGGAAGAGGGAATCAAAGATTGGGAAAGTATCATCGATCCATGTCAGGTTGGCAAGCAGCCGGGGGCATCACAGGCCCCTGTGCCCCTTACTTGGTGCCGTCTCTGAGGGATGGGACTGAGATTATCACCCATGGCCTGTGCAGTAGGTTGATGTTCAGGATGCAGTAGGTGCTCAGGAATGATGTCTACCATACCCCTGGGGCCCCATGCCCTTCTGCTTCTTGCTGTCCTCATCTTCCCATGACAGCCCTTGTCAAGGAGGCTGTGCTGCAGGCCACACAGATGCCATAGGCCTACTGGGCAGGGGACACTGCTGCCCTCATTTCACCCTGTTCAGACTTTGGAGGATAATGAAAAGAGACAGGTGGCCGATGGTTGCCCTCGGCGGCAAAGCTGTTCTGTCTTCTGTCTCTACGATTCATCTCTGTCATTTTCAGCCAATTGTATCTGTTGTCACTTCTAAAGACAGCCACCGGTGCCATTGCTACCATAGCTACTGACACCAGCCTCCACAGCTCTTCTTTTGTCCCTGGCTGTTCCCTTTCTTGTTGTTTTTGTTGATATTGAGACTTGTGAGGGAGGACTGGGCATTTAAGGCCACCCTCACCAAGCACAGCACTTCCTTCTTTGTTGGTTGTGTGGCAGTAATCTCATGTTCTTCCGTTTCCAAGGGCTGGTCTTGGCTGACAAAGAGGCGGTGTGTGTGTGTGTGTGTGTGTGTGTGTGTGTGTGTGTGTGTGTGTAGAATTCAAAAGGCATAGGATGCTGGGAAGCCAGTGTGTATTTATGAGTCTTAGTACTCTGATCATGCTCTCCTCTGAGAGCACTGCCAGCCTGAAGAGATGAAAGGGTTCTGGTGAGAAGAGATGGAGTCGGGTGGGGAAAAGCCTAGATTCTGTGTTACGGAGNCCAGATTGGGTGAGAGGTCACACCCGTTTTGTCTCTAACTTTGGGGAATTCTGTGGTTCAGTTTCTTTTCTCAGCATGTGAGCTAGAATGCAGATAGATATTGTTCCCACCTCTCAGGCTATGGGAAAGCATTTATCACAGTACTCAATATGAGAAATGATATGAGTACTCAATACAGTGCTCAGTCTGAGACACCGTAAACTACTTAAGACTGTGTTTAATGGAACACTGAAAAGTACTTAGCACAGTGCCCAAGTTTTAACTTTCACCTCTGTTACTCAAAGAATAAATGGAATTACAGCCTCATTCATCACACTGAGGAAGTATTCTTAAGAACTTATTTTCAATACACACTGTTTATAGACAGAATTAACCACATGCTATTATTCTCTCCTAACAAATGGGGTTTTTTAACATTCTATGAGATATTTTACTAATTTCACTGTGCATTTTTTTTTTCAAATAGGCCCATATTTTGGACCCAATTGAAATGTGAAAGGCTATTCTGTGGTTTGAAAAAGTGCAAGGAGCTGTTTATCTGTTTTCAGGCTGTGATGAACTGAAGCAAACATTAATGACAGAATTAGAGAAAAGTATCTTTGAACTTCTAAGAACTATTTCTAGTTCACGTGTGGAGTTAGTTGGTCAATGTCCTCGTGAGCAACAGAGGAAGCCAGATGCTATGTTACCATCCTTCTCAGGTCCTGTTCTGTTCAGTAAGGCTCCAAAATGTCCCCACTGTTCCTGCCACCCTCACAGGGAATCTGTGACAACATTAAAATGTGCCATTAACGAGATCTATATTTTTTATTTTACAAAAATTACATATTTCTATTTTCTTTTGAGAAGTTCAAAGTATTATCTGGGAGTTAAATTTTGTCTATAATACTTTCAAAACTTGAATTCATTCTAAAAGCATCTTAAATATGTTCTTTCTCTCCCCCCCCCCGGCATTTTAATGAACCATGTTCAATAGTACGTGCTGATATGTATCCTCGTGTTACCTTCCAACAGCAAGATCCCTTGGAAGCAATAGACATGGTTGTCCACAATTATTGGGGGGGGGATGAATCTAATGTTTAATGTGCTTGTATAGTTGGTGAATTTGACATATCAAAATACTACCCAGCGAGGCTGTAAAGATAAAGCTTACTGGGTTATAGAACTCAATTTTTGTGAGGGGCTCCCATGTGTCCACCATGGTTATGTGTAGTACCCTTCCATCTGGAGCCTGCCGTACCTGTGGGTTTTGTTAGAACAGTTACCAATATTTCCATCATGGTATTTGCTGTTCTTTACTGTGCCATGCTCCCATTATTTTTTAAAACAATTTATTATATAGCCATGTCACAAAGCAGGAAAGCCTCCATCATGAGCAGTACTGGCTTACAAAACTGCTGAATTGGGCTATTTTCCCATTGTTTCCCCAGCAAATGATCCTTTGATTAAGGAATGGGAGAAAGAAAAGAAACAGAATCACACTCCTAAGGAAAATTTTAAGTAATTAAGTACAGTCACTGTCAGCAAGGACAGGTGATTCATCCCAGCCAAGCACCAGCCCACTATGGTGAATGCAATAAAGTGAATGCAGGGAATTAGACTGGACATTGGGATGAAGGCCTGTGTAAAGCCGAGCACCTGAAACAATTTGAAACGTTTACCCAAGTTGGGAGGGGTCAACACTAATAATGTAACCACAGCATCACTGATGTAAGCCCGTCATTAGTTCAGAATTCCTTCTAGAGTTTCACTGGGCAAGTTCTACGGGCCTCTGTTTCCCACCATATATGAATAAAGCTGAAAAGGTCTGTGTAGATAGAGTTCCCAGCACCCCACAGTATTATCAGGATGCTCACATACAGCTGGGACCCTCACAAATATGGAACACACGTTTGAATACCCCAACCCACTCTGGCAATGCCAGTGAAGGGCAGTCTTNGGTTGCCTTGGATGCCCTTTGCCTAGATAGGAGTGAGCCTTCTTCCGCAAGAAGGCACCTAACTCACTGCATGGAGATGGCAGGATCACCCTACACAGCTCTGCACCATATCCTGCATAACTCCTTGATGCAGCACTGTGATGCGGCCATCACCCATGGCAAACGTTCTCCTGCGCGGACAGAACGCTACCAAATTCTTCTCTTCCCAGGGCTTGGGCTTTTCTCCCTCCATTAGCCTCTCTGTGCCAGGATACAATCTTCTATACACCAAAACCAAGCTTCGCATATTCCGGTGTTTATCGATAAGACTGCTGGTGGCATTCACACTTTAGAATAGAAAACTCACAGCTTTGCTGTCAAAATCCCAAGCTCTTCCGAAAACAGATGTGTGTTTTACTTGCTTAATAGGCCTAAATGATTCTTCTCTTAAATAAAAACTCAAAGCTTCAAACTTATCTTTGTTAAAAACCGCTGTCAGGTCCATTCAGTCATTCATACAGAATGTGGGACTGGAGATAGGGGGGAAACATTTGCCTGAAACCCTGTGGGAGAATGATGGTATACAACATTCTTCCTTAATTTAAATTTCTCCAAGTTTTGAAGAATGAATTCTTTTTTAAAGAATAAAATGGTAAATAATATTCTACTGGGGGTGGGGGCGGGGGAGAATTCTCTATTTAATCGAAGATATCAAATCTGTTCGTCACCTGTAACTCCCAGTGATGCAGTTCAGAGCATCATCAGTTGCTGGGTGGGTGCACAGAAACTTCCCCACAAAGCAGCAAAATTGATGGCGAGCAAATCCTGCAGGCTTGACTCTTGAAAGCGCGTGTGCCTTAGGCGGAACAGAACGAGTAAGAAGCACTAGGGGATTACTGTATGGGGGGGGCATTAAACTGTAATAGAAAGTAATAGATTACATTTAAAGAGTGAAATAGGAGAAAGAATATTATCATTTACTCAGACTGATGATTTATAAGTGATAGCCCTTCAGCATCCATGAGGGGAGTATGATTTAAAGCTATTCAGAAGAAAATGAATAAAAAAATTTCTTAAATAAATTTTAAAAATGATTAAAAATCTCTTAAGATTTAATACCTTAAAAAGCTATTCAGAAGAATCAATAATGGGAAAAAAATTAAAGACACGTGAAAAGTGGAGAGGTAAATGGAAGTCAGGGGCCAGGACTTATCGTGTTCAAAGTTGGGTAAAAGAGCGGAATCCTCTTCCGTAACACCAAACCTCCATGCCAATGGNCTGATGGAGGAAGCAGTTGACCTATCATTAATGCAGATGGAGTGTGGTCAGAACAAGTTCTCTCTGTGTGTATCCATTCTCCTGGGTGGCTCTATGCTATTGAAAAAGCCTGAGAGTTCAGGAAACAACAGGCCCTTTTCAGACTGTCCTTTTCCAAATAGGTGCTGGTGTCATGTCTTGACCCAACGCATGACCCTCATTACTTCTGCTCTTCTGATAAAATTCTCAAAGCTTCCCCTGGAATCATGGCTACAGACCAATCCACTGTCCCGTGGGAACTGGGTTAGGCTCTAGTGCAGATGAAAGCAGGGGAAGGGGGGATGTTCTCCCAGGACCTATTTGTGTCACTCCTGTGACTTGCACAGTACCCGAGGAAAACTGCAAACACAGTGCCAAATGGTTCTCTGGGGCACCAGCATCCAAGTCCAAAAATGTGTGACTCAAAGAGAAAAACCAAAAAAAAAAAAAAAAGAAAGCCTTACTTCCTAGGAACCAACTTCAACAAAACCGTGAGAGTGAAAATACAGAACAGTGAAAAGTGGAAAGAACAGCCTGGTCAGAGAGCTAATAAAAGCTGAGAAAAGACTTGACCAGAGGGGAAATATATACTCATCACTGGGGCTGAGGACATGGCTTAACAGGTAATGTACTTTGATGTGCAAGTGTGAACACCAGAGTTCAGGTCCCCAGCATCCACAAAAAATGCTGGGTGGGTGTGGTGGTTGGCTTCTAAAGGTGGCAACTTGGGTGGCAGACAGTGGGAGTCCCTAGAGCAAGCTAGCTTGACTACCTGAGTTGATGATTTCTGGGTTCAAGTGAGAGGCCCTGCCTCAACATACAAGGCGGAGAGCAGTCCAGAAAGACATCTGACACCAACCTCTGGCCTCCGTATGCACAGGTGCACACATATGGCTGGATGCACACCACACACATACATGCAAATTTTTAACTAAAAATCAAGAATATTTTTAGATCTTACAAAGTGATTATACTCTTAAAAAATCTAATTACTTGGCTGATCTCCATAAGGTAGGAAATCTTAGCTCAAAAATCAGAAGTCAATAACAGCACACCCCCCCTCCAAAAAAAAAAAAAACACATTGTCCTGAGAACTCTGTTACTTCATTTGGGGCAGTGATTTTCACCACTGTTCTGATTGGTGGGATGGCCGATGAAAATGTAACAAGATTAACAAAATCAGTCCTAGGGAGAGGAGCCCATCCCTGTTCTGCATGCCTGTAGAATCACCAGCTCTTTGGCAGAACACTGAACTTCTCAGGGGTGGGCAAAGAACCCCACACCAACCTTCCTCAAGAAGGAAAATTTAAAAGCAGATACAGAATTTTAGAGTATTGAATGGTGTCCCTATTTCAGTACATGCAAGTCATAAAATTATCACAGTGCAAGAATAAAAGCCAGAAGTGAGCAAACGAGCTAATAGAAAACTAGGAAGATATTAAATGCCCTGTAAGAGAAGACTAGGGATAATTGGTATTACGCACTCACTGGAATATTTACACAGCTAATAGCATTTACCGATGGTAACAATATGGCAAATTCCGATGATATAGTATTGAGTGTGGGGAGGTAAAATGTCAAATGCTGAGATTGCAACTATAAATAAGTCTGGTTCCAGAGGAAAACTAAAAGGAAATATCACAGTACTTTAGGTTTTTACATCAGGTTGCTGAGATGGTTTTTATCTATTTCCTGACTCTTTCAGGAAACAGGTGTAATATTCCTTAGTGGAAAGTAAACTGATCATCAAAAATGAAAAGAAGAAAGGAAAAGTCTTTAATAACTATTAATATTTTTCATATCATACATAAAATCCAAAATACTGGAATTTTGGGGCTTTGGCAAAGTTGTATAAATATCAAAGAAGCAAATGTCTGAGGTTCCTGGGAAATCTGAGCTTCCATTCCCTTTTTCAAATGCCACAGGTCACTGTGCAAAGGTCACAAAGGTGAACACTTCTAATGGGAGAAATTTCATGCCTTTGTCACTGGGTAAAGAACACCCTAGAGGCAGAATGTGTGCTGGAGAAAAGTCCACNTGGGCTAAAGCAGACTCNCGTGTCAACAATCAGGGTCGACTTGAAAGGCACTCTCTAAATGACACCCCGACTGCTATCTGCCATCTTTCTCTAACTCACCTNTTGCATCACCTCAATGCTGCACAGGCTCACCTCAGTGGCNCTCTCCCGTCCACTCTAGACAAGACTCAGAATGTCCTTGGGGTTCAGGTGATGAAATCCTATAGAAGAGATAGCAGGCCAGGAAAGAGGGTGAGCACTGCCAGTAGCCATGCAGCTGTCCATGTGGAAGCTGTAGCTCCCAAGAGCAGCTCACAGAAGGGTCAACTTCACAGAGAAGAATGTCTGCAGGGTCCTGTGCAAGACCTTAATGCACCAAAGTCATCAGATTCAGAGTTTTAACCTCAGTATTCTGACCCATAATCTTTTCTGAAGGGTCCTGTTGTTAGCCATTTCCTGTAAAGACTTCCCACATCTGTCTGCTAGAGCCATTGGCCATGCAGAGAGTGGCACAAAGTATTCTATTCCATTTAGGTCCATTTCCACGATGCTCTTGGATTCTGCTTTGAGGGAGTTTTCCAAAGTCCCAGTGTGCCTCCCTTCTACCTTCTGCCATTTTGCACCCACCTTTCTGTTCCCTCACCAACCTCAGGTGGTTCGGGACCAGATCTCTCATTGCACGGTGAAACTGCGCCAGACCACGGGCCTCATGGAGTACTGCTTGGAAGTGATTAAAGAGAACGATCCCAGTGGCTTTCTGCAGGTCAGTATTTACCAGTTCCGCTTCGTATTTCAGATGTCCCATAGCACTGAGTGTAGGACACACAGATGGGACATCCAGCAGCCTGGCTTACCATGTGTCCCTCAATAGCAGAACCTACCTGCATAATCAGTGATATAGGAGAGCCTGATGCAGATCATTGACTTTCTGGAAGTCTGGCATCCTATGCTACAAGACTGAGAAGTGAATGGGCTAAAGAGGGAGGAGTCGCGCTTTTGTTCTTGTGCTTAATATGTAATTTCTCCCAAAGAAGAGACTATTGCCTGGCCTGAGAATCGGGCCTTCTCCCTAACAGTTTTGTCAGCAAAGTACTTGTGTGCAAAGTTCCTACCTTGCTGCCCCCTCCTCCTGCTCAGTAAGCCCATTCTTTTTTTTTCAGTGGTACTAGAGGGGTTGTTTGGTTGGGGGCTTTTTTCATTGTCAATTATAAAATCCTATGCTGTAACCTGGGGTTTACTTACATTTTTGATACCAATGACAAGGGGCTTTTTAACTAAGCTAGGGCATGCAGATCTCTTCCAATTCATGCTCTGCAGCCAGCNGAGAGTGACAGATGGGACTGAGCGTAAGAAATGGAAGCAATNTCTTCCAAAGAATCAAGGGAGAGTCACATGAAGATGGTGTACTTAAGATGGACTCGGATGTGTAGCAGCCTCTCTGGCTTGCATATCTCGTTCCCAGATTTTGTTTGGCTGCCCACACCTTGAAACATAAGGGTAGGGCCTTTGGTCTTATAGGACAAACTGGTTTCCATTGTATCATATTCTTCAGAACTGTCAGCATTTGAAAGCTCAGTAATAAANGCATGAGCATATTCCAGGCATGTCTATTAATCGGTTAAAGGTCCTAATTATTTATAAGGGCTCCTTCCNACTCAACAAAAATGTTCAGATTTGCTTCAGAAACTGTGGGCTACTCTCGGCATGACACAGTCTTTCTTACCCAGCACACTGAGATGGGAAGGGCTTGAGGTCCTCGTGGTCTGGTGGCAATGCTTACGGAGTCCAGGAGCAGTGTTGTGGCTTGAATGTGAGTTTGTGTCTCTTAGGCTGTGCTCTTTGATGTGATTAGATTTCAGACGCCCTCATAAGGCGAGTCCACTTAACTGAGGATCAGTGGGGGAAAGGCACACTCACCCCCAGGATGACCACAGACTTTGACTTAAGCCTGGACAACAGTCCTCTGCTGCAATCCATTCACCAGCTGGACTTCGTGCAAGTGAAAGGTGAGTTCTCGGGACAAAGGGTATAACGTCCAGAGTGGGACTGGGGAAATGGGCTCAGCAGTTCCCAGTGCTTGCTGCTGGGCATGGTGGTGCGCTCCAATAATCCCAGCACTCAGGAGGCAGAGACAAGCACATCTGTGAGTTCAAGGCCAGCCTGGTCTACATAGCAAGCTCCAAATAAGACAAAATTAGAATAAAAAGGAAGAAATCAGAGGAGGAAGAATCAAGAGTGACCCTTACCTCTGCCNGGGAATGAAAACACCCCCCATTTTACCTGTGTAAGCTNAACAGGTCTGATAAACTCAGATATACTCAACCCCTGACTCTTCAAGAGCCCAGGAGAGTTCACACGTCAGGAGCAGAGCCACTGACATACACAGAGACAGTCAGAAGGGTATGTCACTGTATATAGCTAAGACTTCCCACAAGAAGTGACCCCCAAATAGTGTCAAATATCATGGAGATCTGGCATTGAAAAGAACGCTTCCTCTCGAATGGAGAGGGCAAACCAGGCATTGACGTAGATGAGTGAGNGTCTGAGAGGCTGGCTGGAAGCCGGGAGAGAAATGAAAATGAGATCACCTTTAAGATTAGCTTATACAGCTAAAGGATATGGCAAGGTCTGTTTGAAGTCTTTTGGGTTCTTGGGTTTTGTTTTTGTTTTTTTAAGTTGGGCACCAAAAGGAAGTATAAGTACTTAAGATTAAAAACACAAGCCAGCTATGCAACGTTATTTTTTATGGTAATGAGATTAATCCATCTGAAGACTATTTCTGATTTTTTTTAACTTCATGTCCATGACATATGTAGATTCATACAACTACCACCACAATTGAGATAAAGAACTATTCCAAAGCCAGGTGAAAAGGTGGGGATCTATGACCCCAGCAATGAGGAGGCAGAGTCAGGAAGATCATGATTTCAGACCAGTGTGAACTACATAGTAAGATTCTGTCTCAAGAACTAACCAGAAAGGCAACCCTTCATTACAAGTCAACCTGCCCCTNCACTCACTCAAACTCATGACAGCTACTTCTCTGCCCTCCAGCTCTACCATTTGAACACTTTCTGACCTGTTTTGAAAACTGAAGAAATTGGGCCAGGCATGGTGGCTCGTTGCCTACTCCCAGCACTGAGGAGGCAGAGGCCTTTGAGTTCTGTGTTAACCTGGTCTACATAGCCCATTCCAGGCCAACAAATGTTACATAGTGAGACANTATATCAAACAAAGTAGATATAAGCCTTTCAAACCATTCAAAAATGAAAACAATAGTTTTCAGGGCTGCAGAGGACACTCAGCAAGAGTCTTAAGAATGCTTGCTGCTCTGACAGAGGGCCAGAGTGTGATTCCTGGGAC
>LZPO01044456.1:314627-328371 GCA_001675575.1 Neotoma lepida | reverse complement strand
GGGGGGGGTGACCTGCGTCTGTGTCTGTGGCTTCCAGTGTGGCTGAAGGAGCTTCCTGGCATTCTTGTTTGTGTGGTGGAACGACCCACCCTAGAGCTGTGGTCCATGTGTGATGGCATCGGAACCGGATGCGAGAAGTTGTTCTTTTTGCATCAGCTGGTACCACCATGGAAGACGTGCTCTTCATCACATGCGGCCCTAGCACCGCATAGGCCCTGGCTGAGTAGAGGCCGTGGCAGCAGTGTGGAGGTTTGCAACCTTCTGTATCCAGGGAACCAGCTGTGGCTGGGAGACTGGATCAGTGCATCCAGCCTGGAGTGGTCTGATTAAACATAGACTCAAGAGATCTTTACTGATAAAAATAAAACAAAAAGCAAATAAAAAGACATGCCGATAGCAGAATACATCCTCCAGAGCAGGGGAAGCAGAGAGCAGAAAATGAAAGCATTTCCTNNNNAGGCCAGCAGTGCACCTACTGGTGGGACTGCAGGCTGACAGCAGATCACTTTTCCTAGCACAGGACAAGGACCACGGCTAGCTGAATTACAAACCACTTCATCATGATGCCTAGGGCCAAAGATCCTATAATCAAAATATGGGGCCTCAGGAAGTTGCTCACAGCCAAAATGTAACAGGGCTATGGTTGGTTACAGGGAAGCTAGACTCAGGTTANTTTGCAGTGAGCTCTGTCTAGCAAACAGAGCTTCAAACCCCTAAAATGCTGACNTATTTGATCTCTTCGGGACTATATTGTAATCACGGAAACACATGACGCACATCCCACCTTCCCGAGGGTTTCTTTTGGTTTTTTTTTTGTTTGTTTGTTCCTTTGGCTCATCCCACATCCCGGAATGAAGAAGGCCACAGCATGACTGTGCAAAAAGGATGCAGGGACTTCGAGCTCCCTTGAAAAGTGACATTTTTCTTGTGTTCTTATGTTTCTTCTTGTTTTTCTGTGCACTACTGGCTTTTCTACATGCTTTGTTGTGGAGCCCTTTGCTTGTCTCTAATGTACCAAAATACTGTTACAGTCTTGTAATGTATATCGTCTCAAGAATAAAGTGAAATGAAATGTGGGGTGTGGGTGTTTGGCAGGTGTACTTAGTAGCCTTGTTCTAGTTGTACCATTGAATCTTAAATGTATGATGTTGTCTTTAAATTAGTAGAAAAAGAGTTCAGAATATTTGCTTTTAAAAAGGCTCCACAAGGCATGATTCATCTAAAAATTTTTGAAAGCCCTATTCAGATTCCACAAATTTACTTTCAAACCTGGGTATGAAATTCGGTTTTAAAATTCTTTATATTCCATACTTACTGTGCTCCAATTCATAATGAGGAATCGAAAAGACAGTTGGCAAAAATTAAACATAAAAACTCAACCAAGAGCTGGAAGAAAATGAATGTATCCCAGAATAAAGTAAGCTAAGCAAGAGANGGTTATAATATTTAAATTGCTAACTTGGTGCTCTTTTGTAGCAAGTCACCTGATTAATTCTTGTAAAATTCTTTCAAGTCAGAGCCTTATCCTTCCAATTGTTTTAGAAATTAGCTTGTTAGGACAATACTAAATTGGAAAAATTGGCATGATTCTTCCCGCCGAAGATTCACATTTTCTAGATCAGTCCTCAACATCACTGGCAATTGTAGGTCACACACCTGTGGACGTTTTAAGTCCGAATCTCTTTCTTCCCCCTTGATACGGGTTCTCATAGGTAGGGCAACCCGACCTCAGGGAAGATGAGTAGGAGTCCCACATGTGATTCCTGTATAGCTCTGAGCCTGCATCCCACCCCACGTCAGCCTTCCTCCCCTCCCTCAGGTGAGAAGAGCTGCTGCAACAAAGCAAGCCAGAAGGAAAATAATAATCTTTGTTTTTACAACACTCAATTCATGCCATTGTTACCTAGGAGGCATTCCTTAGCAGGTCCATTAGATTCCACACTTCTTTATATGTGGACTGTTTGCTTGGGCTCATCTCAGCCAACAAAGGCTTTCTGCCATAAACCAATAGGAAATCAGTAAACTATTGCCACAGAGCAGACTTATCACTACCCGGTGATTTTTTTCCTACTTCTATTGGGTGAGTTTTTCTCATCTTTAAAACAGTTGAATTCCTCAGTTTGCAGATGTTAGCGTACAAAATTGAACTAAGGAAGATAATGAAAATTTAAGCTGCAGCATTTACAGTCAATAGGACGAAGCTTCTGTCAAGATGTAAAAAGATCAACTTTTTGTTTGGAAAGAGCACAAAAGCAATTTATACCCAGCAAAGAAAAGGAACACAAAAAGGGCTTTGATTTTTTTGTTTTTTGTCTTTTCTCATGAATCAGGCCTCTGGGGACTATATTCAGTCGTGCTTTCTAAATGAATGCAAATAGTTTTTGTCAACCTGGTTGTCACTTCATAGCCTTGATGTGTAGTATCTTTTTATAGGATGCAATTTTGAGCCACAATCTGCATCTTACTCTCAATTAGGCAAGTATACCTACTGTAATTGTTCCCTTTTGCCTGTGTGACTGCTGTGCTCAATCCCTTTGCAAAATAAATGGTGGCAGCTTTGTCATGTCAATAAAATTTTCCAAATGTCATTCTAACTCCATTATAACAGTTTCTCAATTTCTTAGAAAAATGCCTGTCTTTTTTTAAACATTATACCTCAACACCACCCCACCGCCACCCCACTCCCACCCCTACCCCCGCTTTCTTCTGCATCAATGCAAAACATTCTACCTAAATGTCAGTGGAGGCACGAGTCAGCCGGCTGTTGTTGTGTATGTAAAGTTCTCGGTGGAACCCTTGTTGGTATTAGCCTCTCAAAAGAAACATGTTTTCTTGTCAATGTCAATTTTGCTTCCTATTTCTCTCCCCCATGCCTTTCATTGGAATGACAACAGTTGACATTAAAAAGCTGCTGGCAGGTATGGAATAACATTATTCTCTTACAAATAGCATGTGAGGTGGCAGACTCAGGCCATCAGCACCCCTACCTCTCCAGACCACTCTTTGTAGGCAACATGTAGAAACTGGGGCACAGCTGTGTATATAAAAACTCTCATCCTATCTGCACCTAACGTCCAAACTGCTTCTGCAACGTATATTAGATGCCAGTTTTAGCAGTCACACCTATCTATAAATTATAAAAGAAGCAATCTGTCCTACACCCAAGTCACAGNTGCACATGAAAATTAGTTTATGTTGCTTTGTAGCTGCAAGACTTGTGGNAGCAGGTGTGAGAGCTAAGGATCAGCACTTCTGCCTAAGCATATTTCCTGATTTCACTCAGTGTGTTTTATCCCCCCTCTATCTAGGATTAGAGATCTAGCCTCCCTGCCTCAGGGTTACGCAGGTATCCTAGCACATCCCCTCACCCCTTATGTCTCTGGTGCACTATTCCTGCCAGTCACAAGGTGAAGGGACTTGATGTCACTTCACTCCCGGATCAACCAGTTGGGAGTGCAGTCTAAGCCAGGTAACCCTGCTGAATCGGTCGTGTGTCCTCCATCCACTCCTGGTGCAGAGTATCAACTCACAGGATGTGCCCCATCAGTTCACTTACGGTGACCCTGGCCCCAAACACCTCCTTCCTGCATGGCAGCATGACAATGTGACACTACGTGCCACACTGCCCAGAAGCATGCTACAATACTGAGGCCATACTAACAATTCACTTCCTTTCTGTTCTTCTCAGTGGCTTGGTTTGCTTTTGACCCTGGCTCGGCACACTCGGACATCATCTTCTCCAATGACAACCTGACGGTGACATGCAGTAGCTATGATGACCGGGTGGTGCTGGGGAAAACTGGCTTCTCCAAGGGTGTCCACTACTGGGAGCTCACCATAGATCGCTACGACAACCACCCGGATCCAGCATTTGGCGTGGCTCGCATCGACGTCATGAAGGATGTGATGTTGGGAAAGGACGACAAAGCTTGGGCAATGTATGTGGACAATAACCGGAGCTGGTTCATGCACAGCAACTCCCACACCAACAGGTACCCTGCTGCCCCACGCCAAGCCTTCTTCATGGTGGCTTGGGGTCAAGAGGGAGAGCCGTAGCTCAAAAGCCTGATCACACAGACATCATTAGGAAGCAGGGCAGGCTTCATCGAGAACACAGGAGCTCCTGTGCTGAGAAACCTCTTAGCNTGGTCCACTCAACCGCTTTCCACATTGCATAGAGGTAGAGTGATGTGCCTTCTCCTTGGCCCTTCTTGTTGAATTCCACCCAGGCATATCCATTGTAGACAAACAACCCAGGGTTTTAAAACCCAGACTTAGAACTTACCCAGAAAAGTGTTTGGGGCCAAGGCGCTTCATTTATTTTTTCTGAATCTCTGTTTGTCAGTCCTCCAAATTCATATAATAATATATTTCCATGCAGGAGTGGTCTGAAGGCTACATGAGATGAGATATGCTAAAATACCTCACATCGGAAGTGCCTGGAAACAAAAGCTGTTGTTCTTATACATTATCACCAGGACTGCTTCTCAGAATAGAAGCCATTAACTAAACTTGGTGTTAGGGATGCCCGTGTGGGTAGCTTGGACAGCTCACTTGTTACTGTGTGAATTACAGCACCCAGTTTGCTGCAGAAAGAGAATAGAGGATCTCCTCAAGAAATGTCTTCCATCACCAAAATATAGACAGTTTTAACTTAATACATCCCATAATTTCCATTTGTTTGTGTTCTCTTCAAACATATTTTTCACCTATTTTCTGGGCCCAAGGTGTCTTTCCATGGACACTGGTCCGTCTTACTCTCAAACTTTCCCCCAGGATACCTTCTCTTTGGCATCGCTGAAAAAAATATCCGGTGTATTCAGTGAGATCAAAGGAAGAGCAGGCCCAGCAGGGCAGAATAAGGACATCACTATTTCAGCTTCTCCTGTCAGCTCGTCACTGACCCTTCAAAAGCCAGTAGACTCTTAGAGCTTCCTGGCCCTCAGACATACTCTGTCCAGTGCCATTCATGTATGCCTTACTGGTTATCCCTTGAAGTGAGGGCACAAAACATTTATATACTGATAACAAATCCACCAGGATATAGACAGCAGCCACCTCCAGTGATTCACATTTGGGGACACTCTGTCACTAGATTTCTGATACCGTCACCCATGCCCTTGGGTTTAGCCTCTTGATTTTGGANTGAAGGGGTACGTAGGAGCACCACCATCACACGATGCAGAAAAGCACACTCCAGGAGCTGAACATATATCTGCTTGCATGCAAGCTGCATGTCACTTGTACTGTCGCTGACCTGTTTGTCAATGGCAAGATGTAGTTTGTAAGCCTGTCTGTGACGGTGTCAGTCTGTCTTCTGCATGCAGGAGAAAAGAGTGATGCTGATACGCTCCTGTGCTCTGCTGAGAGGAAGGTCAGTTTTNCTAGGTCTCAAACTAAGGAGGGAAGAGAGCTGTGGCCATCCCTAGCTAAACGTCCTGTGAAATCATCAACCACAGCAGAAGACATAGTTCTTTGTAAGATGACGTTTGCACTTGNGTTTCTGGAAATTGCCGCATTCAGTGTAGTATAACTATGTCTCAGGGAAGCATCTCCTTCAGTGCCGTCATTTTACAGAGACTCTAATGTCTTCTTTCAAATTCAACGTGCCAAAAGATTAGCATCATTCCAGAGTGCGTTTCACCACCTAGGGGGAACCAGAGGACTTTGAGTCCAGTAGCCCATGCACATGTTCTGGGTGCCACCTAAATGCTCCTTTNTTTTGACTTTCAGATTACAACATTTTGTATGAAATGCTGTTAAATTCACACCATTTATGCAAAGTGTGCGATAGAGCTGACATGCTGTATGCTCTATGCTGTAGCTGATGTGCTACAGCAGCTGAAAGACTACATTGGCCCAGGCTTCTGAATTCAGTTTCCTTCTGCTATAGCTCAGTAGTAGAGATTCCATGTATACCAATTCACTCTCAGCAAGGCACAGTAAAAAGGAACTGTCATGAGGGGTGGCTGTCTCCACAGGGAAGTGGGAATTTGGGGGAGCAAAAAAAAAAACCCTAAATCATATTCTCATATGTAAAACATGGATACACCAAATATAAATAGTATATAGTGTATTTAAGGCTTTAAATTTTTATGTGAAAAAAGGTTTCTTAGAGCAAAAATATGTGCAAAAAAGCTGAATAAGGGGGAAAAATGTAAATAGATTACAAAAATTCTGGTTTGGCTAGGCCTGGTGGGACAGGTCTATTGTCCCATCTACTTGGGAAGCTGCGTCAGGGAGATTGCAAGTTTAAGGCTTGCCTGGGCTGTAGTAGAAGTGCAAGGCCAGCCTGGACAATTTGGTAAGACCCTGTCTCAAAATAAAAAGTAAAAAGAGAACTGGGGATAAAACCAGTGGCAGAGCACTTGCCTACATACATGAGGCCCTGGGGTCAATCCCCGGTATCAAATATCAAAAGCAAACATAAGGAATGGTTTAACAAACCAAAAAGGGGAGATTTAAGAATGGCACCAANCTGATGAGACTCCATTTTTTTTTCCTTTTCCCACAGAACTGAAGGGGGGATCACAAAAGGGGCCACCATCGGGGTCCTCCTCGACTTAAACAGAAAGACGTTAACATTCTTCATCAACAATGAACAGCAAGGTCCCATCGCCTTTGAGAACGTGGAGGGCCTGTTCTTTCCTGCTGTGAGCCTCAACAGGAATGTGCAGGTGAGCACCAAGGCCCAGGGACCAAGGGCAGCTTGCTCAGGTTGCTGCTTCAAAGTCTGCCCAGGGGCAGTAAAATCCCCACAGCCCCAAGAGGGCCTCTGGCAGACCCTTGCCACGGTCTAGTTAACCACCCATAGGAAACACAAGCCTCTCTGCCCTGTCCATCCACGCTTTGCTCTAGTTTTATCTCTAAATAGGATTGAATGACTTCAACAGACTGGCATGAAAGCCGTTGAGATGACTCCTAGGGAGCACCAGGAATTCCCAGAAAAGNAAACATTAGACCCTTATCAGAAGGTGGGAGCGGCTCCACTCCCCTTCACTCTGCCTTGTGCTGTTGGCTGGGAAGCACGGGCCCTGCCTACGAGTCAGTTACTTGTACTTTTCTGTAGATACAAAACAATGAGTTCTTCTCACTCCTTTACTCAACAGATATCTACAGGGTCCCTTTAACAAGCCAGGCTTTGTTGTAAATATTTGATATCCATCAGCAGGAAAGAAAAAATCCAGATACAAATCTTACCCTCCCTAAACTTATATTCTAGTCACAGATATTAACCGATATCCACAATGGCGTTATTTATAAGGTACATTAGAGGGTCAGAGTAAGGTAAGGAGATCAACAGTGCTGGGGGTGTGCTGAACAGCCACAGCCATAAGCAAGATGGTCAGTGGGCTGGTTTATTGTCGTCACTNCTGAGCTGAATCCTGAAGGAGGAAAGGTAGCAGGTAGAGTTTTCCAAACAGAAGGCATAGACCAAACTTACAAGTTTCTAAGACATAAGGGGCTTTGGGTGGGCAGAGAAGGGCAAAGAGGCTAGTGGGCTGGGGCAGGGAGCAGTAGAGGGGGGTTTCAGAGCTTGCAAGGAATGTGAGGATGCCCTGCCAACCACTGTTAGAATCCAGGGCTTCACAGCCCTCCTGAGTTGGTCCTCTCATTACTCGACGTGAACATCACTAGCCTTAAAATAGGACTTGAAAATCAAAACCCTGTAGAGGATTCATGTCCCATCTACAGCCACAGCCCTGAAGCTCTTATAAATTAATTACTCTCTATGAGCATATGCCNTAAAACTGCTTACAACCCAACGACACCTGCCTTCCGGCTTCCTGTAAGTAGTTGGGACTGTCTGAGGGGCTGGAATCTAATTCTTCAGAGGCCAGTCTGCACATCAGAAGACATAAAGCTTAAACTGCTGTAGAAGTGAATCTAAGAAACCTCATTCAAAGTGTTCTGCCTTTTCAGCCATTTCCCTTCCAAAGACTGTCCCAACTAGTCATGCTTCAGGCTTTCAAGGATGTTCTAGCATCTTTAGATGAACTCTTGACAGGGATGGTTTGGACAAGAAGGGAAAAGTGGCCATGTTCATGAAATGCTTCTAGACTTCTAGTTTGAGGTTGACTAGCAATTGGCTCAACAACACAAGTGCCCGTGTTTCTTCCTACTGAAGTCCTTCATTCAATCCCAAAAGAAAAGGCTTGTCCANGGCTGGAAATCATGAACAAGCTAATATGTTCTTTGTCCCTAGACTTAGGCAGTGGTCACTGCGAGTAGGCTAAGGGCTTCACTACCTGCAGAGTGCCTTGTCTTCAGCCATAAGAAACACAGTCCCCCAGAATACTTGAAAAGAAGTAGGTATTGTGTCTCCTGGGTTTGGAGGCACATCATAGTGGCCAGGCTCTTACTGTAGCAAGAATCCTGCTAGAAGTCCCTTTAATGTCTTCAAGAGAAGAGAATGGGCCCTTATTGAATTGAGGGCCCACAAACTGCACTGTGACGAGCGCAAGCACAAGGTCCTGTATAGCTCACAGTCTCATTCCCCAGGTCACACTCCACACTGGGCTTCCGGTCCCCGACTTCTACTCCAGCAGAGCTTCCATAGCCTAAGAGTGTGCTGTGGAGGCACTAGCTGTCCCTGAGAGGGACAGCATGGAGCCACCAGCCTCGGCACACGCGGAGTTGGTAGAAGACAGAGAAGGAGAAGAGCTGGTCCTCGGCCATCTTCACCCCTCCGGCTCCACCCTTCCCATCAGCCTCTCTGCATCACTTCACCCGAGCTCCCATCCTCATCCAGAAGTCCTAACCCGCAGAGGACCTGGCAGCCCACCATTTCCCTTGGTTTCCACTTTCACCTGTTGCTTTTCTTTAATTTAGGGTGTTTTTTTTTAATGTAGATTGAGTTCATTTTGTTTCTTTTCTGATTATGTTTTGCTGGCTTACCTACCTAACTGGCACTGCCAAGAGAAAATTCTCCTAGAAACTTTTTTCTTAGGCTTTTGGTCAAACAAAGATGTTGTAGGAGAGCAGGTAAGAAAGAGGTTGAATTCAGAGTTTGCCATTTGACTCCTAGAATGTTCTTGCCCTGTTTCTTGTCGAGCAACCCCAGGTTTTCATGGCTGCCTCTTGGGAGGTGGGCAGAGGGCACCTGGCATCCAGAAGTCTCACTACACCCTGAAGCACAATATATCAGCTACACAAGTTCACAGCAGGGTGAGGACTATTCAGATAGGCTCTAGACATTGGACAGGCCAAGAGACTCAATGATTTGATTCATTTAGTTAATACAAGTTTTTAATTAAGAATACTACGGACCAGGCACTGTCCAAGACACTAGAATTCTGTATTCTAGACACTGNGGAAGGACGAGGGAAAAGATGACCAGTCTACCTTCCTGGAACTTATACTCTGGAAGGAGAACAAAGCAAACAAATAACTTCAAGTTGTTCTCAGTACCAAAAAGGAAACAGTCAAGAGTCAAAGAAGGTGTCTGTCATTGACAAATCCTTAGATTGATGCTGAACCCATGCACTCCGGCNATCACACCAGACATGTACCAACCCAATACATTTTCCACTGCACTATCTTAATTATGATCTCTGCTGCCACTCATCACAGAGCCCTTGTTTGGCAGAAATGATGTCAGCATTGTTACTCATTAATGCTGCAGTCATAACAAGCCTTACAAACAAACAAACAAACAAAAAGAATGTTAAAAACAAAATGACCAGAGGGTGCAGGACCCAGTCACTGTACTAGGGCTCCTAAATTGCAGACCACAACATTTACATTCTCAGGACAAACACACCATCTCCATGTATACTCTCTGTGCCTGTTACAAGTGAGAATCCATCCACTCACCACTGTCACAGCCTGACTTTCTAAGGAAGCTCAAGTCGGGTTTGGAAAAGCATGAGCATGGATTTAATAAAGTCACTCCTGGGATTGACTGCAAACTATCAGTGCTGACTGCTCCTAACATGCACCCTTCAGATGTTTTTGTGTGACACGAAGTTCTAGAGAACGTAGGATCTGGAAAACAGACTTTTGATTAGTTGCCTAAATACTTTCCACTGAGCCAAGAAATCCACTAGAAGGATAGGACCACAGAGNTGAGATGGGAAAGCTGACAGTGCTTTGGCAAAGAGTAATCAATGTAAATAGCTCATTCTCTACTCTCCTGCTCCTAAATCATCTGTTGTTAATGACGTTTTTCTAGTTAGAACCTAATTTATTGAATGGGTGCTATCCTGTCTGTGTCTGTCTCGGGTTCTNGTGGCTACAGAACACTGTTGCAGGACAACACACGTTTGATCTNTGATTTATGCTCCAATGAGACTCGATGGCTGGGCCGCTGGTTACTCTCTTTATTAAATCCACCCCGCTGGTTAGAGTTCTAGTGACTTGTAACAAATAGTTTACACTAACTACAACTATAGATGCATACAGCTACTGTACTAGAAAACAAACAAAACAAACTGTTGTTCCTGGTGTGCCAATAAAGGGTTTTTATGAGAGAGAAAAATGCCTCCAGAGAAGTTCTTTCTAAGTTTGTACATATTTGGGGGGCACAATTCACCCTTATCAGGGCAGTAGTCATCTAGCAAAATGTGACCAGAAAGTCCCCAGAGATCTTGAAGGAGAATGTTCTTCATGCATCTCCATGAGNGCATGGCTGTGCCTCTGGNTTTTACACATCCCCTAAGCTGACNTTGCTATGAAGTGTGCACGTTTGGAATGCTTTGGCATGTGCCTCTACACATGAGATTTTNCACTAATAAGCTGCTTCTCAAATGGCCACAAACTTGTGCTGCAGAGTATCAGAGAGTGTCCCTGGCTCCTGCAACTTTTTAAAATGGTTAAATAACACAGTTGTTTTCATGTAATCGCAAGACTACTGATTACCTTTCATTTTCATTAGCCCTTTTCAGTGAACCATCTTTGTGTACTTATTAAAAGAGAAGCAGGGGACTGGAGTGATTTCTCAGTCAGGCAAGTGCTGGACCTGAGTTCAGTCTCCAGAGGCCCAGTGGTTCCTCTGTAATCCNTGCACTGGGGAGGTGGAGACAGCAGGTGCCCTTGGGCTTGCTGGCCATCTGGTTTAGCCTGCTTACTTTACTTAGTGTAAACTTACTTTACACTAAGTAAAATCAAGACCCCCATCTCAAATAAACAAATAAATAAATAAAATAGGTGGGTAGCACATGAAAAATGATTTCTGAAGGTTTTCTCTGGCCTCCACACAGATGTGTACAAAAGCACACATGTACCTGCACACACACACACACACACACACACACACAGAGAGAGAGAGATTATATAAAAGTCACTGATCTGAATTGCAGTTTCCCGGAGTAGCATGAGGCACACTGCCAGCAGCTGCTGCCCTCTGTCTGGTTGGTTTCTGTCTGGTCTTTTCCTTGCTCCCTAGTGGGGCACTTTTTTTCTGCTTCTTTTATCCCCTTCCCCCTCCATCCCTGCCAGGTTTTTCTTCTCCTCACTACTTAAGGAAAGCCATTAGCTCCTCTGTCTTCTTCTCTGGTGCTAAGGTTAATGGACTTTCTGTTCCCAGCGTTTTCTCACAGAAATGATGAAATGACTCGCCAGCAATCACTCTATTTTCTGGAAGTGGTGTCCTTCCTTCTGCCTCTAATGTATGCATTTATCCTTCACCTATATACTCACCTCACAGACAGAGAGGGGGGTTGCTATTGTATCCAGATTTCTGATTAGAACATAGGGAACAATAGTAATTAAACAAATAAGTTCTCAGATCACACCACCTTACAACCTGCATGGACACAGTAGAGACAACTGTATACATTGCAGCTACTTCTGTCAAGCCTGGGACTTAGACAGTCACAGATCTTGCAACATATCATCCTTAACAGAGACTGCCTTGATCTTTCATGTCTCTGAAGAACTATCTTTGGGGGGCAAACATGGAATTTGGGGTGCTGGATATGAGTGAACAGTAGGAGTACCCAACAAAGCAACAGTCCAGACCTTTCGATTCGAGGCTTCTCCACCCGGCCAACACTAAGTAAAATCAAGGCTACTGGAACAGAAGGACTGCAATACATTGAGACAATGGGTCTGACGATCTATGGAAGCTCCTAGGTGACTAGTGGGCAAATGGAACAGGTAAAATACCACGTGGGATAGCCTGAGCAAAGGGATGACTCATGGGGAGGATGGATGAGGATGGCCCATGATTTTAGCACACNATTCAGAGGACATATTCCATTCTCTTTGTTTTTTTAAGATAGAGTTTCACTCTTTTGCCCTGGCTGGCCTGAAACTCAATCTGTAGACCAGGCTGACCTTGAACTTGCAAAGATCCTCCTGCCTCTACTTCTAGAGTATTGGNTTTACAGGCATGCACAACCATGCCCAGGCTAGACAATTTAAAACATAAAAACTGTTTGTTTCTGGAAGCTTCGATTTGATATTTTCAGACTGATTGGTCACAAGTGACTAAAACCACAGAGGACAAAACTGTGACTAACAAGGAGGGGGCCGACGTGTCTGCACAGCGAATGGAGCACACAGGGCACAGAAGCAGAAGAAAATGCTTTGAGCAGTGAGATGAAAGACATGTCAAACATAAAAATGAATTCTTAAGTGGCCTCTAATCTCTGCACCCTCAGACAACTCGAGAGCAGGGAAGTCCACTGGCGGAATGCAGCAGCTGGGTGGTAAATGTCTGTGTTCTGGTTCATACCATGTGGGCTATGTGTGCCCAGGCAAGTGATGACACTCACCCACAGTGTCCACATCCCTAAAGTGCAGGTGATCACACAATTGTTCTGAGGGTTTAATCAAGTGATGTTATCTACAACACTCAAAAGAGTGCCAGGCTATTCTGTAGCAAACTAAAACATCCTCCTGGAAAGAGCAGAGTGTTCATGAGACTCAAATAAACAAAACTAGCAAGGTGAAGCAAACATTCCCAAAGCCGGTCTGAGACTCTGTGTAACTATACAGACAGTGAACAGTTGCTCGGGAGTCAAGACTCTCTCACTGGCCAGGCTTCTTGCAACTCCGAAGTCTGCCTGGAGCTCCTGAGTTGCAGTTTTCCTGAGTCAGCACTTCTTGGCTTTCCAGTGTGGCCTTTGAACCAGCCACACTCCTGTAAGTAACCCCAATAAACTCACTGCATCACCAGGCTGGACTTGGTTGGAATTATTTCCTTCATGCCTTATATGGGGTGANTAGATGTTTGCTGACATCTCATAATAAATGCNTCAAAGCTCTTAATGATTAGCAAGAACTCAATTGAGCGTCAGTAGTGACTCTCATCTTCATATTCTGACAAAATATGTACCCAATGGAGTTTTTACAACAATAATCAGAAGAGTATAATAATTCCCAAGAACAACTACAGCATAACTTAAAAAAATTAATTGAAATTTTCATGTATTTTGAACAAGGAACCACAAAGGAGGAGATAAAGATTATTTCAAAATGGTGAAAAATATCATTCAGAAATAGGTCAACTAAGATGGGGGAGAGCCTCAGGAGATAAGGGTCTTGCCAATAAGCCTGATGTCCTGAGTTTGATCCCTAGGACCCACACAGTGNAGAGAGAGAGTCACCTTCCACGAATTGTTCTCTGACATCNATACTGGCACCATGGTGTGCTCACTCACTCATTCTCTAAATAAGTAAACAAATAATTTTTTAAAATTTTGGAACTTGGTTAATTAGAAGTCAAAACCATGTTCTTCACCATAGAGCATTCAAGATATTAAGGTGTCAAATATAAAATATTGAAAACTTTAGCCAG
>LZPO01044456.1:300536-314042 GCA_001675575.1 Neotoma lepida | reverse complement strand
GTGCTGTGAACTGAGTCGTCAATGAGTTCGTAACCAGCGGCTCCGCTGTGGTGCAGTTTCACAGGGACCCTCAGCACGTTGTCCTGGATGTCTCTGAGAAGCACAGCTGTTGANGTGAAGGAAGACTCTGGCCTCATGAGCTGAGGATGAGGGGTAGGGTAGGTGAAGGTTAATTACAACTTCTCAAAGGTTGGTTTCNGCACTAGCATTTGGCAGATGTGGTAGGTTTTGCAGAATCTGCAAGCTTAATCTAGGCATAGCGAAAGATGTNAAAACATCTTCATCTGAACTAAATGAGTCCTCAGCCCTCCTGAAGGAGAACTGAGCTTCATGCCACAGGCAAATTCCACATCAAGATTTTAACTCAGACCAAGAATGAAAATGCAGCTGGGCTTGGCAACACACGCCTTTAATCCCAGCATTTAGGAGGGTGGGATTAAATTCACCCAACTCAGAGAGGGTGAATCTCTGAGTTTGAGGCTAGCCTGGTCTACAAAGTGGGTTCCAGGATAGCCAGGGACAGGTAGAGAAATCCTGTCTCTAAACAAACAAAGAATGAAAAGGCAGTTTTCACCTTCTACACATAAGCTGTCCATCATTGCGGCTCAGAGGATACTTCCCCTGATGTTCAGAGCATGGAAGCATCTGCTCAGTGTGTCTTGAGGATGGAATCCAAGTGAATCAGAGGAAGCCCTGAGGACCTGCCCGGGGGGCATCAAGATGTCAAACCAGGGACCCCAACGGAAGCAGCGGGATACAGGAGGCTGGAGCGTAGTTGGTGACAAATTCAAATGCATTTAACACAACTCTCTTTTATTTATTTCCCCTAAGATTCTAGAAGTCTCAGGTAGAAGGCTTCATTCATCCACGTCTCCAACAGTACCAACAGGAAACTTAATAATCACTGGCCATATTACTAGTAGAAGCCTTCATTCAAAGACANCATAAAGTAGAAAAGCTGAGGAATACTGGTTCTCCCACAAAACTTGTCTACCCCAGTGTCGCATTGTCATGGTCTGAAACTTTCTCCAGACTCTCGTATGTCATTATTTCCCAGATGCAAAGTTCACTTGTTTTTTTTCAATTGTTTTTTGTATTTAGCATCTTTCTAATGAAGACACATTTTATCAGCTGGACTGTATGGTCCATAGCTGTAATTCCAGCACTTGAAAAGCTGAGGCAGAGAGATCATAAATGTGAGGCCAATCTGGAATACACAATGGACAATCCCTCAAAAAAATAAAGGAGAAAAAAAAAAAAAAACTCTTGGTTCTCAACATCTGCAAACCCCTGAAATCACCTGTGAGATTAAAGCCAGAGCTGGAGAGTACTCAATTGGAAAAGGGTATGCTACACAGGCAGCAGGACATGAGTTCAAGCCCCAAAACCCATGAAAAAAAAAGCCAAGCATTGCACTTGTCATCCCAGAACTAAGGCTACAGAGAGAGGTAGATCCCTGGGACTCACTGGCCAGCTGGTCCAGCTTAATTAGCAAGCTCCAAGCCAACGAAATACCCTGCCTCATAAAGGAAGGGTCTTGAAGAACAATGCCCAAGGTTGTACTCTCACCTCCACACACATGCAGGAACACCTGAATTCACATGAACAGACACACACACACACACACACACACACACACACACACACACACTCATACGCTGGCATGCACGCTTGCCACACCACCAATTTAATTGTTCTGAGACGCAATGCGGTCTGAGAGTCTGTGGTTCTGCAGGTTCCTCTGGCAGTTTTAGTAGCACAGAAATGCTAAAAGGCCCCTAGGTGAGGACTGAGTGAGTGACATGCACTTGGAGGCAGTTGTGATCACCTGTGCTTTTACACAAATAGAGCAGGAAGGTGTCATTCCACCAGTCTGTCACCTCTGTTGTGTCATTTGTACTGATAGCTAAGGACTTCAGTTCACTTCCTAAATACCACTCATGAAGCTGGGAAGATAGCTTGGTGATAAAGTGACTGTTGCATAAGCATGAAGAGATGAGTTTGGATCTCCACCACCAAACAAAAANCTAGGTGTGGCATGCACCTGTAACCCCAGTGNTGGGGACAGGGGTAGAGACAGGAGGTTCAGTGAAACTCTGTCTCAAAGAATAGGTTGGAGAGCAATAGAGGAAGACACTCCTCCATACATGCAACATAGATCAGTACATGCACACACACACACACACACACACTCCATCATGATGTAACATAAAAAAGAAAAGACACAGTGCATATGCCCAGAACAAGTAAGAAGTCATATACTGGAAAATATATAGAACTAGCCTACCAGTTTTCTTTTTGAATTTAAATGTGCAACTAGGTATTTAAATTGTTATCACTTAGAATAACTTAGGAGGACTGATGAGGATTCAACACTGGTAAATACAATAATTATCATTATGCAGCTACTCTAAATAACACCCACTTTTTCTTTCGAGTCTCTTAGTCAAACTCCCTTTCTTCTCTTCGTTATTCCATTCCTTTCCATCAAAAGANTGCATATCTGAATCAAAATGTCTTAGTGAGTTTGCTGCTGTGCTAACAAAATGCCTGAGATTGGGTACNTACAAATTTTTAAAAGTTAGTTTGCTCAGGTTAGGAGGCTTAATGTCCCCATCTAGGCAGTCCCGTGTGTTTAAGCTCTTGTGTAGGGCTCCTTGGCTGTTTCACATCATAGTAAGGGCTCACGCAAGAAGAAAGCTNTCTTGTAGCCAGGAAAGAAGCAAGAGGGGTTCAGAGGCCAGGCCTGCCTTTTTTATCTAAGAACTCATGATTCCAGGAACTAAGCTGGGTCCTGAGAGAACTAATCCTTTCCAAGGGCAGTGTGGATCATAACCAAGCCGCCACCCACTGGCCCCACCTTTTATGGGTTCCTCTGCTCTACCTCCACCACACTGAGGACCAGGCTTTCTGGGCACATGACCCTTTGAGGGATACATACAAACTGCACCCAGATTATAACACCAGACTACATTTTCCCCCACAAGAGGTTAAAAACCAACTCATTAAAATATATCAGATCTAGTGACCACAGTCCCCAAAGAAATGANTGNGTGTGTGGAATAAAANCATGTACCCAAGTATTCATGGCAACTTTGCTAATAATCCACAGTAGATGGAACGTGTCTCAGTTTCTTTTCTGCNGNGATAAANGGCAACTTAAGGGGGCAAGGGCTTGTTTGAACTCACAGCCCCAGGTTACAGACCATGGCAGGGAAATCACAGGCATAGGAGNGTGAGATAAATGGTCACATTACATCCACAGTCAAGAGAAGAGAGCAATGAATTCATGTCTTCAGACTTGGGGGGTCACAACCTGTGCCCCAATTCCTGGCCACCAATCCTCAATTAGCCAATTAAAAGAGCCTAACTAAAAGTGGGAAGCGGAATAAAGGAGAGTCACCCAACAGGACCACACTGGGAAGAGGAACAAAGAGATCCATTGAACCCCTCAAGTCTAGTGTCAGGGTCTGGAAGTTGAAATAGCCAAGGATGTGCTTATCCAAGCAGTGCCAATCAAAGTATGGGCGCACCCACCACCCACCTATCATTGTCTGGGTTTCAGTCTCAGGAGATCTGACAAGTCACAAGAAACCTTTTTCTAGGAACAAGCTCCCCATCTGGCTGGTGCCTGGAGATTCCTGGAGGAAATTCTCATGGGGGGGGGTCCCTTACTTCAATTGTCGAACAGTCAGACTGAGAAACCATGTCTCTCTAGAATAGCTTCACTTAGCCAGGCCCGTTACTTTGGTACATGCTGGTGTTCAGCAAGCCCTCTCCATTGTATGCACCCCAGGACCCTCTGCTCAGGGAACGGTCCTGCCCACAATAAAGATGGGTCTTCCCACATCAGTTAACTTGGTCAAGACAATCTCTTACAGACATTTTCAGAGGTTAACCTTATCTGGACCAGTGGTTCTCAACCTTCCCAATGCTTCGACCCTTTAATATAGTTCCTCATGATGTGGTGACTCCCAACTGCAAAATTATTTTGTTGNTANTTCATAACTGTAATTTTGCTGCTGTTATGAATTGTAATGTAAATATCTGCTATGCAGGATATTTGATACATACCCCAAAGGGTTTGCAACCCACAGGTTGAGAACCACTGCTCTAGACAATCCCACATAGGTGTGCCCAGAAGTCTGCCTCTTTGGCATCAAGTTGACGGTTAAAACTAACCATCACACAACTCAAATGTCTAACAAGAGTGTGGTGGTTTGAATAAAAATGGCCCCCACAGTCCCATAGAGAGTGGCACTATTAGGAGGTGTGGCCTAGTGGGAGGAGGTGTGGCTTTGTTGGAGGAAGTGTGTCACTAGGGGGTGGGCTTTGAGGTCTCAGAAGCTCAAGCCAGGCCTAGTGGCTCACAGTTCATGTTCTGCCACCTGCCAATCTGGATGTAGACCTCTCAGCTCCTTCTCCAGCACCATGTCTGCCTGCACACCATGTTTCCTGTCATGACAATAAAGGCCTAAACCTCTGAACTGTAAGCCAGTCTCAATTAAATGTTTTCCTCTATAAAAGCTGCCGTGCTCATAGTATCTCTTCACAGCAATAGAACAGGGACTAAGGCAGACGTTAAAACAGTACCACACTTACGTACTGGAAAACTACATGATAAAATAAAAGCATATGAATTTGACAGGAAAACAAAATTTGCACACATAATACTGAATAAATTAAGTCAGATGAACAGAGACATACTATGAGATTCCATTTATACAAAAATAAAAACAGGCCTAAAAAGTCATTTATGCCAGGCTTGGTGGCTTGTGCTGTGATCCTGGCGCTCAGAGGCAGAAGCAGGGTGATTGCAATGAGTTAGAGGCCGGCCTGGAGTAGAAGACCCTGTTTCTGAAAAAATCGTTTGCGGCACTGGAGATCAGNGTAGTACTTGTCTGTGGACGGGGGCAAGAGTTAAGAGTTAACGGGTTATTCACCTATAAATACTGTGACACAACCTTAAGATTTCACATCTGTCCGCAGAGGTGCTTTGCTGATATNAATTACCTTCCAAAAGAGGGTTTTCAAAGAAGTATACATCAAGGGAAATACCACTTACTTCCATCCATCTATTAAACAAAACACCAAGAACTGACATGTTAACATATGTGATATTTAACACATGTATGATGTATTATGTGTTGCATATATGGAATGTATATTTATTAATTCTCCATGACTGTAAAGCTGAAGACACCCCTTTAGTCAGCACAAATGTCACCAATCCTTGCTTCCACTTCNGACAAACTTCCAAGCTTGGTGTACAATAAATACCCTGCATTTCCAGGAGTCTCCAGAAGGTGGCCCCATAAGCTCCCACTCTGCTGCAATGCCCAGACCTTTAAGCTGCCGAAGGTGGTACAAAAGGCCGACTCCCCTGTTCCCGCGACAGAAGGTAAAACAGCGCTTGTGGAATCCTAGTATTTGTTATAAAACCTCGTGGGAAAGGTCTCTCGGTGTTTGCTGGCTCCCCGCCATAGCCCTGGGGCACACTGGCTTCTGGGCAGAGAAGCCAGGAAACAGAATCAAGACACTGCCACAATCAGAATTAGGGCTCCCCTGACAACTAAAACCTCTTCCTGGGCAGGCAGGCTAATCATCAGACTCCTGCCCTGAGGGTGAGTTCTCACCAGAGAAGCTTCTGAGCCTTCTACAACCACCCACAGCTCTTAAAGCCAGCAATGGGTGGAACCTGTCGTCTTTCCCTGGGACTCCACTCCCTTGATCACACTGATGTCACTCTGACCCGTCTGGCCAGTTCCCAGATGTGTCCAGGCTAGACGCCTGTACTAGACACCAGCAGAGTTCCCCGTTACTCCATTACGCTAATTCTGTCAGCCAAAATGGGTGACTAGGGGATCCAAGACATTAAATTTGAGCATTTCCTAAATCTAACGTAACAATATTGAATTCCCGTTTTTTAATTAATTTTCCCCCAATGCTCTGCATTAGAATAGATTGTTTCGTTAGATTTCAATATATTTGTATGTAAGATTTTGAGAGGAGAAACTACTATCTACTTTATGCTCTGGGTAGAGTGGCAAAAATAATAAAGCTTTGTTTCTCGTCTTCTGGGTCATTTTCTCTGGGTGTTTGGGGGCGTGAATTTCCAGAACAAAGAAAGCAANCTGTGATTAAAATTACAGCCACATTCTGCTGAAGCCTGGTGTGCATGTGGTGTGTTCAAAGGACAAAGTCCTCCACCTGCTGGTCTCAGGCCACCTCTGCAGCTCACACACACACACACAAAAGATTGGGTAACCATTTCATCAAAAATCTAAAACAACATCTGGTGAAAATTCAGAGTTGAGGGCAGCCTCAGGTTTTTATCTTAAACTGGAAATGCACAGTGGTTGGTGACTGAGCGCCATTCAAGAGAGAGAAAAGAAAAGAAATATTATCATTTCTCTTCTAAGCAGATCCAAGATGCTCTTCCTGCAACCANACTTCAGGTCTGGACTCCTCACTGTATTCGTCTGTTTGTTTGTTTTTTGCATTAGCATTTTCTGATGGTCCATCTTCTATTTACTAGGNAATGTGGAGCTTCAAGCAGCCTTAAAGCTCTTGATAGAGATCTGGACCTGACCTATTTGGTTGCTTAGCAGTGAGCACAGAGCCTCACAGACCGTAGATGCTCATTCAGTGACTGCTTTGTTGGTATTTCCAGCTGACCAATACTTCTAGATCTTCTGGCATCCGGGATGGGAGATGACCACAGAGGAGACACATCCAGGTCAGACTGTAAAGTGAGCGTGCTCTTCATTAGCACATGTGTAACACCTAAGTGTAACACAGATCAGGAAGTACCAGGTCTATAATCCACCTAAGACAAGACATGCAAAGAAGTCCTGTGCTTGTGCAGGGAACGAGCCTTCAGACTCTCAGTCTTGATCCTTGAAAATATTGAAAGGAAGCTATTTTCTATCTGGATATTTTTTATATATATAGCTTTTAAGCTAAAAAAGATTACCCTCCCATAGCTAAGCACTTTCCTGCTAAGGCTTTAAAGAAAAGCAAATCAAAGGGATTAAAATATTTGGCATTTATGAATGTGAGGTTTTTAAGTCTTTAGATCTGCTCCCTCTGTGGAGCAGGGTCCTACACACCAATATGGGTTAGGCAGGAGTCTCTCTGCTTCTTGTTTTCAGTCGCTGTTGTTTTATTCCTTTCCTTGTGGTGCTGAGGGAGGTCCGCAGGACTTGCACATGCCAGGCACGTGCTCTGTCACTGAGCTGCGTCCCTAGCCCTGGGAGTCTCCAGTGCACAATCCATTGAGAGCAAAGAGCCAGTCAGGATGCGGCTTCCAGGGGCAGTTTGCTTTCACAAAGGTCCTGAGACAACGGAACAGGAAGGTCAGCCCTGGAACATGTTGCATCACAGCAGTCTGTGGAAACGTGTGCTTACCACACTTTTCACTCTCTTCCCTGGGCAGGCTTTGTTCATGTCTCTTGGTACAATTTTTCCAGAATCAGTCTTCCCATTCATTCCCCTTACATGATTAAGTGAGGTTTTGGAGGTTTCATTTGTTTGTTTTTCTGAAGCCCAAATCTTGTTGCATTCATANGTAAACAGACAGAAAAGCCAAATACCATGCATGTAATTCAGCTGTGCATGACATACGTGATTAATATATATATATTTATATTTATATTTGCCCTCCAGTAAGAGAAAACATAATCANTCCATTCAACNACAGACCCTTCAACAAGGTTCCCTACAGCCAAGAACTCAAGGCTAAGAGTGGCTGGGAAGCCTCCAAAGCTTGTACCTCTTCCTTTGGGGACCCACTGAACTAGTTTCGGCCGATGGCTGTCCCCATACCTCCCTAGGGACCAGGGAGGTAGTTCTTGTAAACACATCTAACAGGAAACTGCTGAGGCCCTCCAAGAAACTACTTCCTGCCTGGGGTCCTATACTGCTCAGGCTCTTTCCGGGATGTGGTGTTCANTCCCTGGATTCTCTGCTATGCTCAGACTACCTGGTGATTCTTCTCTAAGCAGGCTCCAGGCTCCTCACTCCAAAAATAGTGAGCTAGCTACTCCCCCCACAGCCCGACGTCATCTCACCCCATCCTCCCCGCACAGATTAGCTTGGTCCCCCAGATTAACTGGCATTTCCAACCTGGGAAGCTCATGCCTTCCTCACAGGCAGTAAACACCCTTCCCCAACCCCAACCCTGCCAGCATAGCTCCTCAAGGGAAACAGAAAAAGCAAACTATTGGGAGAAAAATCAACACTATTTCATGTCCCAAAGGGCAAGTCTACATCTCAGTAATNAATGCATTTAGCATTTCCTGACACTGGGCCACCCTTCTCTTTTCCAAACTAAGCTGTCTTAAGGAATAAGAAGGCCAGAGCATTTCCTGATTTTAAATCATCTGNCAATGAAACCCCATCTCTGGGGTCACCAAATTTTGTACTGACATGTTAAAACCATCCATGATTTGAGAGACAGGTTGTACATCTCTCCAGCTTTTCTGGAACTTCCACTGGACCATGCCTGACAAGCCTGGCTACTGTATTACCGAGCTAATCAAATATGACAGGAAATGAAAGTACCAGGAAGTGGACTTGTTCCAGGATAAGCAGATACACTCAAATTTAACAGCTACTGGTCACAGTCATGACTAATGACAGAGAAGGTGATTAGGGCNGCCACCTGTGTGCCCCAAAGATATTTGGTAGTCTAATAAACCTAGGCTCTCAATGGTCATTCTAAATGTTTAAAACAGCAGGGTCTGGATAGGAGCATTGGCTGTTAGATTCATGCATTAAATCCACGGATTAAAAGTGTCCTAACTTCTATCACTGAGCATAAAGCACAGCTCTGATGTTACATTGTCCTTCTCTACTGGCCATGTGACCTGCATGTGGGGCCATTTTGGGCCATTTCCCTGGGCTTCGGAACTGATTAAAAGCAGGTCAAGAGGTCAATCAAGAGCACAGAGCAGCCCAAGTGAACAGAGGACACGGGTAGCTGAGGCGCAGTCAGAGCTCTGGCTTCCTTAAATCCCAAAGGTGCTTCATGCAGGCCAGCATCTATGCTCACNGATGTGAAACCTCTGCAATCGCTTTATGAAGCAATCTTGAGCGAACCTGAGAACATCTAAGCCTCAGTTCCCTCATTNCTAGAGTGGGGAGAAAGGCAGAACTTGCCCCACCGCCNTGCTGAAGGGATCGTGAGAAGTAAGGTACACCAGAAACCTAACCAGGAGAGCTGGAGGCTTGACTCGGGCCTGTAATCCCAAGACAAACTGAGGCAGGAGGTCTTTATGNGTTTCAGGCCAGCATAAGCGCAGTGTGAGACATTATCTAAGAGAACCAAAAGCAGAGTCTAGCCAGAGTCCTTGTAAAAATCTTACTTGTAGTTTTGGTGGCTCTGAATATGGCTTATAAGCCTGCTTTGAGCAACGGTAGACATCAAGTTATCTTTATTTATCTTCTATCTTTCGGGGATGAGCTTCCTAGTCACCTGCTATATCGGGTAGAACCACCCCCACGGCTCTAGAAAGCCTTGCCCTCTTCATAGTGTTTGCACAGAGGTGGGGCTTCCCAGGCTGCACACCAATGCCCAAGCACATTCCAAACACTCCTCTGACAGCTGACGAGCCTCAGAACTGCCCTGTGGCCTTGGGGGATCTTCCTNGGACAAGCCTATGCCTATTCCCTCCTTTTCTCCTTCATGGGGTCACACTTGGACAGCCTGCTTCCCTCCTGGCTAGCTCTCCCACAGGCATTTGCCTTCTGAAGAGCAGTGCAGGTCTAATCCTGTTCCCAGTGTCTGCATCTCTGAAGACCTAAACCAACACAGGCTCNCATGGTTCTCTTCTGACAGTGGGCAANGTGTCCTTCGAGGTCTGGACAAGTGGTTCAGTCATTCACAGAAGCCTTTTCATTATGGCAGTGGGAGAAGCAGTGAGGATGAGGGTATAATAGGGATCTTTGTCGGTGCTGCGAGCTTGTGGGCAACTTAAAGCTGCTGCCCTATTCGGAAGCCAAAATTTCTGCCCTGGGAAAGGTCTAAAGGTGAGTTCTTTAAGAAGATTCATCTTCTTGGTCCCGTAAGTTAACTGTCACAGTCCTGGGTTCCTAGCCTAAGACACAAGGGATAGATGGTAGGTTTGGAAGGGAACTGGAGCCTACCTTGGTTCTTAAACATCACGTGTTAGTACCACATACACACACACATCTTTTCTTTCTTTCTTTCTTTTTTCCCCTCACATAACAACCTACATGGTTTTTCTGGATACAAATTTACTTTAACATAGAATTTAGAAAACAAAGTTTGTAACAGAACTTTAACTGGGAAATAATCATTTTCCCAAATGGAAAGCAATGGTATTAATCACTAGTTTAGTGCTGAAACCTAAAGAAGGCTGGAGTCCAACTCTGCTGCCTAATAAAAATAAATTAACCGATGCTAAAGACGTGTGCAAGAGTCTAAAGGAGCAGTGAGAAGAGGGTGACTGTCATGTAAGGTCCAGGCTGCAGAGAACTTGGTGTCACCTGCTATGATCGTGTCCTCTTTTACGTGTGTGTGTGTGTGTGTGTGTGTGTGTGTGTGTGTGTGTGTGTAGGTCAGAAGTTACTCTGAGTGTTGTTCTTCAGGTACTGACCATGTTTTTTTCTTTTTTGGTGGTGTTTGTTTGTTTGTTTTTGTTTTTTTAAGACAGGTTCTGTCAGGAGCCTAGAATCATCAAGTGTACCAGGGATCGTCTGTCTCCACCTCCTCAGCTCTGGGATTATAAACTACACTGCCCAGCTTTTCTATGTTCTGGAGCTCCATCTCAGGTCTTCACACCTGCATGGCAAGCACTTTCCCCCCTAAGTTATCTTCACAGCCCAGTCATATCTGCTTTAACGTGGTTAGTGGCATGGTCACCCCTCACACTCCATAGCTGGAGCACTGTGAGGTCTAATTTTTTTTTTCCGGGCAGAAGAGATCTTCAACCAGGGGAGTGGGGTGGGGATGAGGTGAGCTCAACGACTAGATACCAAACCAAGAAAATAATATAGCCATTGTTATCCTTGCTCCCTACGAGAACCCTGTCCCCTTGGGTAGACAGAGGAGCTAGGACACACCTGCACAAAGACATCCCGAACAAAACTAGAAAGTTGCCTTTGTCTTTGGAATCTTCCAACATGTGGACAGCTTAGATATAGAGTCCATGACAGCAGGGCAACCATGGTGGTGGCAGCATGAGAGGGTGGCCACATCACACCCACAGCCAGGAAGCAGACAGGGGTGAGCACTGGCCCTCTGTCACTTTCTCCTGTCCTGTCTCCTTACCCATGGGGTGATGCCAACTACACGCAAAGCAGGTCTCCCTTCCATCTCTGAAAACACGATCCCNTACCCAGAGGTATGCCTGGGTATTCAGCTATTCCAAATCTAGTCACGTTCACAATGAAGATTCATTATCACAGCATTCAAAGACATCAACCTGATTTTTAACAAAACTGTTAGGTTTTGCACTCTGCCAAAGGACCTTCTCATTCAGGCGTCTCTCAAAGTTCACCATGTGGCTCTTAATTTTAAGTAGAGCATTCTGACTGAGCTCCACACTCACTCTCGGCTCAGGGTATGTCTGGCCTCATCCAAATCCAGCCCTCTCCCTGTCTCTCATGGTCATGCTTTCCTCAAAGCCTTCGCTTACATAAAGCCACTTTAGCTTTCATCTGCCCCAACAGCCAGAGCCAAAACCCTGGAAACTGGAGGATGGGGATCTGGAAATGCAGCCAGACCCATGAGAGCAGAACTGTCATTTTTAGGGAAAGGGCTGATTTGGCCTGAATCAAGTTACTGCANTCCTACTCAAGCATCTACTCAAAATAATTAGCTTTGATTAAAAAACAAGAGAGAGAGAGAAGNCAGACCTCTGACCTAGACCCTCTAGATGGCTCAGCAGGTAAAGGTACCTGCTGCTAAGTCTGACCGTTATGTGATCACACAATAGAATAAGAGAACCAACCTCTGTTAGCAGTCCCGACCTATACATGCCTGTGTGCATATACGAGGACACACCTGCGCGTGCTCACATACAATGCACATGTTTTGGAAAAAATCTGACATCGTACAATGCCACGTGTTTACCTTTCCAAAGTTTGAAACATATATAGACCACATTGGGATCTGGTGCAAAGATCACACACCAGCAGAAGCTTGTTTTGTCTCCTGAACATAAAGCAACTGGTTCCATGAGTAACCTCCTCTTGTCACACACGGACACACACACACACACACACACACACACACACACACACATACTCCTCTTATCCCTATGTCTCATTGGGTTAAAGCATACTGTAAACAGGGGGTCACAAGTCGAAGTCGTGTTCCCCACTGAGCCTAAAGCATCTAAGAAACAGACCCCTTGACTTCTACACCTACCCACCAACTGTGGCCAGCTGCTGCGGCCTGGCCCCAGCCTGGGTCTAGGAGTCAAGAAACCCCAGTCTTNCGTCCTCAGAAAATAAATAAAAAGCAACCTGGGCTCCCTAAGGATCTAGGATGGGGCGATGCCACGGACTGGGAAGCAAGACTGGGCAACCTGGGTTAATCACACTGACCCTACAGCGTCGCTGCAGGAAGCTACAGTGGAGCCTTCTGCTCAGGAATGGCAATGGCTTTGCTAGGACCTGGGTGAGCGGTCGAGCCGAGGCCTCCTCCTACCCCGCCCACACACAGGTCCGAGACTCCGCGCGCTACGTGACCGCGAGGTTCCGGGAGCGGCAGGGAGGCGGTGCCCACAGCCGCGGCGCCGCCCTGGGGGCTCGCAAGCCGCCCCCACGGGGGGGGGGGTGAGGGTTGCTCTGGGTGCCGCGGGTGGGCGGGAGCCGGGCCAGGGGCGGTGCCGCATAGAGGGGTGGATCCCCAACTCCCGAGAGCCTCAAAAGCCTCGCTCCAGACGGGGCCGGGCCAGTCCTGCAGCCCCGCGCCCCGCTCTGTTGTCCCTGCCACCCGCAACCATGGCGAAGCCCCTGACCGACCAGGAGAAGCGACGGCAGATCAGCATCCGTGGCATCGTGGGCGTGGAGAACGTGGCGGAGCTGAAGAAGGGCTTCAACCGCCACCTACATTTCACCCTGGTCAAGGACCGCAACGTGGCCACCCCCCGCGACTACTTCTTCGCTCTGGCGCACACGGTGCGCGACCACCTGGTGGGGCGCTGGATCCGCACACAGCAGTACTACTACGACAAGTGTCCCAAGGTACCCGTGGCGGAGGGCATTTGTCCTCCCTCCAAACCTGTCCCCTCGTCCCGAAGTCTAAGCAGGCAGCGGGGGCATAGGTCACACTTTCCCCGCAGCGATGTGCCACCGGCACCACTGTGCTGTGCGATCCGGAGACCCGCTGGAGCTCAGGCCTCCCCTGCCCGTGAACTTTGCAAACTTTACCGAGTGCCTACTCAGCACTTAACAAAAGGGGACCGGGCGCCTCCTTTGCGACGTGCGAGGCGCGGTTCCAGGCCCTTGACAGTTCGCTCCGGGGGGTGGGGG